>OY740790.1:76310578-76747031 GCA_963514005.1 Raja brachyura
TCAATGGCCTCTCCATTCTCATCTGGGTAATCAGAAATTAAATCTCAGAGAATTTTCTGAGTTAAAGAAATTCCAGCCTCTCCAGCCCGAATACATGCGATGAAGTCACTGTTAATGCCGTGCATCTTAGTCCTCTGATGCAGCCTAGCATGGGGGAACTTTATCAAAGGATTTCCTAAGATCCATGTAAACAACATCCAGCCCACCCCCCCCCCCCCACATCGATCACACTCGTCACCTGCTCAAAAAGCTCCATCAAGCCATGTACCAAGACCTGAATTAACCCATTCTCTTCCAATCGGGAGTAAATCCTATCCCAGAGAATCCTCTCAGATAGCATCATTCCCTATCAATGATGTGAGGCGCACTGGCCTACAATTCCCTGGATTCTCTCTACTTAGACAAAGGAACAACATTAGTTACTCCCCCATCCTCTGGCACCGAGCCTGTGGCTGGAGAAGATGCAGAAGATCTTCGTCAGTGATTAAGAAGGAACTGCAGATGTTGGAAAAATCGAAGGTAGACAAAAATGCTGGGGAAACTCAGCGGGTGAGTCAGCATCTATGGAGCGAAGGAATAGGTGACGTTTCAGGTCTCGACCCGAAACGTCACCTATTTCTTCACTCCATAGATGCTGACTCACCCGCTGAATTTCCCCAGCATTTTTGTCCACCTAAGATCTTCGTCAAGACCTGTTGACACTCTCTGAAGATGAAAGGTTCAGACCCAAACCGTCACCTGCTCCTTTTCTCCAGGCAAATCCAGATGACATAGTGAACACTGGGTCAACTAGGAGTGTTGTAAAAAGTACTTTTAATAGGAAACAAATAAAGACAGCTTCAAACACCAGGAAAATATTGTTAAAGTGCCAGTTTGATAGTTAACAAATTACTGACGAAACATTCCTTGACGGCACGGAGCCGAGATAACAGAGTGATGCTTGTTTGAATAGCATTGCACATAGTCCGCACGACCTCACCAGATGCTTGTGGACACAGTCAAACGCAACAGCAGAACAAAGCCTGTGTCCTGTGCACAGACACAAGCCAGTGGTGGAGGCGTACACACGGTGCTTTATGTCACAGACCTTCCCTGGGCAGTGGCAGTATCGTCCACACAGCCAGCAGAGCTGGCCTTGTGTAGGCAGCTCCCACTCCTACTCACTCGCTCTCCCACTCCCCCTCCCTCTGAGGAAAGACTTTTCCACCCAGCGAGTTGTGAGTCTGTGGAAGGAACTGCAGATGCTGGAAAAATAGAAGGTAGACAAAAGGTAGTGGTGCTGGCTCGAAGGGCAAAATGGCCTACTCCTGCACATATTGTCTATTGTCTGCCTCAGAGGGCGGTGGAGGCCGGTTCTCTGGATACATTCAAGAGAGAGCTAGATAGAGCTCTTAAAGATAGCCGAGTCAGGGAATATGGGGAGAAGGCAGGAACGGGGTACTGATTGTGGATGACCAGCCATGATCACAGTGAATGGCGGTGCTGGCTCGCTACTCCTGCACCTATTGTCTATTGTCTCTCCCACTCTCTGTCTCTCCCACTCCCTCTCCCTCCATTCACTCCTTAGGGCAGAATTCCTGCCTGAGGATACGCTTTTCCTCCTCCACAAAACTCTTCTCGCGGTTGGCCTGGCCCTCGTTGCGTTTGCGCTTCTCCTTCTGCTGGAAGCTCTCGGTCCGCAGCTTCTTCGAGGAAGGCTCCTCCTTGTTCTCCTCATCTGAAACACAGCAAGAATCGCCCGTCAGGTACAGCAGGCAGTGAAGAAAGCGAATGGCATGTTGGCCTTTATAACTAGAGGAGTCGAGTAAAGGAGCAAAGAGGTCCTTCTGCAGTTGTACAGGGTACCAGTGAGATCACACCTGGAGTATTGTGTGCAGTTTTGGTCCCCTCATTTCAGGAAGGACATTCTTGCTATTGAGGGAGTGCAGCATAGGTTTACAAGGTTAATTCCCAGGATGACGGGACTGTCATATGCTGAGAGAATGGAGCGGCTGGGCTTGTATACTCTGGAGTTTAGACGGGTGAGAAGGGATCCCATTGAAACATATAAGATTGTTAAGGGTTTGGACACACTAAAGGCAGGAAACATGTTCCCGATGTTGGGGGTGTCCAGAACCAGGGGCCACAGTTTAAGAATCAGAAGTAAGCCATTTAGAACGGAGACGATGAAACACTTTTTCTCAGAGAGTGGTGAGTCTGTGGAATTCTCTGCCTCAGAGGGCGGTGGAGGCCGGTTCTCTGGATACTTTCAAGAGAGAGCTGGATAGGGCTCTTAAAGATAGCGGAGTCAGGGGATATGGGGAAAAGGCAGGAACGGGGTACTGATTGTGGATGATCAGCCATGATCACATTGAATGGCGGTGCTGGCTCGAAGCACCAAATGGCCTAATCCTGCACCTATTGTCTATGTTTCTATGTTGGTGGCCGGCATGGTCGGGTCGGGCGAAGGGCCTCTTACGATGTGGGAAGGAACTGCAGATGCTGGTTTACACCAAAAACACACACAAAGTGCTGGTGTAACTCAGCGGGTCAGGCAGCATCTGTGGAGAACGTGGATAGGTGACGTTTCACAGAGTGCTGGAGTAACTCAGCGGGTCAGGCAGCATCTGTGGAGAACGTGGATAGGTGACGTTTCACAGAGTGCTGGAGTAACTCAGCGGGTCAGGCAGCATCTGTGGAGAACATGGATAGGTGACGTTTCAGAGTGCTGGAGTAACTCAGCGGGTCAGGCAGCATCTGTGGAGAACATGGATAGGTGACGTTTCACAGAGTGCTGGAGTAACTCAGCGGGTCAGGCAGCATCTCTGGGAAAAAGTGATGGTTGATGTTTCGGGATGAGACAATCTGAAGAAGGGTCTCGACCCGAAACTTCGCCTATTCCTTCGTTCCATAGATGCTGCCTCACCCGCTGAGTTTCTCCAGCATTTTATCTACCTTTGATTTTTCCAGCATCTGCAGTTCTTTCTTAAACATGCAGGAAGCAAGTCTGTCTGACGTCTGTGTTTCACTCTGGACAATGGGGGAAGTCTGAAAGTAAACGAAACGCAATCCCTGGAGTAGCATTCACAATCTGTACGGTTATAAGCAGAATTAGGCCATTCGGCCCATCAAATCTACTCCACCATTCAATCACGGCTGATCTATCTCTCCCTCCTAACCCCATTCCCCTGCCTTCTCCCCATAACCCTTGACACCCACACTAATCAACAATCTATCTATCTCTGCCTGCAGGCAGTGAAGAAAGCTAATGGCATGTTGGCCTTTATAACAAGAGGAGTTGAGTATCGGAGTAAAGAGGTCCTTCTGCAGTTGTACAGGGCCCTAGTGAGACTACACTTGGCATATTGTGTGCAGCTTTGGTTCCCTAATTTGAGGAAGGACATTCTTGCTATTGAGGGAGTGCAGCGTAGGTTTACAAGGTTAATTCCCGGGATGGCGGGACTGTCAAATACTGAGAGAATGGAGCGGCTGGGTTTGTACACTCTGGTGTTTAGAAGGATGAGAGGGGATCCGAATGGCCTACTCCTGCTTCTACCTATTGTCTACTGCCTATTCCCCTGCCTTCTCCCCATTACCCCTGACACCCGTACTAATCAACAATCTATCAGTCTCTGCCTTAAATATATGGCCTCTGGACTTAGAACAGATGTGATGATGAAACACATTCATAGATACACCTGGAATCTTTAATGCTCTGACCATGCTTTAGTGCGGCACGGTAGAGCTGCTGCCGCACAGCGCCAGAGACCTGGGTTCAATCCCGACTTTGGGTGTTGTCTGTGAGGAGTTTGCACGTTCTCCCAGTTCACCCTCTGCAAATTGTCCCCAGTGTGTAGGGGAGTGGATGAGAAAGTGGAATAACTGGTGTGAACGGGTGATCGATGGTCGGCGTGGACTCAGTGGGACAGGCAGCATCTCTGGAGAGAAGGGATGGGTGACGCTTCGGGTCGGGACCCTTCTCGGGCGGAAGAGCCTGTTTCTGTTCTGTATCTTTCAATTTAATTCAAGATTGCTTCACATTGAGGCCAGTGAGCCAGCAGCCGACCTTCACTGATCTCCAGACGGAGATGGTGAGGAGACGGGGTGGGGGGGGGGGGCTGCCGTCCGTACAGGACCCACCTGAGTCGGGGTTGTCTGCAGTGCCGGGCAGAGATTCGGTGTCGCGGTGAGGAGCGTCGTCACCGTGGTCTTGGTACATGCTGGACCACTTCACCGCCATGTCCACGCCCGACGGCACCTTCCTCTCCTCCGTGTCGTAGCTCTCCGGCGGTGGCACCGCGCTGCCCTTCCACGCGCGGAACTCTTTAGGCGGCTGCCGAACGGCACAAACATTGGTTAGTGAAGGACAGTCCTCCCATCAATCGGCGAGTAGCCCCATCTTCCACCCTACCTCATTGAAGCCACCGCACTTTTTTAACCCGCATTTTCATCTGTAACTGTAACGAGTTAACAC
The DNA here is from genome assembly GCA_963514005.1 of Raja brachyura. Next base: position 76,315,032 of record OY740790.1, read on the forward strand.
TGTATGGACTGATACGCACTTTGGAACTTTGCAAACAGCACCAAGACTGGTGACTGGGAAAATAATGTCACTGTGTTTGGCCTGGATAGAGTGGATGTGGAGAGGATGCTTCCACTAGTGGGAGAGTCTCGGACCAGAGGTCACAGCCTCAGAATAACAGGGTGTACCTTTAAAAAAGATGAGGCAACTGAACCATTCTATCACCAACTAGAGAGCAGTCCTGACCTGCCATCTACCTCATTGGACACCCTCGGACTATCTTTAATCGGACTTAACCTTGCACTAAATGTTATTCTCTTTATCATGTATCTGTACACTGTGGACGACTATCGAAGATAGACACAAAAAGCTGGAGTGACTCAGCGGGACCGCAGCATCTCCAGCTTTCTCTGTCTATCTTCAGCTTAAACCAGCATCTGCAGTTCCTTCCTACACATGTATTATCTTTCCACTGACTGGTTATAGAGTCACAGAGTGATACAGCATGGAAACAGGCCCTTCGGCCCAACTTGCCCACACCGGCCAACATGTCCCAGCTACACTAGTCCCACCGGCCTGCGCTTGGTCCATATTCCTCCAAACCTGTCCTATCCATGTACCTGTCTAACTGTTTCTTAAACGATTGGATAGTCCCAGCCTCAACTACCTCCTCTGGCAGCTTGTTCCATACACCCACCACCCTCTGGGTGAAAAAGTTACCCAGATTCCTATTAAATCTTTTCCCCTTCACCTTGAACCTATGTCCTCTGGTCATCGATTCCCCGACTCTGGGCAAGACACGGTGCATCTACCCGATCTATTCCTCTCATGATTTTGTAGACAACAAAAGCTTTTCACTGTACCTCGGCACACGTGACAATAAACTGCTGAGAGCACGTGGGAAGCAGACAGGAGTGGGGCAGAGGGGGGAGGGAAATGATGGTGATCAGGGGGCAACTTGAATCCGCCCCCCGCCCCTCTTATATCTATCCCCACCCCGACCGTGACCCCTCGTCACCCACCCCCACCCCTCATCTCCTGACCGCACATCAACCCACACTTGACCACCCAAAATCTGACCCCGCCACCCACCCCTGACCCCAATCCCACGCCCCCTGACCCCTCCCTCATCCCGACCCCGTCCACGGACAGACCCCGCTCACCCGGTGTAGCCCCGCCCACTGTATGGCCCCGCCCCTCTGTAGCCCCGCCCACTGTAGCCACGCCCTTCCCGTAGCCCCGCCCACTGTACGCCCCGCCCTCCATGTGGCCCCGCCCCCTGCCCCTGGCCTGACCTCGTGTGGAGGCCGCAGGCGCCGCCGCTCCCAGTCGATGGGGCCGCGGGGATCGCGCAGGAAGCTGGGCCTCGACACTCGGCCGAACAGCTCGTGTGGGGCGGGGAGAGCGGGAGCGGCAGCGGCGCCTCCTTCTCCTGCTCCCGCGCCAGCGCCCGGCTGCCGCTCCCGGGCCCCAGTCCCCGTCCCGGCCGCCTCCACCTCCGGCTCCGGCTCCGGCTCCGACTCCGAGCTCGAGCTGCCATAAGCCGCGAAATACGACAGTGGGTCCGCCTGCGCCTCCGCCATGGCGCCCGCCCGGAGGCTGCACCGCGCCCGGCCCGGCTTGGTCCTCCCACCGCAGCGCCCCCCGCCGCCCGGAGGCCCAACCTGGTCCTCCCACCGCAGCGCCGCCCGCCGCCCGGAGGCCCAACCTGGTCCTCCCACCGCAGCGCCCCTGCCGCCCGGAGTCCCAAACTGGTCCTCCCACCGCAGCGCCCCCGCCGCCCGGAGGCCAAACCTGGTCCTCCCACCGCAGCGCCGCCCGGAGGCCAAACCTGGTCCTCCCACCGCAGCGCCCCCCGCCGCCCGAAGGCCCAACCTGGTCCTCCCACCGCAGCGCCGCCCGGAGGCCAAACCTGGTCCTCCCACCGTAGCGCCGCCCAAAGGCCCAACCTGGTCCTCCCACCGCAGCGCCGCCCGGAGGCCAAACCTGGTCCTCCCACCGCAGCGCCCCCATCAGCCGCCCGGAGGCCAAACTAGTCATCCCACTGCAGCGCCCCCTTCAGCCGCCCGGATGCCAAACCTGGTCCTCCCACCGCAGCGCCGCCCGGAGGACAAACCTGGTCCTCCCACCGCAGCGCCCCCATCAGCCGCCCGGAGGCCAAACCTTGTCCTCCCACTGCAGCGCCCCATCAACCGCCCGGAGGCCAAATCTGGTCCTCCCACCACAGCGCCCTCTTCAGCCGCCCGGAGGTCAAACCTGGTCCTCCGTCCGCAGCGCCCCCTTCAGCCGCCCGGAGGCTGCACCGAGCCCGGCCCGGTCGTTCGTCAGTTCATAAGTGATTGCAGAATTAGACCATTCGGCCCATCAAGTCTACTCCGCCATTCAATCATGGCTGTAACCCCATTCTCCTGCCTTCTCGCCATAACCCCTGACACCCGCACTCTCTGCCTTAAATATATCCACTGACTTGTGGCCTCCACAGCCGTCTGTGGCAACGAATCCCACAGATTCACCACCCTCTGGCTAAAGAAATTCCTCCTCATCTCCTTCCTAAAGGAACGTCCTTTAATTCTGAGGCTGTGCCCTCTGGTCCTAGACTCTCCCACCGGTGGAAACATCCTCTCCACATCCACTCTATCCGGGCCCGGTCCAGTTTAGTGAAGGAATCCGATACGTCATCAACGTCCGTTGCTTCTGTCTTATGGTGATATGTCCCGAAACAGAACAATAACATTGGACAGAGTTGATGAGGAGAGGAGTTTAGAAGGATGAGGGAGGGAGGGAGGGAGGACCTCATTGAAACTTAGTGAATAATAATAATAATAATAATGCAATGATAATTAAAACAAGTTTACAGACAAATTACAAGTTTACCACAAATTACAGAATTCGTAGAGAGAGCAGCAGCAGCTAGTCGCGCCAGCGTTCACTCCCCTCCGGCAGCTAGTTTCTCAATTTCTCATTTACAGCACACCAATAAAAGTAAGACACCACACCAAAGAAGAATTTAACACCAACCATAAAAACATCCCCCCACAATGGTTCCCACTGTGAAGGAAGGCAACAAAGTCCAGTCCTCTTCCTCTTGTTCACCCCGTGTTCAGGGCCTATTTGAGGCCCTCTCGGCAGATGATGGAGCTCCGGCGTCGGGAGAACGCTCTTCAGCGGCTTGGAGTGTCTGGAACGGCCGCTTGCTGCCAGAGACAGCGGCTCCCGAAGTCCACAGGCTGCGCTGGTCGGAGCTCCAACACTGGCGATCTCGGCGAGAGATCCCAGGCTCCACAGTGTTTAAACTCAGCACGGTCAGCGGTCACAGCACTCCGGAGCTCACCACATGGCGTCCCTCGGTAAGGCATCGCCCGCTCCGCGATGGTGCTTCAGCCCTGTGCCACCACTGAAGCTGAAGTTCTGGCCCCTCCCGGCAGGAAACGCCACTCCAGTCCCGTCGGTAGGCCGCAAGGAAGGGGCGAAGATGCAGCTCGGAGGAAAGCTGCATCTCCGACCAGGTAGGGACTGAGAAAAATGAGTTTGCCCCTTCCCACCCCCTCCACATAAAAAGATTAAACCTCCAAAACTAAACTTTTTAACGCACTAAAAACAAAAAACAAAGGGCGAAAGGACGGACAGCTGCAGGCTGGGCAGCCATACTCGACGGTGTCCCCACTCACACTCAATAGTAAGAGGCCAGGATAGAGTGGGTCAAAAAATGACAGACACAAAGTGCTGGAGCAACTGCATTACCAGGATGTTGCCAGGACTAGAGGGTGTGAGCTACAGGGAAAGGTTGAGTAGGCTGGGTCTCTATTCCATGGATCGCAGGAGGATGAGGGGTGATCTTATAGTGGTGTATAAAATCATGAGAGCAATAGATCGGGTAGATGCACAGAGTCTCTTGCCCAGAGTAGGGGAATCGAGGACCAGAGGACATAGGTTCAAGGTGAAGGGGAAAAGATTTAATAGGAATCTGAGGGGCATCATTTTCACACAAAGGGTGGTGGGTGTATGGAACAAGCTGCCAGAGGAGGTAGTTGAGGCTGGGACTATCCCATCGTTTAAGAAACAGTTAGACAGGTACTTGGATAGGACAGGTTTGGAGGGATATGGACCAAGCGCAGGCAAGTGGGACTAGTGTAGCTGGGACATGTTGGCCAGTGTGGGCAAGTTGGGCCGAAGGGCCTGTTTCCACGCTGTATCACTCTATGACTTTTAACTCAGCAGGTCAGGCAGCACCTCAGCTGCTTCTCACAACAAAGAAAGTCCAGTATGTGTGTGTGTGTGTGTATATATATATATATATATATAAACATACACACACATATACATATACACACATATCATGGCTGATCACAACCGTTCCTGCTTCTCCCCATATCCCTTGATTCCGTTAGCCCTAAGAGTTCTATCTATGCCCCAAGTCTATATAGTTCAGAGCCTATTTGGCAGTTGTAGTGTTTCATTGCCCGCTGGTTGTGAGGTAAACTTCAGATGCTGCAGAAAGGCAATGAATGAAGAAATTAAAATCAGTAAAATACGAAAGTTTATTTCAATCTATGTGACATCACCATTTGGCACAAAGACACATTTTTTTCCGTACAGCAGGTAATCAAGATTATAGATAACATATCAATCAAGCACAGGTGTAGTGATTGATACAAATCAATAAATTCCTACAGTCGCTATTAGCCTGAGTTATCTCTTATCTATATGATTCATTACAACCCCAAGGTCTGTTGTTACATCAACGTTTAGTGGTGTGACTCTACAAAAATCTAAAACTGCTATCTCTTTGCAGAACTGATTATTTACAGAAAACGGCAGTTCCCGACTTCCCCTCTTAGATCCGGGATTGTTTGGTGGGTAAAACCAAGAGTAAAATTCTAGTGTGTACACACAAAATGCTGGAGTGACTCAGCAGGACAGGCAGCATCTCTGGAGAGAAGGAATTGGTGACGTTTGAGAATCTAGAAGGATGAGAGGGGATCTTATTGAAACATATAAGATTGTTAAGGGTTTGGACACGCTAGAGGCAGGAAGCATGTTCCCGATGTTGGGGGAGACCAGAACCAGGGGCCACACAGTTTAAGAATAAGGGGTAGGTCATTTAGAACGGAGACGAGGAAACACTTTTTCTCAGAGAGTTGTGAGTCTGTGGAATTCTCTGCCTCAGAAGGCGGTGGAGGCCGGTTCTCTGGATACTTTCGAACGAGAGCTAGATAGGGCTCTTAAAGATAGAGGAGTCAGGGGATATGGGGAGAAGGCAGGAACGGGGTGCTGATTGGGGATGTTCAGCCATGAAGGGCCGAATGGCCTACTCCTGCACCTATTGTCTATTGTCTTGACCTGAAACGTCACCCACTCCTTCTCTCCAGAGACGCTGCCTGTCCCGCTGAGTTACTCCATCTTTAGAGCAGAATCCTGCTGGATCTTCAGTGACTAACTACAAAGGTACCAAGGTCTAGCATTTAATGCACATCTCTGATGCGGGAGGTGACCAGAAATACAATCAGCCGTCTCTCGAAATATTGGACAAGACATTATGCCATTTCCTCAATTCAAATGTTTATATAAAAGGCACAACGTTCACAAATCCCAAAGTTTAGTATCGGGCACTAATAGTAGTAATGTTTAGTTTACAGATACAGCGCGGAAACAGGCCCTTCGGCCCACCGAGTCCGTGCCGACCAGCGATCGCCCGCACATTAACACTGTCCTACACCCACTAGGGACAAATCTTTCTTACATTTATACCAAGATGAAACCGAAGATCTCAGAGAAAGCTCACGGAGGGCTTGGGGAGAACATAGAAACTCCACACAGACAGCACCCGTAGTCGGAATCGAACCTGGGTCTGTGGATCTGAGATCAGTGTTAGGCAGCAACTCTACCATAATTCTGTTCAGTTTCCTTCAAACCCACCCACTTATCACACTCTGTTTAAACTCACCAGAGCCCCAGTCTTTAGATTTTATATATACAGCATGGAAACAGGCCCTGCGGCCCGCCATGTCCGTGCCGACCAGCGATCACCGCGTACACTAACAGTATCCTACACACTCGGGACAATTACAATTTCTACAGGAGCTGATTAACCTACGAACTCGCACGTCTTACAGCGCCGGAGACCCGGGTTCGATCCCGACGCTGTCTGTACGGAGTTTGTACGTTCTACCCCTGACCTGCGTGGATTTTCTCAAGAGTTCTTCGGTTTCCTCCCACACTCCAAAGACGTACAGGTTTGTAGGTTATTTACCTTGGTATAAATGTAGGTTGTCCCTAGCGTGAGTAGGATAGTGTTAGTGTGCGGGGATCGCTGGTTGGTACAGACTCGGTGGGCCGAAGGGCCTGCTTCCACAATGTATCGCTAAACTAAACTGAAAACAAAAATGTCATCGCAGAGACTTAAACTGAACACATTCAATTCCTGTCCCCGACCCAAACAGGTTCAAACAAGTTACACCAGACGTTCATGCCAGACTTCACACATATTTTTCAAGGTGGGTGGATGAACATCAGATACAGATTAAGGAAATCTTTAGTCATTTGGATCATGAAAAGTCATAAAAGAAATTAAAAAAAATACAACAACATTTAAACAGGTACATGGATAGGACAAGTTTGGAGGGATATGGGCCAAACGCAGGCAGGTGGGACTAGTGTCGATGGGACATCTGAGTTTAGTTTAGTTTATAGTCACGTGCATCGTGGTATATTGAAGAGCTGTTGTTGTGTGCTAACCAGCCTTGGTTGGCATGGACGAGTCGGGCCGAAGGGCCTGTTTCCACGCTGTATGTCTCTGTGACTCTATTTTTGCACAAACCCACCTTCTCATCCACTCCCTACACATTGCGGACAATTTACAGAGGGCCGATCAGCCTACAGACCCGCACGTGTTTGGAGTGTGGGAGGAAACCGGAGCGCCCGGAGAAAACCCACGCGGGTCACGGGGAGAACGTGCAAACTCTGTACAGACAGCACCCTTAGTCAGGATGGAAGCCGGGTCTCTGGCGCTGTGGGGCAGCAGCTCTACCTGCTGCGGCACCGTGTTGGGGGAGGGGGTGTTTCGGGGGAGGGTGATGGTCAGGAGAGCTGGCTTGTCCGGGGTAGAGCCGAGTTTCGGAAGTGTGGATGTCACCGCCCTCTCCCGACTGAGGAAGGGTACCGCCACAAAACATCGCCCGGCCATCCCCTCCACGGATGCTGCCTGACCCACCGACTCCCTCCAGCACCGAGTGTGTGTGTGTGTGTGAGAGTGAGTGTTCACACACTTGTCTGTCTGCGTGTGTGTGAGCATGCGTCAATGCATGTGCGCGCGCGTGTCAGCGTATGTGTATGCGCGTGATTCAGCGTGTGTTCATGTATGTGTGCACATATGTCAGCGTGCGTGAGCGTATTCATGTGTGTGCGTGTATGTGTGTGTGTTCATGTGTGTTGCTTCATGATCTAGCCCGTGTATTTTCCGGTGTCTTAGCTTGGTGTGGTGGACGTTGATCCTGTGTGGTCTCCGTGGGGCTCCATTATGCCCCCTCACCCCCTGCCCAACGTGGGTAGTGGCCCCCCCCCCCCGGGATAGTGGGCCCCTGGGTCAGGGGGTTCCGCGGTGAGTGGGGGGGGGGGGTGGAAAGGTTTAGGGGTCAGTGCGGGGCAGCGATGCCGGGACGTTTCAGCCCCCTCCCCGCTCACACTCCCCCGACACAGACCCCCAGGGCCGTTGGGGGAGAGGTCAGAGGGGAGGGGTCAGGGGGAGCGTGATCGGAGGGGCAGGAATTCGGAGTCGGTCGTGCCGTCGGGGGGTCCGGTGGGGGGGGGCTGGAGGTCGGGGGGGAGGGGTGGAGCGCCGGGGTCACCCGGCCTGGGCAGCGACGTGGTGGTGGGCAGAGTGGCCACGCTGAGCTTGACCAGTGAGGGGCTGGAGGGGAGGAGGCAGTAGCTGGGGGAGGGGGCGGAGGGGAGGGGGCAGTAGCTGGGACAGGCAGAGGGGAGGGGGCTAAACTCGCCCTCTGGGTGAAAGAGGATGTTGGCCTCCTTGCCCTTGGAGGCGTTGGACTCCGTCGAGCAGAATCGCGACAGGTTGTTGGTTGTGGAAGCTTCGTCCGACGGATCCACGCTGTCCGAGAACACGCCTGCACACGGGAGAGAGGCACACGGTCATACAACACGGCATATGGTCATACATACAAACATAGGCAAATAGGTGCAGGAATAGGCCATTCGGCCCTTCCAGCAAGCACCGCCATTCAATATGATCATGGCTGATCATCCACAATCAGTACCCCGTTCCGGCTTTTTCCCCATATCCCTTGATTCCTTTAGTCCTAAGATCTATATCTAACTCATTCTTGAAAGCATCCAGTGAATCGGCCTCCACTGCCTTCTGTGGCAGAGAATTCCGCAGATTCACAACTCTCTGGGTGAAAAGGTTTTTCCTCATCTCGGTCCTAAATGATCTACCCCTTATTCTTAAACTGTGACCCCTGGTTCTGGACTCCCCCAACATCGGGAACATTTTTCCTGCATCAAGCCTTCCAATCCCATAAGAATTTTATATGTTTCTATAAGGTCCCCTCTCATCCATCTAAATTCCAGTGTATACAAGCCCAGCCGCTCCATTCTCTCAGCATATGACAATCCCGCCATCCTGGGAATTAGCCTGGTGAACCTACGCTGCACTCCCTCAATAGCAATAATGTCCTTCCTCAAATTAGGGGACAAAAACCGCACACAATACTGCAGGTGTGGTCTTACCAGGACCCTGTACAACTGCAGTAGGACCTCTTTGCTCCTATGCTCAACTCCTCTTGTTATGAAGGCCAACATGCCATTTGCTTTCTTCACTGCATGCTGTACCTGCATGCTTACTTTCAGTGACTGATGTACAAACACACCCAGGTCTCGTTGCACCTCCCCTTCTCCTAATCTGACACCATTTAGATAATAATCCGCCTTCCTGTTCTTGCCACCAAAGTGGATAACCTCACATTTATCCATATTATACTGCAATTGCCATGCATCTGCCCACTCCCCCAACCTGTCCAAGTCACCCTGCAGCCTCATAGCATCCTCATCGCAGCTCACACTGCCACCCAGCTTTGTGTCATCCGCAAACTTGGAGATGTTACATTTAATTCCCTCATCTAAATCGTTAATATATATTGTAAATAACTGGGGTCCCAGCACCGAGCCTTGCGGTACCCCACTAGTCACTGCCTGCCATTCTGTAAAGGATTTGTTAATTCCTACTCTTTGCTTCCTGTCTGCCAGCCAGTTCTCTATCCATGTCAATACCCTACCCCCAATACCACGTGCTGTAATTTTGCACACTAATCTCTTGTGTGGGACCTTGTCAAAGGCTTTTTGAAAGTCCCGATACACCACATCCACTGGCTCCCCCTTATCCATTCTACTTGTTACATCCTCAAAAAATTCCAGAAGATTAGTCAAGCATGATTCACCCTTCATAAATCCATGCTGACTTTGACCGATCCCGTCACTGATTTCCAAATGTGCTGCTATAACATCTTTAATAATGGACTCCAGCCTCTTCCCCACCACCGATGTCAGGCTAACTGGTCTATAATTCCCCGTTTTCTCTCTCCCTCCTTTCTTAAAAAGTGGAGTTACATTGGCTACCCTCCAGTCCACAGGAACTGATGCAGAGTCGAGAGACCATTGGAAAATGATCACCAATGCATCCACGATTTCTAGGGCCACCTCCTTGAGTACTCTGGGATGCAGACCATCAGGCCCTGGGGATTTATCTAACTTCACTCCCAACAGTTTACCTAACACCATCTCCTGACTAATGTGGATTCCCTTCAGTTCCTCCCTCCCACTAGATCCTCGGTCCCCTAGTATTTCCGGGAGATTGTTTGTGTCTTCCTTAGTGAAGACAGAACCAAAGTACTTGTTTAACTGTTCTGCCATTTCCTTGTTTCCCCATTATAAACTCACCTGTCTCTGACTTCACTAATCTTTTCCTTTTTACATATGTAAAGAAGCTTTTAGAGTCTGGGTTAATATTCCCCGCAAGCTTTCTTTCATGCTATTTCTATCCCTCTTAATTACCCCATTTGTCCTCCTCTGTTGAGTTCTAAATTTCTCCCAGTCCTCCGGTTTCATACGACACGGCAATCTGTCATACGACATGGCACATGGTCATATGACAAGGCACGCGGTCATACGACAGTCGGTCAAACAACACGGCATGCAGACATACAACATGTGATCAGACTCCATGGATCACGGCAAGCCACACCAGGGCTCGAGATCGGTCTAATTTCTCAGTTCCGTTTGGACACAGGTCCTTCATCCCAGCGAGTCCGCGGCAACCAGCCATCGCCCGTTCACACTAGTTCCATCTTATCCCACTTTCCCACCAAGCCAATCTTGTATCCTTTACTGTCTGAGCTCTTGTGGGCAAGTTGACCATAAAGGACCTCAATGAAACTTACAGAACAGTGAAAGGCCCGGATAGAGTGGATGTGGAGAGGATGTTTCCACTAGTGGGAGAGTCTAGGACCAGAGGGCACAGCCTCAGAATTAAAGGACGTTCCTTTGGGAAGGAGATGAGGGTGGTGAATCTATGGAATTCTTTGCCACAGACGGCTGTGGAGGCCAAGTCAGTGGATATTTTTAAGGCGGAGATAGATAGATTGTTGATTAGTGCGGGTGTCAGGGGCTATGGGGAGAAGGCAGGAGAATGGGGTTAGGAGGGAGAGATAGATCAGCCATGATTGAATGGTGGAGTAGACTTGATGGGCCGAATGACCCAATTCTGCTCCTATCACTAACAACCTCATCAAATGCTTTATTGGACAGTAAGTGGACAATCTTCACATCCTTGTCATATCATCTTCATCACTTCCCAAACTAAACTAAGGAGGCCCTTCGGCCCATCGCACGAGCGTCCTCCTAGCGAACGGCACGGTGGCGCAGTGGGTAGAGCTGCTGCCTCACAGCGCCAGAGACCCGGGTGCAAACCTCACTACGAGTGTTGTCTGTACGGAGTTTGTACGTTCTCCCCGTGACCTGCGTGGGTTTTCTCCGGGTGCTCCGGTTTCCTCCCACACTCCGAAGGCGTGCAGGTTTGTGGGTTAATTGGCTTCTGTAAACATTGTAAATTGTCCCATGTGTGTGTTGGATGTGTGTGCGGGGATCGCTGGTCGGCGTGGGCCCAAGGACCTAGACTAAAACTATCCCCAGCAAAGTGTCCGTGAAGTTTACCTTTCTGGAAGAGCTTGTCGTTTTTAATTCTCTGCACCTCGTCGGTGATCTTCTGCACCAGGAAGTTCTGCGTGCCTTCCCGCCTGATGGAGCAGACCAGGGTGTCCAGGCCCTTGGGGTTCTCCATCAGGTGGTCCAGGAGCTTGCCCGCCCTGCGTCTACTCGCCACCTGGTGAGAGATCTCCTCCGTGTCCTCCTTGGACAAGATCTTCTTGGCCCGCAGGTAGTCAAAGTGCCGCTCGGCAATCACCTTGTCGCAGAGATATGGGCGCAGTTTCTCCAGGGCCTGAGTGAGGGCAGACACAACACGTAAAGAACAGAGCAATCGGGGGTGGGGGGGGTGGGGGTGGGATTGAGGCCCCATGTGGCACTGGCACACAAGAGGAGATGAGGCGTGCGTAGGAAGGAACTGCAGATGCAGGTTTACACCGGAGACAGACACAAAAAGCTGGAGTAACTCAGCGGGACAGGCAGCATCTCTGGAGAGAAGGCATGGGTGAGGATTCGGGTCGAGACCCTTCTTCAGACCCATCATCAGTGGGCCAGGCGGCATCTCTAAACTAAACTCATAGGCCCGTATTCTACTAATTTTTAAAAACCCAACAGCAGGTTTAACTCTGTAATTTAGACTCAACGGTGGGATTAAATCCCTGATATTTAGACTAAAGTTGTCTTTCTACTACTCGCCAAAGCCTAGACTGACCTTAGACTAGAGTCTTAAACTTGCTGCAAAATTTAGACGCAGCAAGGGGCAGGTTTAAGGAAGGTTTAAGCTCGCTACGGAGAGAAACAATGACCATTCATGTTGAATTCTATAGCGTGTTTGTGTCTTTTTTTAATTTTTTAATTTTATAATGATATATGGTAATCAACATTTTCTCAGAAAAAATATTTTTAATGTCAGTTAAACAGAAGAAGGGGTAGGAATTTGTTAAAGAGAAATTCTTTTGTTGTCTATGTAGGAACTTTCCAACTAATGCATTGTGATGATGCAGGCTTATCACAGCCATCGATGTCAGCCCAATGGAGAAGAACCTATATCTCCTTCCCATCCACTCCCCAGCAAGTTCATGACACACAAAATGCTTTCTGCCATTATTGCCGTTTTCCTGGCGTGACAGGGGCAATTTGATTGCACACATGTCCAAATCAGAAGTCCAGGTGCGGACCTCACTCAGATGTTTGTCAATCGGAAGGGCAGGTGTTCTGTGAATGTACAGATAAATGTAAATGTTAAAATCATTTTATTTCTGAGAAATAGTGAATGAATTCCTTTCAATGATTTCTGAATCCATGGTTTTACATGAGATAATGTAGTGTCCAAAGCAAACTAAATGTGTCATAGCACCTTTTGTGATAATCGATAATTGCACTTTTATCGGCTAGTAACGGCGGGAGAAATTCTTTCTCGCTGGCGTCCCAGTTTCCTTTCCGGCGTTTCTTTTTGTCAGCCATGTTGTCGTTGTCGTCTGCTCGCGCTTTTGCTGTTGTATTGCACACGTGCGGTACAAGCAGACATCGTCACCACGGCAATTAAAACTCGCCTTAGACTTTAGTCTAACTGAACCTCGCTACCAGAATACCAAATTTTTCTTAAACCGAGCGTTGCGTTTAGTTAGACCGAGCGGCAGGTTTAAGGTGAGTTCAAGGAAAGTCTAACTTTGCAATGAGTAGAATACATAGAAACATAGAAAAATAGGTGCAGGAGTAGGCCCTTCGAGCCTGCACCGCCATTCAATGTGATCATGGCTGATCATCCAACTCAGTATCCCGTACGTGCCTTCTCTCCATACCCCCTGATCCCTTTAGCCACAAGGGCCACATCTAACTCCCTCTTAAATATAGCCAACGAACTGGCCTCAACTACCTTCTGTGGCAGAAAATTCCAAAGACTCACCACTCTCTGTGTGAAAATGCAGGTGCAGGAGGAGGTCGTTCGGCCCTTCGAGCCAGCACCGCCATTCAATGTGATCATGGCTGATCATCCCCAATCAGTACCCCGTTCCTGCCTTCTCTCCTGTGTCATAGCAGATACGGGCCATATAGTCCAGCAAAGTAGTATCCTCACCCACCACTAATTGCAAAATCATTTATTTTACAACAGTATGGTCTCCTAAACCCCATATTAAAAATCCTAAAAAGGGGAAGGGGTGTAATTTGCATAAAATGCAAATTAGCTTCCGCCATTAGAGAACATTCATAATTTCCAGTCATTTATAATATATATCCAAAACCATGTTTTCATGATGTGTGAAAATGATGAACATATTCACAGGTTCAGATGATGAGTTTAACTGGCATGATTTAGCCTTTTCAATCAGAGAAAATAAAAATTGTCTGGTATCTTTGCCACCGTGTGTTTGATACAAGAAATGGCATCGAAACATAAATTCATAAGAAACCAAGCATGAAAAATGGGATCAGGCAGCAAGAAGTACTACCTGGAATATTTAAGGTGGTGTCACCCAATCAAGATGAGAACAGCCATATTTTAGCTTGGCCAGTGTTCTTCGTGAAATTTCAGGCAACACTAACTCAGCAACGCTACTGTCATCTCTCTCTGTCTCTCTCTCTCTCTCTCTCTCTCTCTCTCCACCCCAGATGAATTTCCACACCTTAGACCTTAACAAATTAGCAATTTTGCAGATGACACAAAGCTGGGTGGCAGTGTGAACTGTGAGGAGGATGCTACGAGAATGCAGGGTGACTTGGACAGGTTGGGGGAGTGGGCAGATGAAGTTTAATGTGGATATATGTGAGGTTATCCACTTTGGTAGCAAAAACAGGAAGGCAGATTACTATCTAAATGGTGTCAAGTTGGGAAAAGGGGAAGTACAACGGGATCTGGGATTCCTTGTACTTTCAGTCTATGAAAGTAAGCAGGCAGATACAGCAGGCAGTGAAGAAAGCGAATGGCATGTTGGCCTTTATAACAAGAGGAATCGAATATAGGAGCAAAGAGGTCCTTCTGCAGTTGTACAGAGCCCTAGTGAGACCACACCTGGAGTATTGTGTACAGTTTTGGTCCCCTAATTTGAGGAAGGACATTCTTGCTATTGAGGGAGTGCAGCGTAGGTTTACAAGGTTAATTCCCGGGATGGCGGGACTGTCATTTGCTGAGAGAATGGAGCGGCTGGACTTGTACACACTGGAGTTTAGAAGGATGAGAGGGAATCTCATTGAAACATATAAGATTGATAAGGGTTTGGACACGCGAAAGGCAGGAAACATGTTCCCGATGTTGGAGGAGTCCAGAACCAGGGGCCACAGTTTAATAAGAAGTAAGCCATTTAGAACGGAGATGAGGAAACACTTTTTCTCACACAGACAGTAGTGAGTCTGTGGAATTCTCTGCCTCAGACGGCGGTGGAGGCAGGTTCTCTGGATGATTTCAAAAGGGAGCTAGTTGGTTCTTAAAGATAGCGGAGTCAGCGGATATGGGGAGAAGGCAGGAACGGGGTACTGATTGGGGATGATCAGCCATGATCACATTGAATGGTGGTGCTGGCTCGAAGGGCCGAATGGCCTACTGCTGCACCTATTGTCTATTGTCTAACGCACTCCACACATTGACATCAATGGGAACAACTCCTGCAGGTGCATCTTCTGCCGCTGCACCCGGTCTTGCAGGTAGACCCGAATATCTTGGTCAACTTCTCTGGTGCAGTGGGGAGGTGTGTTGGTACTGCAGGCATGATATTTCCCTCCAGAAAAAAAGTAGGAAGTATTGGCCGGGGGTCCTAGAGGTTGGGGTCCAGGGCACTCCTGCATTTTCAACAAATTGAAAGCGATTCCCAGGCTTTCTGCTGGGAGTTTACATAACAGAAGCTTAGAATTTTTCTAACACATAACAAGTAAAATAACCCCCAAAGATAAATATTTCATGAAATGATTGACTTCATACAGCTAAAAATGATCTTGACAAAAAATGTTACCTGAATTTCTAAATGAGCTATTTGTAGAGATGCCAAAAGAAGACCAGCACATCACTTCATCACAAATGTCCTCATTCTTCAGAGAACGGGGTTTCCCCTCCCCCACTATAGATGAGGCTCGCACCAGGGTCTCCTCCATACCCCGCAACACTGCCCTCTCTCCCCATTCCCCCACTCGCAACAAGGGCCGAGTCCCTCTGGTCCTCACCTTTCACCCCACCTGCCGGCGCGTACAACACATAGTCCTCCGCCAGTTTTGCCACCTCCAACGTGACCCCTCCACTCGCCACATCTTCCCATCTCCCCCCCGTCTGCCTTCCGCAAAGACCGTTCCCTCCGCAACTCCCTCGTCAATTCTTCCCTTCCCTCCCGCTCCACTCCTTCCCCGGGCACTTTCCCTTGCAACCGCAAGAGATGCTACACTTGTCCCTTCACCTCCCCCCTCCACTCCTTTCAGGGACCCAAGCTGTCCTTCCAAGTCCAACAGAGGTTCACCTGCACCTCCTCCAACCTCATCTACTGCATCCGTTGCTCCAGATGCCAGCTGATCTACATCGGTGAGACCAAGCGGAGGCTTGGCGATCGTTTTGCCGAACACCTCCACTCGGTCCGCAATAACCAACCCGACCTCCCGGTGGCTCAGCACTTCAACTCCCCCTCCCATTCCGTATCCGACCTCTCGGTCCTGGGCCTCCTCCACGCCCAGAGTGAGCAACACCGCAAGTTGGAGGAACAGCACCTCATATTCCGCTTGGGGAGTCTGCATCCTCTGGGCTTAAACATTGAATTTTCTCAATTCTGTTAACCCTTGCTGTCTCCTCCCCTTCCCACCTCTCCCTCAGCCCTCGGGCCCTGGCATTCCTTCTCTCTTTATCATCGATACGTTTTTGCATATCTTTCATTCATTGTTCTTTATCTCCCCACATCACTGTCTATATCTCTCGTTTCCCTGATCCCTGACCAGTCTGAAGAAGGGTCTCGACCCGAAACGTCGCCTATCTCCTTCGCTCCTTAGATGCTGCTGCACCCGCTGAGTTTCTCCAGCCTTTTGTGTACCCTGTGCACCCACACACGGCATAATTGTCCACAATGCTACAAGGACAGTTAACTGCCCATACGCTGATGCCACATCGACAATGCTAAGAAGGTAGAAAACTAAAAACCTCTGCCATTAACAATCTGCCAAAACAAGAATTCCCAATATAAGCGGAAAGTCACCCGAAAGGGGAGAGGGTAGCCGCTGCCCTGAGGTAGGGCCAGCACCTCTCTAACCCCCACTATCATCACCGGTACCGTTCCCACAGCTACCAGTCTCAGCTCCACATGGGAATCACAAAACAATGTCGTGCTAATTCATTTATTTTCCCCACAAGCGAGGAGGGGGATGGGATCAACGGCCCGCAGCCATCACCCCCATCTCAGCTGTCCCGCTCACCGCGAGCCCACGCTCCCGTTCGTGGGCTCCAGTCTCACTCGCACGCGCTCCGTTTCCCTCCTACAAACGGGCACCGTCACAGCTGGCACGGGGTCACTGGGCTGATCTCTGCAGCAGCCAAATACTCTCGTTGTGTTCCCCCGCCCACGGCCTCCGTCGTGATCCCCCTGCCAACCCCCCCGCCCCATCATGAATCACAAGCTTGCCCGCCTCCACTGACTCTCCTTCCCTTACCATCTTGCCAACAAAACGCTGTCAAAACCGAGCACAAAAAATCTGATTAATTGTTAGGAAAAGAAAAAAAAGGAATTCCGATTTAAAATCGGAAGAATATCATGCCTGGCGCTGGCATTGATTGACCATCAGTGACCTCCCTTCCCCATTCTACTGGTTTCAATTGTCCAGTCGTCTTGTTCCAGATCTGGGTCGGCAAGTAGACTGGCAGACTATGATGCTGTGTAGCGGCAGATGTTGGCGGCAATGTCTGAACGTGTTGCTTTGTGTCACCTTCTCACAGAAATGCTTGTACCACAGAGCATCTATACCTTCGCCCTTCTTGCCATTAAAGATGTAGACCAGGGCTTTCTCCTGCATCAGTGATATCTTTCCTTGCTACACCCTCTTTTGCAGGTTAATTCCCGGGATGGCAGGACTGTCATATGCTGAGAGAAAGGAGCGGCTGGGCTTGTACACTCTGGAGTTTAGAAGGATGAGTGGGGATCTCATTGAAACATATAACATTGTTAAGTGCTTGGACACGCTAGAGGCAGGAAACATGTTCCCGATGTTGGGGGAGTCCAGAACCAGGGGCCACAGTTTAAGAATAAGTGGTCGGCCATTTAGAACGGAGACGAGGAAACACTTTTTCTCACAGAGAGTGGTGAGTCTGTGGAATTCTCTGCCTCAGAGGGAGGTGGAGGTCGGTTCTCTTGATGCTTTCAAGAGAGAGCTAGATAGGGCTCTTAAAAATAGCGGAGTCAGGGGAGAAGGCAGGAACGGGGTACTGATTGGGGATGATCAGCCATGATCACATTGAATGGCTCGAAGGGCCGAATGGCCTCCTCCTGCACCTGCACTGTCACACAGAGAGCGGTGGGTCTCTGGAATTCTCTGCCACAGAAGGTAGTTGAGGCCAGTTCATTGGCTATATTTAAGAGGGAGTTAGATGTGGGCCTTGTGGCTAAAGGGATCAGAGGGTATGGAGAGAAGGCAGGTACAGGATACTAAGTTGGATGATCAGCCATGATCACATTGAATGGCAGTGCAGGCTCGAAGGGCCGAATGGCCTACTCCTACACCTATTGTCTATGTTTCTATGTTTCTATTGTCTATTGTAAACAGGCTGGCAACTTGCTGGAAATCAGCATTGTTCCGGCCTTGCTGCAGGGCCTCTTGATGCTGTATCACACCCAAACAATGAATGTACAAAGAGGAATCCGAAATATTTGCATAAGCTTTGATAACAATTTCTTGAAGGCAATAATTATATTGGAGGTAGTTACAATGCATTTGAAGGCTATTGAAGGTCGTTTGAATGCTAATGAAGGCTATTTCTGGACTGAACCATGGAACACCACTGCTACCGGTTAGACAACTTGCCTTGTTCCTGAATTTATTAAATCAATTATGAAATATGAATTTTCTCTAATGCAAATGACACCACTTTCCACTGCTAGGATTGTTTAGACCGTTTAGCCTGGTGCTTAGCGGACCATTGTGGAATGTGGGGGCTAACCCCCTCACATTTGCTAGATTGACTGGACTAATACTGGAACTTTCAATTCTCGTATGGGAGATGAGTGTACAAACTCCGTGCAGCATAGTGTTAGTGTGCGGGGATCGCTGGTCGGCATGGACCCGGTGGGCCGAAGGGCCTGTTTCTGCGCTGTACCTCTAAACTAAAACAGAAGTGATAGACCTCAAGATACACGTGTGATCACAGTCACACACGGCGGTCAGCGAAGGTCTGAAGGTCGGACAGCTGGCCGGGCTGCCGACCGATCCGACCGACGGGGCCACGGGCGAGGGAGGCGCTGCTGCTGCTGCTGCTGCTGCACTCCATGGGTTGCACTACGTCGGGGACGGGTGAGGCGGCGCTCCGACCCGACAGTCCCCTCGACCCAAGTAGTAGCGGTCAAATACGGGACAAGGGCGGTCCCGTACGGGACAAACCGATTTAGCCCCAATATACGGGATGTCCCGGCTAATACGGGGCAGTTGGCGACACTAGTTCAATGTGTGAGGAGTAGAATCAGTAATTAATAATCCCGACACAAGCAGCATTATTGGTGTGAAGACCAGCCTCATTTTACATTCCCTTCAAATCTCCCTCCTGGATTCTAAAACGAAAACCACATTTGTCGATTGTGTGAGAATGTTAAACATGTTGCATCCACATTCTTACATTCAAATCCCCTCGGGGTACAAGGCAGCGCTCACTCACACATTGACACACAGGGCCCACCAGCAGCTGTTGGGGCGAGTCCTGGAACCGCCAACCTTGTCACCATCGCTACAACGTTCCCTCCCTCCCTCCCTGCGCTCGGCCACGTCACACCTGACCCTGCAACCTTCTCTTCCTGTATCAGCGAGTCCTGCAGTTCCTGACGCAACAAAGCCGCGTCTCCTGCTTCAAAGGACCAGAGCAGAATGGCAGCGGGTTGTGGACGCAGCCCAGACCATCACACACACACACACACACAAACCAACCTCCCTTCCATCGCCTCCATCTATACCTCACGCTGCCTCGGCAAGGCCGGCAGCATCATCACGGACCAGTCTCACCCCGGTCACTCCCTCTTCTCCCCTCTCCCATCGGGCAAGAGGTACAGAAGTGTGAAAACGAACGCACACCTCCAGATTCAGGGACAGTTTCTTCCCGGCTGTTATCAGGCAACTGAACCGTCCTCTCACCAACTAGAGAGCGGTCCTGACCTCCCATCTACCTCATTGGTGACCCTCGGACTATCCTTGATCGGACTTTGCCGGCTTTACCTTGCACTAAACGTTATTCCCTTTGTCCTGTATCTGTACACTGTGGACGGCTCGATTGTAATCATGTATTGTCTTTCCGCTGACTGGTTAGCTCGCAACAAAAGCTGTTCACTGTACCTCGATACACGGGACAATAAACTAAACTGAACTGAAATTTTAATTTGGTGAAAAGCTTGTGGGGTGGGGAGTGGGGAGTAGAACAGAGAACTGTACAGTACAGAAACAGGCCCTTCGGCCCACAAAGTCCGTGCCGAACATGATGCCCCATCTACGCTAGTCCCACCTACCTGCGATTGGCCCCAACCCTGTCCCATCCATGTACATGCCCAAATGTATTTTAAATACTGTTATAGTCCCAGCCTGAACTACCTCCTCCGGCAGCTCGTTCCATGTACCACCACCCTCTGTGTGAAAAAGTTGGCCCTCAGGTTCCTATTTAATCTCGCCCCTCTCACTTTAAACCAATGTCCTCTAGTCCTTGATTCCCCTATTCTGGGCAAAGGCTTTGCCATCATTGGGAAAAAGGTTCTGACTGTCTACCCAATCTACGCCTCTCGTAATAACTGCCCAACCTCTCCCTGTCAATAGACAATAGGCAATAGGTGCAGGGGTAGGCCATTTGGCCCTTCGAGCCAGCACCGCCATTCAATGCGATCATGGCTGATCATCCCCAATCAGTACCCCGTTCCTGCCTTCTCCCCATATCCCCTGACTCCGCTATCTTTAAGAGCCCTATCTAGCTCTCTCTTGAAAGTATCCAGAGAACCGGCCTCCACCGCCCTCTGAGGCAAAGAATTCCACAGACTCACAACTCTCTGTGAGAAAAAGTGTTTCCTCGTCTCCGTTCTAAATGACTTACCCCTTATTCTTAAACTGTGGCCCCTGGTTCTGGACTCTCCCAACATCGGGAACATGTTTCCTGCCTCTAGCATGTCCAAACCCTTAATAATCTTATATGTTTCAATTAGATCCCCTCTCATCCTTCTAAACTCCAAGCCCAGCTGCTCCATTCTCTCAGCATATGACAGTCCCGCCATCCCGGGAATTAACCTTGTAAACCTACGCTGCACTCCCTCAATAGCAAGAATGTCTTTCCTCAAATTAGGGGACCAAAACTGCACACAATACTCCAGGTGTGGTCTCACTAGGGCCACATGGGACTAGTGTAGATGGGGCATGTGGGTCGGCATTGATGTGCTGGGCTGAAGGGCCTGTTTCCGTGCAGTGTGACTCAGGCACGTGCCGTCAGGGTAGGCAAGGTAGGGCACTGCCTACCCTGACTAAAATTATAAAATGATAATTATTAAATATAAATAGTAAAGGCACGGGAGAATTATGCCTACCTAAGATATCGATCTTTTAGGTAAGTATAATTCTCCGTGCCTTTCATGCGCAGTATTTGTAACACGCGAACGTATGCGCAGCCCACGTGCCGTCAACGCTGCTTCAAGCCGGCAATGACCTACTGCGCATGCACAGCGCAAGTTTCTTGGCGGGTTTTTCAAACATTACCTTAAGAAACAAAGAGAGAAGAATGGAGTTCGTGTACAAATAATGTGGTACGTAGACTGGTCTGAAGAAGGGTCTCGACCCGAAACGTCGCCTATCTCCTTCGCTCCTTAGATGCTGCTGCACCCGCTGAGTTTCTCCAGCCTTTTGTGTACCCCATGTGGTAAGTAGATTTCTTTGAGCTAGATGTTTTTAAATACCGTATTTCCCGGCATTGAAGACGCTATATTTTACCCAAAAAGAAGGCACGAAAATTTACCTTCTTGGCGTCTTGGTGGCCGAAGGATAGAAACGTAGACAATAGGTGCAGGAGTAGAGGCCATTCGGCCCTTCGAGCCTGCACCGCCATTCAATGTGATCATGGCTGATCATCCTACTCAGTATCCTGTACCTGCCTTCTCTCCATACCCCCTGATCCCTTTAGCCACAAGGGCCACATCTAACGCCCTCTTAAATATAGCCAATGAACTGGCCTCAACTACCCTCTGTGGCAGAGAATTCCACCCTCTGTGTAAAGAATGTTTTCCTCATCTCGGTCCGAAAGGAATTCCCCCTTATCCTTAGACTGTGATCCCTTGTTCTGGACTCCCCCAACATCGGAAACAATCTTCCTGCATCTAGCTTGTCCAACCCCTTAAGGTTGTTAGCCGAGAAAGATAGACTCAGCTATCCCTCAGTGCAGCAACATCAAGAACGATGTCGCTGTGCTGAGGGATAGCCAAGTCTATCCGTCATGGCTGGCAGCTGATGGGAAGCGGCTGTAAAGTGGGAGGCGGCTGTAAAAGGACAGTGCGCCACTGGGGGGAGTCTGGCCAGGGGTAAAGTTGCGGGGAGGGCAGGAGCGTTGTGAAGGGGGGCCCGGGGATCATGCCAGCAACCAGCGCAAGAGCGGGTCAGCGGGTGGTGGAGCTTACATCATGTGTCCACGCGAGTAACCTCAATGGGTCCCTTGTTTGCGCTGACACAAGAATAGGTTCCACTGCCCTGTAGGTTCCACCGCCCGCTGTCCTGTTATCCATCTCCCGCTCCGCTCTATGATCTTTGCTCTTGAACAGTGGTCCCCTCACTGTTCGGACGGAGAGCACTGCCAGAGGTGAGCGGGCGGCAGAAGGTGCTGAGGTCCCGGCGGCCGCTCGCAGCCACCCGAGCTACTTCCCTGATAGACAAAAATGCTGGAGAAACTCAGCGGGTGCGGCAGCATCTACGGAGCGAAGGAAATAGGCGATGTTTCTGGTCGAAACCGAAAGAAGTGTTGCCCATTTCCTTCGCTCCGTACACGCTGCCGCACCCGCTGAGTTTCTCCAGCATTTTGGTCTACCTTCGATTTTCCAGCATCTGCAGTTCCTTCTCAAACAACGAGCTACGGTGAGTGAGTGGGTTACTGACATGATCCCCGATCCCCACCTTCACAACGCTCCTGCCCGTGCTGACCCGGGCCAGATTCCCCACACGCTGTGAAAGGAACTCTCCCCCCAATTGGTCCCTTGAACTAGCATTGTCATCCAATAAGATCACAACTGATTCAACTTGTCCCGGTGTGCTCCCGTTTTTCCCCACCATCTCTCCACCTGCCGTCACCCTCCACCCCCACCCATTCATTAATTCGGAATGAAGGAGATTTGGAAACCTTGGGAAAATGTTTTTATTTTTACGGAGAGGAGAACAATCTGCGCATGCGCAGTTTAGGTTTTTTTTTAAGTCAACTGACTGCCTACCCTGAGTAATTACTCACGGCACGTGCCTGGTGTGACTCGATTCCCCCATAAACGCCTCCTCTCCACTGCACCCCACCATTTGACGGGCTGCGTTCTTCTGCCGTCCAATCCCCCCCCCTACACTTCCAGGCACCACAAAGAAAAAAATGTCACACACTGTAGACTTTAGAGAGAGATACAGTGCAGAAACAGGCCCTTCGGCCCGACAAGCGATCCCCGCACATCAACAGACTGAAGAAAGGCCTCGACCCGAAACGTCACCCATTCCTTCTCTCCAGAGATGCTGCCTGTCCCGCTGAGTTACTCCAGCATTTTGTGTCTATCTTCGGTTTCAACCAGCATCTGTAGCTCCTTCCTGCACACTAACACTATCCCACACACACTAGTTGCAATTTACAATTTTAACGAAGCCAATTAACCTACAAACCTGTATGTCTTTTGGAGCGTGGGAGGAAACCGGAGCGCCCGGAGAAAACCCACGCAGGTCACGGGGAGAACGTGCAAACTCCGTACAGACAGCGCCCATGGTCAGGATGGAACCCGGGTCTCTGGCGCTGTGAGGCAGCAGCTCTACCCACTGCGCCACCGTGCCACCCTGTGATCCACTGGGACATACAGCGAGGATCTCCGCGTCACACATTCCGTCTGCCTGGTGAATCACCGTCTATTTTAGGACATGCGCGGCAAGTTTTTTTAACGGCATCATGTATAGCACAGACATTCTGGGCCGAAGGGCCTGTTCCTGTACTGTACTGTTGCATGGAGCGGGGTGAATTTGCAGATGACACAAAGCTGGGTGGCAGTGTGAACTGTGAGCAGGATGCTATGAGAATGCAGGGTGACTTGGACAGGTTGGGGGAGTGGACAGATGCATGGCAGATGAAGTTTAATGCGGATAAATGTGAGGTTATCCACTTTGGTAGCAAAAACAGGAAGGCAGATTACTATCTAAGCTGCGTCAAGTTGGGAAAAGGGGAAGTACAACAGGATCTGGGGGTCCTTGTACATCAGTCTATGAAAGTAAGCATGCAGGTACAGCAGGCAGTGAAGAAGGCGAATGGCATGTTGGCCTTTAAAACAGGCCATTCGACCCACCGAGTCCGTGCCGACCTACACTGTCCCACACACACCAGGGACAATTTACAATTTATACCAAAGCCAAACCTGTACGTCTTTGGAGTGTGGAAGGAAACCGGAGCACCCCGAGAAAACCCACGAGGTCACCAGGAGAACGTGCAAACTCCGTACAGACAGCAACATAGTAGTCAGGATGGAACCCGGGTCTCTGCCGCTGCGTGCTGGCACCGTCCCTTGTTCCAGACGTCACAGTGACACAGATCACACCCTCGCCCCCACACGTGATCCACACGTGAACCACACGTGAACCACACGCCAGCTGTGTCTCTGCACAGATAACATCAGGCCAAAAACAACCTGAAAAGGGAAGCCAAGACCTCAACTTCCACACCTACTTTCACAGCCTGGCCCTGTACAGTACAGTGCAGGCACAGGCCCTTCGGCCCACAATCCCCGTGCCAGTCTATCACGACAGCAATCAGTTCTGGGCACCATGTTATAGGAAAGATATTGTCAAGCTTGAAAGGGTTCAGAGAAGATTTACGAGTATGTTGCCAGGACTAGAGGGTGTGAGCTACAGGGAGACGTTGAGTAGGCTGGGTCTCTATTCCATGGGGCGCAGGAGGATGAGGGGGGATCTTATAGAGGTGTACAAAATCATGAGAGGAATAGATCGGGTAGATGCACAGAGTCTCTTGCCCAGAGTAGGGGAATCGAGGACCAGAGGGCATGGGTTCAAGGTGAAGGGGAAAAGATTTAATAGGAATCTGAAGGGTAACTTTTTCACACAGAGGGTGGTGGGTGTATGGAACAAGCTGCCAGAGGAGGTAGTTGAGGCTGAGACTATCCCAACATTTATGAAACAGTTAGACAGGTACATGGATAGGACAGGTTTGGAGGGATATGGACCAAGCGCAGGCAGGTGGGACTAGTGTAGCTGGGACATGTTGTGGGCGAGTTGGGCCGAAGTACTGTGGCTCCAGTCCCTGCATGTCTTTCACCAAATGTAATTCTTTCTCCTGCATCTGTGCACTGCGGACGGCTTGATTATAATCATGTATAGTTGTTCTTTGACTGGTTAACACGCAAACAAAAGCTTTTCACTGTACCTCGGTACACGTGACAATAAACTAAACCCTCCACGGCCACGGGTCGATCTATAAGCCTCCTAAACGCCACCATCACATCTGCGTTCACCACCACCCCTGGCAGCGCGTTCCAGGCACCCACCACCCACGGTGTATAATACCGTGCCCCGCTCATCGCCTTTAACCTTTGCCCCACCCCCCGTCACCTCAAAACGATGTCCTCTAGTCATTGACATTTCCACGTGTGGGAGAAAGGTTCTGTCTGTCTACCCTGTCTCTGCCTCTCAACCAATATCCCCATGTGGGTGGCACGGTGGCGCAGCAGGTAGAGTTGCTGCCTCACAGTGCCAGAGACCCGGGTTCCATCCCGACTACGGGCGCTGTCTGTACAGAGTTTGCACGTTCTCCCCGTGACCCGCGTGGGTTTTCTCCGAGTGCTCCGGTTTCCTCCCACACTCCAAAGACGTGCAGGTTTGTGGGTTGGATGGATGGAGTTAGATAGAGCTCTAGGGGCTAGTGGAGCCAAGGGATATGGGGAGAAGGCAGGCATGGGTTATTGATTGGGGACGATCAGCCATGATCGAAATGAATGGCGGTGCTGGCTCGAAGGGCCAAATGGCCTCCTCCTGCACCTATTTTCTATGTTTCTATGTTTGATTGGCTTCTGTAATTATAGCAAACTGTCCCTAGTGTGTAGGATAGTGTTAGTGTACAGGGATCGCTGGTCAGCACGGACCCGGTGGGCCGAAGGGCCTGTTTCTGTGCTGTCTCTCTGAAGTCTCAAGCTGCTGACTGACATTGAGGGATGAGCCTTCCACGCTCCCCGCCCCACCCGCAAAAGCACAACGTTACAGCACAGGAGCAGGCCCTTCGGCCCACAATGTCCGTGCTGAATCTGAATCTGTTAAACACCACTAATGGTATCCGCCTCCACCACCGCCCCTGGCAGCGTGTTCCAGGCATCCACCACCCTCTGTGTATAAAGACACACGCCACCTTCAAACTTTGTCCACTAGTCATTGCCATTTCCACCCGTGGCAGAATGGTTCTGAGTGTCTAGCCCGCCTCTGCCTCTCAGCCATTGTTTCACCTTCTGCTCCAAGTCCAACAACATTCTGCCTCCCTGCGGTGACAAGTTCCTGCAGGAACGGCCCGCAAACTGTGGTGGCACAAATAAACTCATCCCATCTTGTCACCGGACTATAGTCTTTCCAGATTCATTCCAATCCCGCAGTTTCAACTTGTTCAAAAATTCATAACTACTCGGAGCAGAATCAGGCCATTCAAGTCTACTGCGATATTCAATCATGGCTGATCCAAGACAGACACAAAATGCTGGAGTAACTCAGTGGGATGGGCAGCATCTCTGGAGAGAAGGAATGGGTGACGTTTCGGGTCGAGGCCCTTCGTCAGGCTGATCTATCTCTCCCTCCTAACCCCATTCCCCTGCCTTCTGCCCATAACCCGACACCCGTACTAATCGAAAATCTATCAATCTCCACTATAAAAATACCCAATGACAAATAATGTTCACTTGGCAAGGAATTCCACAGATCCACCACCCGCTGACTAAAGAAATTCCTCCTCATCGTTCTAAAGGTATGTCCTTTTATTCTGAGGCTGTGCCCTCTAGTACTAGACTCTCCCACCAGTGGAAACATCCTCTCCACATCCAGGCATTGTAGCTCATAGTTCCAGAGACAAAGTCCAATGTGCGCAATGGGGTAGAGGTGACTCGGACAGTACCCTAGCTTATGGAAGGACCGTTCAGAAGCCGGATAACAGCGGGGAAGAAGCTGTTCCTGAGTCTGGTGGTGCGCTCCTTCATGCATGTGTACCTTCTGCCAGACGGGAGCGGGGACAAGAAGGAATGACCGGGGTGGGACAGGGGCAGGGACAAGTCTTTGATCATGTGGGCTGCTTTTCTGAGGCAGCCCGGTGTCTGGTCTGTGGGATGCACTGCAGATAGTCCTCAAATTCCTGGGTGTTAGAATCTCAGACCACCTTTGCTAGGCCCAGCATGGAGATGGAACCATCAGGAAGGTCCACAAAATGGCTCCACTTAGAAGTTTAAGGAGATTCGGCATCTGACTGATTACTCAACAATTTGTGGTTTACAGATACGGCACGGAAACAGGCCCTTCGGCCCACCGAGTCTGCGCCGACCAGTGATCCCCGCACACTAACACTATCCTACACACACTGGGGACAAATTACAATTATACCGAGCCAATTAACCTACAAACCTGCACATCTTTGGAGTGTGGGAGGAAACCGGAGCACCCGGAGAAAACCCACGCGGGTCACAGGGAGAACGTGCAAACTCTGTACAGACAGCATCCGTAGTCGGGATGGAACCCGGGTCTCTGGCGCTGTGAGGCAGCAGCTCTACCCGCTGCCGTGTAGGGTAGAAGGTAGCCAGACTGGTCGCATCACAGACTGGGTCGGCAATTCCAACACACAGGGCGGCAAGAGGCGGCGGAGAGCGGAGCAGAGGCCGGTCCATCACGGGGACAGCCCTCCACACCATCGACAACATCCACAACAGGCGCTGCCTCTCATCACGGACCCCCACCAACCAGACCCTGCCCTCATCTCGTTCAACTAACGATAGATAGTCCGAGGGTCTCCAATGAGGTGGATGGGAGGTCAGGACCGCTCTCTAGTTGGTGAGAGGACGGTTCAGTTGCCTGATAACAGCCGGGAAGAAACTGTCCCTGAATCTGGAGGTGTGCGTTGGTTTTCACACTTCTGTACCTCTTGCCCGATGGGAGAGGGGAGAAGAGGGAGTGACCGGGGTGAGACTGGTCCGTGATGATGCTGCCGGCCTTGCCGAGGCAGCGTGAGGTGTAGACGGAGGCGATGGAAGGGAGGTTGGTTTGTGTGTGTGTGTGTGTGTGTGATGGTCTGGGCTGCGTCCACAATTTGCTGCGATTTCTTGCGATCTTGGACGGAGCTGTTCCCCAAACTGGTTAAGGACTGGCGCTGACATTTCTAAATCAAGTGCCTTCCGTGAATGAAACTAGACCTTTGATCCATTATATGACAGGCACATTCATGATAGGGAGGTGTGAGTGGAGGGGGAAGGAGGGGACAGTGCCTGCTTCCAGCTCAGGTGACTCGACAGACAACGCCAGAGACCCGGGTTCCATCCCGACTACGGGTGCTGTCTGTACGGAGTTTGCACGTTCTCCCCGTGACCCGCATGGGTTTTCTCCGGGTGCTCCGGTTTCCTCCCACACTCCAAAGACGTGCAGGTTTTTTAGGCTAACTGGTTTGGTAAAATTGTTAATTGTCCCTAGTGTGTGTAGGATAGTGTTAGTGTGTGGAGTGATCGCTAGTCAGCACGGACCTGGTGGGCCGAAGGGCCTGTTTCCACGATGCATCACTAACGTAAACTATTAAGGCTGTCTCGTGGGCCTCCTCCATTGCCATAGTGAGGCACCACATATCTCTTCACAAAGATAGACACAGAGTGCTGGAGAAACTCAGCGGGTCAGGCAGCATCTCTGGAGAACTATCCATGCCTGACCCGCTGAGTTACTCCAGCACTCTGTGAAACGTCACCTATCCATGTTCCCCACAGATGCTGCCTGACCCACTGAGTTACTCCAGCACTCTGTGAAACGTCACCTATCCATGTTCTCCACAGATGCTGCCTGACCCGCTGAGTTACTCCAGCACTCTGTGAAACGTCACCTATCCATGTTCTCCACAGATGCTGCCTGACCCGCTGAGTTGCTCCAGCACTCTGTGAAACGTCACCTATCCATGTTCTCCACAGATGCTGCCTGACCCGCTGAGTTGCTCCAGCACTCTGTGAAACGTCACCTATCCATGTTCTCCACAGATGCTGCCTGACCCGCTGAGTTGCTCCAGCACTCTGTGAAACGTCACCTATCCATGTTCTCCACAGATGCTGCCTGACCCGCTGAGTTGCTCCAGCACTCTGTGAAACGTCACCTATCCATGTTCTCCACAGATGCTGCCTGACCCGCTGAGTTACTCCAGCACTCTGTGAAACGTCACCTATCCATGTTCTCCACAGATGCTGCCTGGTATAAACCAGCATCTGCAGTTCCTTCTTATTGCAAGTAAGAATTTGACGGTTCCGTTGTCAGTATATTTGACAATCACACACACTAGAATCTTGACACAGCCAAGACCATCACACAAACCAGCCTCTGCCCACTGGCTCCATCCACACTTCACGCTGCCAACATAATCATGGACACTATCTCTAACACCTCTCTCCCTTTTCACAATCTCTCTGTCTCCATCACAGGAGATAGACATTCGACTGACATTTATTTGTCCGAAGAAGGGTCTCGATCCGAAACGTCACCCATTCCTTCTCTCCAGCGATGCTGCCTGTCCCGCTGAGTTACTCCAGCGTTTTGTGTCTATCTTCGGTTTAAACCAGCATCTGCAGCTCCTTCTATTATAAACTTACACACTCCCACAGCTATCTAGACTACATTTCTTCCCACCCGGCTTCCTGTAAAGACTCTATCCCCCACTGCCAATTCCTCCGTCTACGCCGCATCTGCGCCCAGGATGAGGTTTTCCATACCAGGGCATCGGAGGTGGCCTCATTCTTTAGGGAACGGGGGTTCCCCTCTTCCATTACAGACGCGGCTCTCACTAGGGTCTCCTCGATACCCTGCAGCTCCGCTCTTGCTCCCCCTTCCCCCCACTCGTAACAAGGACAGAGCCCCCTTGTCCTCACCTTCCACCCCATCAGCCGTCACATACAGCATATAATCCTCCAACATTCTCGCCACCTCCAATGGGATCCCACTACTGGCCACATCTTCCCATGCCCACCCCTTTCTGCTTTCCGCAGAGACTGTTCCCTCCGCAACTCCCTGGTCAACTCGTCCCTTCCCACCCAGACCACCCCCTCCCCAGGTACTTTCCCCTGCAACCGCAGGAGATGCAACACCTGTCCCTTTACCTCCCCCCTCGACTCCATCCAAGGACCCCGACAGTTTTTCCAGGTGAGGCAGAGGTTCACCTGCACCTCCTCCAACCTCATCTACTGTATCCGCTGTTCCAGGTGTGGACTCCTGTACATCGGGGAGACCAAGCGCAGGCTCGGCGATCGTTTCGCTGAACACCTCCGCTCAGTCTGTCTAAACCGACCTGATCTCCCGGTTGCTCAGCACTTTAACTTCCCCCTCCCATTCCCAATCTGATCTCTCTGTCCTGGGCCTCCTCCATTGTCAGAGTGAGGCCCAGCGCAAATTGGAGGAACAGCACCTCATATTTTGCTGGGTAGTTTACACCCCAGCGGTATGAACATTGACTTCTCTAACTTTAGATAGCCTCTAACACCCGCCCCTTCTCCACCACAAACCCCCCCCCTATTTCTTCCCCCTCCCCCTTGTGCCCCATCCGGACTCACCTATTTCTCCCCTCTCCCCCACATTCCCAGAATTCTTTGCCAAAAGAACAGTAGCCTGTATGGTCCTGCCATTCAGCCCATCGAGTCCATGCTAGCTCTCAGATGAATCCCATCACTCCTCACCCCCAGTCTCCCCCCCCCCCCCCCCTCCTCCCCCCTGCCCCAAATACTGGGGGACAATTCACAGCCCTGACCCACACTAGATGGGGAGAGAGAGGAAGGGGGGGGAAGAGGAGAGAGAGAAGAGGGGAGAGAGAAAGAGAAGAGGGAAGAGAGAGAGAGAAGAGGGGAGAGAGAGAGAGAAGAGGGGAGAGAGAGAGAGGGGGAGAGAAGAGGGGAGAGAGAGGGAGGGGGAGAGAAGAGGGGAGAGAGAGAGAGAAGAGGGGAGGGAGAGGGAGGGGGAGGGGGAGAAAAGAGGGGAGAGGGAGAGAGAGAAGAGGGGAGAGAGGGAGAGAGAGAAGAAGGGAGAGAGGGGGGGAGGAGAGAGGAGACGAGGGGAGAAAGAGAAGAGGGGGAGAGAGAGAGAAGGGGAGGAGAGGGGGAAGGAGGGAGAGCAGAGAGGGAGGAGAGAGGAAGGGGGAGGGGAGTGAGAGAAGAAGGGGGGTAGGGGAGAGAGAGAGAGAGGGATGGGGGGAGAGGGGGTCCCAGGGAGAGGAGGGAGGGGGGGACGAGGCCGCCATTTACCTCTTTCTTCACCTCGGCCATCTCGTCCTCGCTGAGCGGCGGCTCCATCGCCCGGAGAGTCTCTCCCTCCCTCCCTCCTCCCTCCCTCCCTCCTTCCCTCCTGCCCTTCCTCCTTCCTCTCTCCACTCCTCCCCTTCCTCCTTCTGTCCCTCCCCTTCTCTTCTCTCGCTCTTTTCTTCTCTCTCCCCCCTTCCTTCCTTCCTTCCTTCCTTCCTTCCTTCCTTCCTTCCCCTCTTCCAACCCCTTCCCTTGGTTTCTGCCAAAGATACTAGAGGGGCCCCGGTGTGGAGGGGCTCTAGTGTGGAGGGGCCCCGGTGTGGAGGGGCTCCAGTGTGGAGGGGCTCCAGTGTGGAGGGGCTCCAGTGTAGAGGGGCTCTAGTGTGGAGGGGCCCCGGTGTGGAGGGGCTCTAGTGTGGAGAGGCTCTAGTGTGGAGAGGCTCTAGTGTGGAGAGGCTCTAGTGTGGAGGGGCCCCGGTGTGGAGGGGCTCTAATGTGGAGGGGCCCCGGTGTGGAGGGGCTCTAATGTGGAGGGGCTCCGGTGTGGAGGGGCCCCGGTGTGGAGGGGCCCCGGTGTGGAGGGGCCCCGGTGTAGAGGGGCTCCGGTGTGGAGGGGCCCCGGTGTGGAGGGGCTCTAGTGTGGAGGGGCCCCGGTGTGGAGGGGCCCCGGTGTGGAGGGGCTCTAGTGTGGGGGGGCTCCGGTGTACAGGGGCTCCGGTGTGGAGGGGCCCCGGTGTGGAGGGGCCCCGGTGTGGAGGGGCTCTAGTGTGGAGGGGCCCCGGTGTGGAGGGGCCCCGGTGTGGAGGGGCTCTAGTGTGGAGGGGCCCCGGTGTGGAGGGGCCCCGGTGTGGAGGGGCTCTAGTGTGGGGGGGGCTCCGGTGTACAGGGGCTCTAGTGTGGGGGGGGCTCCGGTGTACAGGGGCTCCAGTGTAGAGGGACTCTGGTATAGAGGTGCTCTAGTGTAGACAGGCTCTAGTGTGGAGGGGCTCTAGTGTAGAGGTGCTCTAGTGTAGACAGGCTCTAGTGTGGAGGGGCTCTGGTATAGAGGTGCTCTAGTGTAGAGGGACTCTGGTATAGAGGGGCTCTAGTGTAGAGGGGCTCTGGTATAGAGGGGCTCTGGTATAGAGGGGCTCCGGTGTAGAGGGGCTCCAGTGTAGAGGGGCTCCAGTGTAGAGGGGCTCCAGTGTAGAGGGGCTCTGGTATAGAGGGGCTCTGGTGTAGAGGGGCTCCGGTGTAGAGGGGCTCCAGTGTAGAGGGGCTCCAGTGTAGAGGGGCTCCAGTGTAGAGGGGCTCCAGTGTAGAGGGGCTCCAGTGTAGAGGGGCTCCGGTGTAGAGGGGCTCTGGTATAGAGGGGCTCCGGTGTAGAGGGGCTCCGGTATAGAGGGGCTCCAGTGTAGAGGGGCTCCAGTGTAGAGGGGCTCCAGTGTAGAGGGGCTCCAGTGTAGAGGGGCTCCAGTGTAGAGGGGCTCCAGTGTAGAGGGGCTCCAGTGTAGAGGGGCTCCAGTGTAGAGGGGCTCCGGTATAGAGGGGCTCCAGTGTAGAGGGGCTCCAGTGTAGAGGGGCTCCAGTGTAGAGGGGCTCCAGTGTAGAGGGGCTCCGGTGTAGAGGGGCTCCGGTGTAGAGGGGCTCCAGTGTAGAGGGGCTCCGGTATAGAGGGGCTCCAGTGTAGAGGGGCTCCAGTGTAGAGGGGCTCCAGAGTAGAGGGGCTCCAGTGTAGAGGGGCTCCGGTGTAGAGGGGCTCCGGTATAGAGGGGCTCCGGTGTAGAGGGGCTCCAGTGTAGAGGGGCTCCAGTGTGGAGGGGCTCCAGTGTAGAGGGGCTCCAGTGTGGAGGGGCTCCAGTGTGGAGGGGCTCCAGTGTGGAGGGGCTCCAGTGTGGAGGGGCTCCAGTGTAGAGGGGCTCCAGTGTAGAGGGGCTCCGGTGTGAAGGGGCTCCGGTGTGGGGGGGCTCCAGTGTAGAGGGGCCCCAGTGTGGAACTCCAGTGTGGAGGGTCTCTGGTGTGGAGGGGCTCCAGTGTAGAGGGGCTAGTATCTTTGGTTTCTTCTATCTTAATCCCTCCTTCACTCTACCCCCTTTTTCCACTCTTCTTTCTACGTCCCTCACTCTCCTTCCCACAGTTCCTCCCTACCTCCCTCCCTCTCCCCCTCCCTCTCCTTCCCACAGTTCCTCCCTACCTCCCTCCCTCTCCCCCTCCCTCTCCTTCCCACAGTTCCTCCCTACCTCCCTCCCTCTCCCCCTCCCTCTCCTTCCCACAGTTCCTCCCTACCTCCCTCCCTCTCCCCCTCCCTCTCCTTCCCACAGTTCCTCCCTACCTCCCTCCCTCTCCCCCTCCCTCTCCTTTCCCTCTGTTCCTCCCTACCTCCCTCACTCTCCTTCCCACAGTTCCTCCCTACCTCCCTCTTCTCCCCCTCCCTCTCCTTCCCCTCTGTTCCTCCCTACTCTCTCTCTCCATCCTCTTTCCCTGCGCTCCATCCCATTCTCCTTCCCTCTATCCCTTACTACCCGCTCTGTCCTTCATTGCCTTCCTCCTTCCCTCCCTCTGCTCCCCACCTTCCTCCCTACTTCTCTCCCTCCTTCCCTGTCTCATCCCACTGATGGGCACTGGGTAAAGGGCCCGGTGTGAGGAAGATTCAATGTAATTGTCACATGTACTAATTAAGGTGCAGTGAAATTTGAGTTACCATACTTCCACACTAAGTGAGTAAACCAACACTAGTCCCTTGGTACACGTGATATAAAGAAACTATAAAGTTGACTTTAATTTACAGATACAATGCAGAAACAGGCCCTTCAGCCCACCGAGTCCACACCTATCAGCGATCCCCGTACACTACCACTAATCCTACACACACTGGGGACAATTTTTCAATTTATTGAAGCCTGCAAACCTGCACGTCTTTGGAGTGTGGGAGGAAACCGGAGCGCCCGGAGAAAACCCACGCGGTCACAGGGAGAACGTATAAACTCCGTGCAGTCAGCACCCGTAGTCGGGATGGAACCCAGATCTCTGTATCTGTGCGGCAGTAACTCTACCACTGCGCCACCGTGCCGCCGCATATCAGATCCATATTATAAATCCACCTGCTAAAAGCAAGGATTGTGGAGAAAGGTCCCAACCTGAAACGTCACCTGTCCATTCCCTCCACAGATGCTGCCTGACCTGCTGAGTTCTTCCAGCACTTTGTGTTCTGACCAAGCATTTAGAAGTGGCTAAGGAAATGCACGGAAGTAATGTGTGAATGTATTCAAACTGGCAACAAAATTAGCAAAGCAATGCATCTCCTGCGACATTGGATTGTGAGCAGGTTTGACTTTATTACAAATATTTTATAATCTAAAAACGGTGCTTGCAATCCAACACGAGTTGTAAAAGTGACGGGAATGAGCAGAAATGAGCCAAACACATGAAATGCAGCTTTGACAATGATTTTTATTTCATTAGCGGAAAGCAAATGCATTTGGTGAAAAGCACATTCAATCATTTGGTAAGGAATGGGAATGATGATGCTTTCTGGTACCAAGCTGTTTCTGTGGCCAAGCTTCATGCATGAACATCTTTGCCATGAGACTGTGCAAAAAGGTTCCAGCAACTTAACAAAATAGTACTTTGGAGTTCAGGATGGTCTGATAACGACAGAGACTGGACTTGGCTACTGATCTTTCTATGATTTCAGTGTTTCACTACAATACAGAACAGTACCGCACAGGAACAGGCCCTTCGGCCCACAATGTCCATGCTGGACATGACGCCAAGTTAAACCAATCTCCTCCGCCTGCTCGTGATCCGTATCCCTCCGTTCCCTGCAGATCCACGTACCTATCTAACAGCCTCTTAAACACCACTCTCGTATCTGCCTCCACCACCACCCTGGCAGCGCGTTCCAGGCCCCCATCACCCTCTGTGTAAAATACTTGCCCCGCACATCTCCTTTAAACTTTGCCCCTCTCAACTTAAAGCTGTGGCCTCCAGTGTTGGACATTTCCATCTCTAATGCAACGAAAGACGCACGGAAACAAGGTGGCATGCGGGTGGTAACTGGTGCCTTGTAGAAAATCAAAGAGGCCGTCCACAGAAACAACAGTCGATAGAATCAAAACCCACCAGATATATCAGTGTATAGACCACATCATTGTGTAATCAGTGTATAAACCTAATTAGTATAAACCAAATCAGTATAAACCAAATCAGTATAAACCAAATCAGTAGAAACCAAATCAGTAGAAACCAAATCAGTAGAAACCAAATCAGCGTATAAACTAAATCAGTGTATAAATGACATAATTGTACAATCAGTGTATAAACTATATCAATATTAATTATCTCTACAATAATTGAATACAATAGCTACTCCTTATTTTGCAGAGGTTGGTTGACAGAGAAGTGGTACATGGTTTTCATCACTAGATGGCAATCAGGGACTGTGTGACTTGTGTTAAACCAATGATACACACACAAGGAAAGGCAGGAATCAGAAGCAATCACAGACAGCAGCACAATTCCAGGAAG
The DNA here is from genome assembly GCA_963514005.1 of Raja brachyura. The sequence goes on from OY740790.1 coordinate 76,350,578, forward strand.
ACTACGCTAGATCGTAATCACATCACTGGCTATCAAAGGTTGCAGCCTCTTTCATCTTTCAAACTGGTTTGTTGAAGAGAATGGAGCAGCAAGTGAGGCCGCCATCAACCTTGGCCAGCTCCGTGTTGCGGACTGGAATCAGCAGGTAGTCCTTCAGTTTCGCAAACTCCTGCAACAGAGAGAGGAGTCGTTTTTAAAAAGAAATACAAGGAACTGCAGATGCTAGAATCCGGAGCAAAAACACAACGTGCTGGAGGAACTCAGCAGGTCAGACGGCATCTGTGGACAGAATGGATGGGCGAAGTTCCAGGTTGTCAGTTTAGTTTACTTTAGTTTAGCGATACAGCGCGGAATCAGGCCCTTCGGCCCACCGAATCCATGCTGACCTGCGATCGCCCGTTCACACGCTCGTTTAGTTTAGAGATACAGCGCAGAATCAGGCCCTTCGGCCCACCGAGTCCATGCTGACCTGCGATCCCCGCTCACACGCTCGTTTAGTTTAGCGATACAGCGCGGAATCAGGCCCTTCGGCCCACCGGGTCCATGCTGACCTGCGATCGCCCGTTCACACGCTCGTTTAGTTTAGAGATACAGCGCGGAATCAGGCCCTTCGACCCACCGAATCCATGCTGACCTGCGATCGCCCGTTCACACGCTCGTTTAGTTTAGAGATACAGCGCGGAATCAGGCCCTTCGGCCCACCGAGTCCATGCTGACCTGCGATCCCCGCTCACACGCTCGTTTAGTTTAGCGATACAGCGCGGAATCAGGCCCTTCGGCCCACCGAGTCCGTGCCGACCAGCGATCCCCGCTCATTAACACTGTAACATTGCCTTGGTTTATAGAAACCAGATGGTGGTTTACAAAAGAAGATGCAGGAGTAACTCAGCAGGTCAGACAGCATCTGTGGATGCAAAGGTATTTTTCCCCCCCAAAGTTATCTTTATTAATATTGTATTAATATATGAATAATATTAACATTAAATATGATATAAAAAACAAGAACTGTGCGAACACACTGCATACATTCTGTCAATATCTATACATTCACTAGTGTCATGGAGGCATGCAACATATTCACAGGCCCTTCAGCCCACCTCGATCATGCTGACCAATATACCCTATCTGAGCTAGTCCCATGCCCATATTTTGGGCTGAAGAGCCTATTTCCTTACTGTAAGGGCGGCACAGTGGCTCAGTGGCAGAGTTGCTGCCTTACAGCGCCAGAGATCTAGGTTCGATTCCGACAATGGGTGCTGTCTGTACGGAGTTTGCACGTCCATGCACTGTCTGTACGGAGTTGTTGGGGGAGTCCAGAACAAGGGGTCACAGTCTAAGGATAAGGGGGAATTCCTTTAGGACCGAAATGAGGAAAACATTCTTTACACAGAGAGTGGTGAGTCTCTGGAATTCTCTGCCACAGAAGGTAGTTGAGGACAGTTCATTGGCTATATTTAAGAGGGCGTTAGATGTGGCACTTGTGGCTAAAGGGATCAGGGGGTATGGAGAGAAGACAGGTACAGGATACTGAGTTGGATGATCAGCCATGATCACATTGAATGGCGGTGCAGGCTCGAAGGGCCGAATGGCCTACTCCTGCACCTATTTTCTATGTTTCTCTGTTTCTATGTCCTCCCTGCGACTGAGTGGGTTTTCTCCAGTTTCCTCCCACACTGCAAATACGTACAAGTTTGTAGGTTGAATGGCTTTGGTAAAATTGAAATTGTCCCCAGTGTGCAGGATAGTGGCAGTGTGCGGGGGGATCGCTGGTCAGCACGGACATGTTGGGCCGAAGGGCCTGTTTCTGAGCTGTATCTCTAACGTCTACAGACTTCCTCAGCAGTGCACTGGGCCAGTTTATCCCCTTTATCCTGCATCTGTACACTGTGGGCGGCTCGATTGTAATCATGTCTTGTCTTTCTGCTGACTGGTTAGCACTGTACCTCGGTACACGCGACAATAAACTGCACTGAAACATCCACAGTGACCCCTGTTCCCAGGGCCCTTTCTCTGCTGGATGGCTCTATGCCCTACACTGCTCACTCCCGACCAGTCCCTGGATGCACGGCCATCGGCAACGACAGGCTGGTACAAGCAGGGGCCTGTCGCTGGTACAAGCAGGCCCTGTCTCTGCTGTTTGGCTATATGCCCTGCATTGCTCACTCCAGCCCAGTCCCTGGGTGCTGGCTTCCCACACGGCCACTGGGCTCCAGCAAGGACAGGCTGGTACAAGCATGGCCACTGGGCTCCAGCAAGGACAGGCTGGTACAAGCATGGCCACTGGGCTCCAGCAAGGACAGGCTGGTACAAGCATGGCCACTGGGCTCCAGCAAGGACAGGCTGGTACAAGCATGGCCACTGGGCTCCAGCAAGGACAGGCTGGTACAAGCATGGCCACTGGGCTCCAGCAAGGACAGGCTGGTACAAGCATGGCCACTGGGCTCCAGCAAGGACAGACTGCTACAAGCATGGCCACTGGGCTCCAGCAAGGACAGGCTGGTACAAGCATGGCCACTGGGCTCCAGCAAGGACAGGCTGGTACAAGCATGGCCACTGGGCTCCAGCAAGGACAGGCTGGTACAAGCATGGCCACTCCGCTCCGATCTGCCCGCCCGTACCTTGGCGCTGTCGGGGAACTCCTCAGCGGTGCGGTGTAGAAGGACGTGGCCCTTGTTGGGGATGTTGAGATACACGCAGTTGGCAGCCTCGTTGTCGGGCAACGTGAGCTTCTCGTAGTGGTGCTCGCTCATCTCCTGCATGTTCTGTGGAGCAAAGGAGCAGACATCACATCCCGTGAACCCACGCAGGCTGACGGCCCCATCTCTGCTTCAGGCTAAGACAGCGTGTGTCAGCATCTCCCACCGCCAAGCCAGATCATGATTACACTAAGCCATTGTTAACATTGTGTACCAGGGGTTACGGGGAGAAGATGAGAATGGTGTTGAGAGGGAAAGATAGATCAGCCATGATTGAATGGCAAAGTAACTTGATGGGCCGAATGGCCTAATTCTGCTCCTATAACCTATGAACCAGGCAAGGTTAGATAAGCTAGACAGTGCTGGAGTAACTCAGCGGGTCAGGCAGCATCTCTGGAGAAAAAGGATATGATGTTTCGGGTCGGGACCCTTTCCACAATGAATGTAGGGGGTGGGAATATTGAAAGACCTTTATCTTGCACTCCCTTCCCCTCGCTCCTTCTCCCGTCCTCCACCCTAGTTGTTTTACTCGCTCCATAGTTCTGCATGTTGTATCTCCAGATCACACCTGTCCTTGCCACTTTTCTCGTCTCCAGCTCTTCACCCCCCCCCCCCCCCCCCCCACCTCCTCCTCTCTCCAAGGTTACTTGGCTTCTGTAAATTGTCACTGGTGTGTAGTTTGTGAAGCTGGGACAACATGGAACTTGTGTACAGGTGACCCCTCTGTGTCGGGAGTGGAAGCGAGGCTGGGATAACATAGAACGAGCGTACGGTGTGATTGTTGGTGCGTATGGACTCGTTGGGCCGAAGGGCCTTTTCCCACGCAGCATCTCTAAAACTTAAACTAAAACCACAGGAAAGAAAAACAGTGTTAAGGGGCCGTGTCTGAGCTTAGGAATGAGAGCGTGCGCACATTCATTTAAGTAGTGGCACTCTGTGTCACAAAGTTTCAGGAAGCTGTGAAGTGTAAAAATAAAATAAGTGTATAACCATATAACCATATAACAATTACAGCACGGAAACAGGCCTTCTCGGCCCTTCCAGTCCGTGCCGACCATTTATTTTCCCCATGTCCCATCTACCTGCACTCAGACCATACCCCTCCATTCCCTTCCCGTCCATATACCTATCCACTTTACTTTTAAATGTTAAAATCGATCCTGCCTCCACCACTTCTGCAGGAAGATCATTCCACACAGCCACCACTCTCTGAGTAAAGAAGTTCCCCCTCATGTTACCCCTAAACTTCTGTCCCTTAATTCTCATGTCATGCCCTCTTGTTTGAATCTTCCCTACCCTCAATGGGAAAAGCTTATCCACGTCAACTCTGTCTATCCCTTTCATCATTTTAAAGACCTCAATCAAGTCCCCCCTTAACCTTCTGCGCTCCAAAGAATAAAGACCTAACTTGTTCAACCTTTCTCTGTAACTTAGTTGCTGAAACCCAGGCAACCCCCAGTCGGAGGGACTTGTGTGGGTGGTCACGTGGTTGCCTGAGGAGCTGGCCCATTCCCAGCTGGGCAATGCAAAAGATGACAAAAAGTATAAAGCAGATGTGTAAAGCGGCTCAGGGTGCAGCCGTTGTACCAGTGTGGGACAGTAATGACTGTGGTCTGTGTCTTTAATGCGGTACATCACTGCTCCACCGGTCCTTTTAGTAAACAACATCTGATAGCCCAGGGTTGGGATGGAAAGATGAGGACAGGTGTTCACGACTCCCTCCCCCATGGCACTGCAAACATCCAAATGGCCACTGCAACATTTTGGGGGCTTATTTATTCTCAGCTTATTTTTAAACTCCAATAAGGCTGTGAGATTTAAGGGGATGGTTAAAAGGAGAATGGGAGTGACACGGGCAGAATACGGAGACACTTCCAGACAAGATACTGTTGCCAACTTCAAAGAAGTTGCAAACTTTCACTGAATTTAGCAGCAGGTGGGGTTTCCATTACAGTTTCCTCTGGGTGGGGGGGGGGGGGGGGGGGGGTTAATCCACAGATTGAACAAGCAGTGCAACACAGGAACAGGCCCTTCGACCCACAATGTCTGTGATGCCAAGTTCAAATCAAAATCAAATCATATTTATTTATAAAGCACATTTAAAAACACCCCACGTTGACCAAGGTGCTGTCCAGACCAGAGCAGGTAGCTAAAATCACAAAAAGAAACAGACATACACAGGAATGCACACAGCACACAGGTACAAATAATCAGCTCAAAGGCACAAAACAAAGATCAGCCACATCAGGGAGATTCAAACGCTAGTGAATTAAAATAAGTTTTGAGCCTGGACGTAAAAGAGTGGATGGAGGGGGCAGATCTGATAGGGAGGGTATGCTGTTCCACAGTCTAGGGGCCGCAACAGCAAAGGTACGGTCACCCCTGAGCTAAAGTTTAGATCGTGGGATAGCCAGGAGCCCCACGTCAGCCGACCTGAGGGACCTAGAGGTAGAGTAAGGGGGAAGGAGGTCTGTGATATAGGGAGGTGCAAGCCCGTTTAGGGTTTTATAGACAAACAGGAGAACATTAAAATCAACTGTGAACCGTACTGGCAGACAGTGGAGAGAGGCCAGAATGGGGGTCATTGAAGAGGGCATGACATGAGAATGAAGGGGCAGAAGTTTAGGGGTAACATGAGGGGGAACTTCTTTACTCAGAGAGTGGTGGCTGTGTGGAATGATCTTCCTGCAGAAGTGGTGGAGGCAGGATCGATTTTAACATTTAAAAGTAAAGTGGATAGGTATATGGACGGGAAGGGAATGGAGGGGTATGGTCTGAGTGCAGGTAGATGGGACTAGGGGAAAATAAATGGTCGGCACGGGCTGGAAGGGCCGAGAAGGCCTGTTTCCGTGCTGTAATTGTTATATGGTTATAACTGAATCTCCTCTGCTGGCACATGATCCATATCCTTCTATATCCACGTGCCTATCCAGAAGTTTCTTAAACGCCACTATTGTACCTGCCTCCACCACCAACCCAGCTGTGTGTTCCAGGCACTCACCACCCGCTGTATTGTCCTTTTCACCATAAAGCTATACCCCTAGTGTATGATTTTTCCATCCTGTGAAATGGGTTCTGACTGTCGACCCTATCTATACCTCTCATCATTTTATATACTTCCATAAGGTCTCCCCGTGACCACTACCATTCCATAGAAAACAAGTTAGTAAGACATGAGCTGTTGTGTACAATGTCATGCTGACTGTCCCTAAATAACCCATTCTCTTCCAAAGAAACGTCTCCAATAGCTCCCAACCATTGACGTGGCTTCTCCGACATTCCCTGGATTCTCTCTCCGACTTGTTAAGACGTAAACATTTCGATGCTCCGTGTGAATTGTAACACTCTAACAAGAGTTGAGAAACATTCAGAAGTTGGCAGCTAAATTGAAATAGTTGACCAACAATCTTCCTTTCAAACAGACGTCTCCTGCTCCACAGTGTAGGTGAACACAGAACAGTACAGACACAAAAAGCTGGAGTTGTTCTGCGGCTCAGGCAGCATCTCTGGAGACAAGGAATCAGTGACGTTTTGGGTCGAGACCCGTCTTCAAACTGAGTCGGGGAGAGGGAAACTAGAGACTGGAGCACGCGTCAAAAAGCTTTCCACTGTACCTCGGTACACGAGACACTAATAAACTAAACAGAACTAAACTAGGGGGATGAAAACAATACGATACAACTTTATCTATCCCAGGAAGGAAATTAATTTGCTAACAGTCATAAAAAAAACTGTCATAAAATACATGAAACATAAAAATAACGTGAGGAGTGGCAAGACTTTGGGCATGTGCAAAGATTGGGGGGGGAGTCAGTCTCAGTCTGCCCCATGGCAGAAGGAGGAGGAGTTGTACAGTTTGATAGCCACAGGGAAGAAGGATCTCCTGTGGCGTTGTGTGCTGCATCTTGGTGGAACCAGTCTGTTGCTGAAGGTGCTCCTCATGTTGACCAGCGTGTCATGGAGGGGGTGAGCTGTATTGTCCAGGATGCTCCGAAGTTTGAGGAGCATCCTCCCTTCCAAGACCAACCTCCCCGTGAACCCAACCCCGCCCCCAGGATGGAGCCAGCCTTCCTGAGGAGCTTGTTACAGATACAGAGGAAAAGGTACAGAACAAAGCAGAGCCCACAATGGTCCCTTGTTGGCTGTGGAGGAGGTGATGACGAGGGGATACGAACTGTAGAACTATGAGGACGACTAGGGTGGGGAGGGATGGGGAGAGAGGGGGAAAGCAATGGTACTGTAACCCCAAAATCCATGGGATGTGTGCACACTATTCACACGGATATAGAATTTAAATCATCCATCATCCAAATACATTTAAACATCCTTCATTATCAATTTAATACTCAAAAGGCTCAGCATGTCGGACGTTCTATTGGCCTCAGTCTCCTGGAGTGATTATCTCATCGGATTTGTGTATCTCATTGGGTGACGTAGCTTTGACCAACACCCACTCAGATTAATGTTTTAACCAGGAAAGGAACATTCTGCCATTTCTACGGCAGAGACTGTGATCACATTGCCAGTCATCTGCCAGTTTCTATTAGTTGTGCCTGTGACTCATATTCCCAACCCTGACCCACACTGAGAATCCCAGTATTGGATGGTTTGGAAAATCCGGCATGTGATTGACTCATTTGTCTGGCGTGGGAGCCAGCAGAGCGGTCAGTGCGCGGGGTGTGGGGGGTGGGGCCGGAGAGGGTGCAGGGTTCAGGGTTCAGGGTTCAGAGAGGCTGGGCTCGTACTCCCTGGAGGGGACGAGGTGAAGAGATGTTTAGGGTGGAACTGCAGATGCTGGTTTACAGCGAAGACAAACGCAAAGTGCTGGAGTAACACAGTGGGTCAGGCAGCATCTCTGGAGGACAGGAATAGGTGACATTTCAGTCGAAACCCTTCTTCAGATTCATGACCTGCTGAGTTACTCCAGTATTTTGTGTCTATCTAGAGGGCATGTTTAGTTTGGTTTAGTCTAGAGATGCAGCATGGAAACAGGCCCTTCAGCACAACAAGTCCATGCCGACCATCGATCACCCGTTCACGCTAGTTTATGTTATCCCGCTTTCTTATCCACTCCCTACACACTAGAGGGCAATTTAAAGTGGGCCCGGAGCACCTGGTGGAAACCCACACGGTCACAGGGACAACTTGCAAACTCCACAAAGACAGTACCAAGGTCAGGATCAAACCAGGGTCTCTGGCACTGTGAGGCAGCAGCTCTACCTGCTGCTCCACTATGCCGCCATGAGGTACATCAAATTAGAAGGGGCGTCGATTGGACAAACTGCAGGAAAGTTTTCCTTATATCAACTATGAATACAACAAGACAACACAGATTGATTGGTGTAGAAACTTGAATTTGCATACCACACAGGCACAACATCTTCCCCGCTGTTATCAGGCTTCTGAACGGCCCTTCCATAAGCTAGGGTACTGTCTTTCACCTCTACCCCATTGAAGACATTGGACCTTGTCTGTGGAACTGATGCGCTACAATGCTGAGAACTACATTCTGCACTCTGTATCTTCCCCTTTGCTCCACCTAGATTTTGACTTGATTACATCTATGTATGGTATATCTGGCCTGTTTGAATAGCATGCTAAACAAACCTCTTTCCTGTACCTTGCTGCATGTAATAATAACCCTAAACCTAATGTAGGGAACCGGGGAAGAGATTACGAGAGGATCCGATTTAATAGGAACCTGAGGGGCAGCTTTCACACAAAGGGTGGTGGGTATGTAACGAGCTGCCAGATTAGGTAGATGACGCAGGTACAATAACAACATTTAAAGGATATTTGGACAGGTACATGGATGGGAAAGGTTTAGAGTGATGTGGGCAAAATGCGGGCAGGTGAGACTAGTGTAGATGGGGCATGTTGGTCAGCATGGGCGAGTTGGGCTGAAGGGCCTGCTGTGTAGATCCAAAGAAGTGTGGGCAGGTGTGTGGGCAGGAGTGTGGTGTGGTGTGTGGGCAGGTGTTTGAGCAGGTGTGTGAGCAGGTGTGTGGTGTGATGTGTGGGCAGGTGTGTGAGCAGGTGTATGGTGTGATGTGTGAGCAGGTGTATGGTGTGATGTGTGGGCAGGCGTGTGAGCAGGTGTATGGTGTGATGTGTGGGCAGGCGTGTGAGCAGGTGTGTGGGCAGGTGTGTGGTGTGATGTGTGGGCAGGTGTGTGGGCAGGTGTGTGAGCAGATGTGTGAGCAGGTGTGTGGTGTGATGTGTGGGCAGGTGTGTGGGCAGGTGTGTGAGCAGATGTGTGAGCAGGTGTGTGGTGTGGTGTGTGGGCAGGCATGTGAGCAGGTGTGTGGGCAGGTATGCGGTGTAGTGTGTGGTGTGGTGTGTGGGCAGGTGTGTGAGCAGGTGTGTGAGCAGGTGTGTGGTGTGGTGTGTGGTGTGGTGTGTGGGCAGGTGTGTGGTGTGATGTGTGGGCAGGTATGCGGTGTGGTGTGTGGTGTGGTGTGTGGGCAGGTATGCGGTGTGGTGTGTGGTGTGGTGTGTGGGCAGGTGTGTGGGCAGGTATGCGGTGTGGTGTGTGGTGTGGTGTGTGGGCAGGTGTGTGGTGTGGTGTGGTGTGTGGGCAGGTATGCGGTGTGTGGTGTGGTGTGTGGGCAGGTGTGTGGTGCGGTGTGTGGTGTGTGGGCAGGTGTGTGGGCAGGTGTGTGGGCAGGTGTGCAGGGCTGTGAGAGGAGGTGCTCATACCATGAGGGTTTTCTGTGCTTGGTCGCTGGAGCCGATGGCGATCAGGTCCGGGCCCGCCATGGTGCAGAAACTCTTCAGGTGCAGAGCCCCTGACACAGAGACCTTGGAGACGGCGTAATCCTGCATACAGAGGGAAGCAGGATCAAAGCCCAGGCTCAGCAACCAGCGGCAGCAGCACTGGCCGACCCAATGTTCCCCAACCTCCCCTCACTATTCGTGTCCATCTTACGCTCCAGTTATCACCAAACCCCGCCGAGGCTTTCTGTCCATATGTTCACTGTCACCCCACTCCCTCCCACCTCCCCCCCCCGTCACCCTGCCCCCCCACCCTACGGTGAAAACATCTCCCTCCCACCATCTCCCCCACTTTCCCTCCCTCCCTCTCTTCCTCCCTTCCTCCTTGCCTCCTGCTTCCCTCCCTTTCTCTGCCCTCCTTCTCTCCCTCCCCCGTTTTTCTCTCCCACCCTCCCTCTCCCTCCCATTTTCTCTCCCTCCCTCCCTCCCTCTCCCTGTCTGGGAAACGTGGCTTTGCACAAACTCCTGAATAACTCTGTGGAGAGATCTGGTTTTCCCTCATTGCCGACCCTGACCAGGGGCTGCGTTGAGTTTAATCCCCCACATCACGGCCCCAGTCCGCTGTGAGGACCCACAGTAAACGACACCCACCTTGAAGACATCGGCCAGAATCTCCGCTCCGCGCTGGTTGGTTCTTTCCGAAAGTCCCACAAAGAATTCTTTACCTGGATGTAAATTGGACACAGAGTGGGTCAATATCTCCGCAGATACTGGGCAGGTAATGGCTCTTAGACGTTGCAAACAATAACGACACACACTCACAGCAGTACAGCACGGGAACAGGCCCTTCGGCCCACAATGTCCGTCTCCATCTTTAATCTCCTCTGCCTGCACATGATCCACATCCCACCATGTGCCCATCTAAAAGCCTCTTAAACACCACTATCATCCTCTACCACCACCACCACCCCTGGCAGCGGGTTCCAGGCACCCACTACCCTCTGTGTAAAATACCTTCTCCAAACCCCCTCCACACCTGTTCTGTATTAGGGTGACTAGTCTCTGTGTAACCACCTCAGAAACACGACCGTCACCAACTATGTTCTGAGCTACATAGGCCGGGGGGGGGCAGTATTTTTGTCCTTGCACTTGTTTGTTTGTTTGATGTATGTATATATATATATATATATATATATATATATATATATATATATATAGAGAGAGAGAGAGAGAGAGAGAGAGAGTTGTATATAGACACAAAATGCTGGAGTGACTCAGCGGGACAGGCAGCATCTCTCTCTCTCGAGAATGCATGGGTGACGTTTCGAGTCGAGACCCTTCTTCAGACTGATGTCAGGGGAGGGGGTGGGACAGAGATAGAATGTGAGGAGAGAGTTGTGTGTGTGTATATATATAATATATATATGCTAAACTTTCTTTAGTAGTTTATGATGGGTTTTACAGAGTACTGTGGTTCCATATCTGTTGTGCTGCTGCAAGTAAGAATTCTGTTTCGGGACGTATGACTTGACTCTTGACGCTAAGTGGAAGCGATGCATGTCGTATCGCATGGATGTTGATGGATGGAGGAGCTGTACCTGTGAAGAGGATGTCCCCACCGTCGAGAGTGGCTGTCTCGTCCGTCATCTCCACAATGTTGAGGCCGAGCTCGGACAGGACTTTCTTTATAGCGGTCACCTGCGCCGGAGAGGAAATACGAGCTGTTCAAATCGTGCAGGTTGCTTCACACCGGAACATAGCAATCAACTATCCCCAAGGACAACCCCCTCCCTCTCCATCTCTTTCAAAACCCAGCTCCCTCCGCCTTTACCAATGGAACCTGGCTTCAAAACATAGAGCGGTGTTGGGTTGGGTTGAGTTGGGTTGGGTTGAGTTGGGTTGGGTTGGGTTGGGCTAGGCTGGGTTTAGTTGGGTTGGGTTGGGTTGAGTTGGGCTAGGCTGGGTTGAGTTGGGTTGGATTGGGTTGAGTTGAGTTGGGTTCAGCTGGGTTGAAGGTAAGTTGAGTTGAGTTGAGTTGAGTTGGGTTGGTTTGAGGGGTTGAGTTGGGGTGGGTTGAGTTGGGTTGGATGGGTTGAGTTGGGTTGAGTTGGATTGAGGAGTTGAGTTGAGTTGGGTTGAGTTGGGTTGAGTTGGGTTGAAGGTAAGTTGAGTTGGGTTGAATTGGGTTGAGTTGGATTTGGTTTGGTTTGGTTTAGTTCAGTTTAGTTTATTGTCACGTGTACTGAGGTACAGTGAAAAGCTTTTGTTGCGTGCTAACCAGTCAGCAGAAAGACAATACATGATTACAATCGAGCTGTCCACAGTGTACAGATACATGATAAAATGAACAGTAAGAAACATATTGGGGTAGAGGTTTAAAAGAGTGGAGCGATTGTAATGAGTGATTGCAGATCCACATCTGGGACCAGCACGCAGAGTTACCTGGCTTGGGCATCATCTTACTGTGAACAACTTGTTCTCTAAAAATTACCATCAATTAATAGTAAGATTAAACGAGAACTTACCAGTTTGAAGTTTGATCTTTATTTTATGAGGAGTTGCGATGAGGGATTACGTGAAGACCCCGCCAGCACGCATGCGCGACATTTCTTCAAAGCAGTGGTGTGAAATCACAGAAAAAAGTCACAATGACTAATATAGTAAGATAAAAAAGAGAACTTTCATACCAGGTGATCTTTATAATAGAGGGTCGGGAGCGGAGGGCACGTAATCCCTCATCGCAACTCCTCATAAAATAAAGAACAAACTTCAAACTGGTAAGTTCTCGTTTAATCTTACTATTTTACTTCGGAGTCACGTGAGTGACTACGTGAAGATTTCAAAGCTTTGTGATTTCATGCCCTGGAAGCTCCATGCTCACACACCGCTAAAGCTGGGATAAGAGGATGAACGTAATTCAGACAAGACACTGGCTGAAAAACAAAAACAGGTATTTATTCATACCAAAACAATATAGTGTCCCAAAAGGGTACTATCTGGCAGCACTTAAAATCCTCCCTGCATAAGTGTCAGGGGAGGTCACGGGTTTATGGTAAAAGCGGTGAAAGGTCTTTTCATTACTCCAACCCACTGTGGCCAGGATGTGATCCAAAGGTACTTCCATCCTTCTAGCCGCCGAGGTGGATGCTGCCCTGGTGGAGTGAGATTTGAATATGTTAGTATCTACCCCCGCCGCATCCAGTACCACCCTTAATCATCTGGAAATGGTTTGTACCGTGACTCTGTGATGGGGCTTCTTGTGACTAATAAGCAATGCTGTCTCTGTGCCCCTTAGATTTTTAGTGACTGTGATGTATCGTGAAATTAACGTGACGATACAAAGGCGAGAATCTGCTGGGTAAGCCAGAAACTCCAAAGTATGACCAGACACTCCGGGTCGATCCTGTTTCAACAGTCCCTGCGCATAAAAGGTGAATTTGTCATTTGTGATAGTCATAGCATCCAGATTGAGTTTGTGCAGGGACTGGACCCGTTGTGCCGTGATAAGTGCCATAATCATAATCATTTTGTAAGTGAGTTTAGCCAGAGGGAGTCCCGTGTTAGGTGTCCATCCTCGCAGCATAGTCAAGACTGTGCTGATATCCCAAATATGGCTGTATCTGGGCCTGGGGGGATTGGAATTGAATATTCCCCTCATAAGTTTGGATACAAGAGGATGTGATCCAATTCCCAATTGGTCACTCCCCCGGCCCAAATAGGATGATAGGGCACTCCTGGCACTGTTAATGGCACTATAACTCAAACCCTCATCAAAGTGAAGGGTAGCCAAGAATTCCAGCACGTCCGTAATGGTGGCGGTTCCATATGTGGTGTTGGCTGTGACGCAGAATCCTTCCCATTTCCTGATGTAGGTCAGGTACTGCTTTCTTGTGGACTCTCTGCAAGCTGCTGTGATGGTGTCTATGGTCCTGGTGGTGAGTCCGAATCCGCAAAGAGGCCGTTTTAAAATCTGCAAATTAACAGGTCCATGCGGTCATGACATGGGTGATGTTCTCCTGTAACAGGGTGAATGAGCAGGCTTGGTCTTTTGTTGACCCTGATACAAGGTTCTGTGGCCATCTTCTGTACCATAGGGAACCATGGTTGGGTAGGCCAGTCGGGCACCACCAAAATACCCGATGCGGAGTCTTGCTTTATTTTCTGCAAGACCCGACTGATGAGGCAGAAAGGGGGAAATGCATAGAAAAACAAATCCCCCCAATGTAGCGTGAAGGCATCCATCGCTACTGCCCCCGGGTCTGGTTCCCAAGCAACATATGTTGGTAGTTGGTGATTTAATCTGGACGCGAAAAGGTCGATATCTGGTGTCCCATAACGATCTACAATATCTGAAAACACATTCCGATCCAACATCCATTCTATGTTGTCGTTGAATTTGCGTGATCTGGTGTCTGCCACTGTGTTTAGCTTACCTGGAAGGTAAGTAGCTGAGATCCAAATTTCTCTTTGCAGACACCAGTGCCAGATATTGTTAGCCAATTCATCACACGATATCGACTTTATACCGCCCATGTGGTTAATATAGGCTACCACCGTGGTGTTGTCAATTTGTATTCTAATATGAGCTTTGTGCATGTTAGTGCAGTATGCCTTAAGGCCGTGAAATGCTGCCAACATTTCCGAATAGTTAATCCCCAAATTTTTAAATTGGGTTAACTCTGGTGCACTCCATCTACCTCCACAGCTAGAGGTAGTGTTAGTAGCTCCCCACCCTTTGGCACTGGCATCCGTTTGTAAGATGATCGAGGGATTGATGATAGTAATTGGTTTAGAGCAATTTTGGGCATTACCCATCCACCAATATAATTCGGCTTTCGCCCTTTCCGGTATTTTCATAGGCCTATCGAAATGGCCTGCATGATTTTTGAGCGCTGTAATTTTGGCTCTTTGTAAATTTTGGTAATGTAAAGGCCCAAATTGCGCTGCAGGAAAAGCAGCTACTATCTTCCCAATCACCCTGGCCACCTGCCGAATGGATGGGTCCTTAATGCCAATGAGGCTCCTGCAAGCCTCTATCAAGTCCTCCACCTTGCTTGGTGGTAATGTGATAGACATTTGCATTGAGTCAACAATGAACCCCAGGTATTTCATGGTGGTAGAGGGTTCTAATATTGATTTATCTGGATGTATAATGAAACCCAGCTTCTGAAAAAGATGTTTCGTGGCTGTAACTGCCAATGTAGCCATTTCCAAATTTTCCCCCCACTATGAGGATGTCATCAAGATAGGCCATAACAGTATGATTCTGTTTCCTTAAGTAGGCCAAAGCTGGTTTTAATATCTTGGTAAACAATCTGGGTGCTGACGATAACCCATTGGGTAAGGCTTTGTATTGCCATAATTGCCCCATCCAGATAAATTTTAAGTATTTCCTATGATCCTTGTGTATGGGTTCTGAATAATATGCATCTTTAAGGTCAATGCACGCCATGTAGTTCCCATTGGCTATTAACTGTGTAGCAGTGTCGAAGGTGTCCATTTTGAAATGAATATACTGAACAGAAGTATTCAGTTCGGCCAAATCTATGATAATGCGGCAACCGCCGTCTCTTTTATTTTTGGTGAATATATTAGACACGAACTCCTGAGGTTCTTTGATGGTTTTCTCAATTACCCCTTTTTCTATTAACCTGTGCAGCTCAGCATGCCCTGCTGCCTTCTCTTTTTTAGAGAGGATAAATTTACGGCTGGGTGAATGCTGAACCGGGGTAGGGAGTTCGTGAATAAATTCAATTTTGTAGCCCTGAATACTCTTGAGTATATAAGGATCAGAGGTAAAAGTGAGCCAATTTACGTAGAACTTGTGCAACCGAACCCCTACATAAAGTGAATTTAGGCAAGATGTGTTTCTGGGGAACCCAGACCCACCTACCTCCATGGTTACTGCCGGTGTTGTGGTTTCTATCCTTGCTTCCTTGGCTGGTTGGTTGTGTTGTAGGAGTGGCGCATCTTCCAAGAAGGACGGCCTGGGCCATGGCCTAAAAAAGACCGCTGTGCAGGATTGCCGGCCTTCGAGCTTTCACCACCGGCAGACCTGTTATGGTAACTCTGCCCGGTGGATGTGTAGGGGTGCTGTCTGTGTGGGTAGTGAGGCTTGGTGTAGCCAGGAACCTTGATTAGGCCCAAAGCCTTTGCCTCCTCATCAAGGTCTTTAACCTGCTTGGGGAGATCTTCCCCGAACAGCAGGCTTGGAGGCTGAGTCTTCCCAGGCTTACACAACCCCGCAAACTTGGGGTTAAGCGCCGGCTTTATGATGCTTTTTCGGAAGTTATTGATCTCATACTGGGTGTTACACAGTAGAGCTAAAGCATCTTGTAATTCTTCCGGCATCTCCACACCCACTGCAGTTCTTGCCACTGCCGTAATCCCGGCGGTTAGGAGCTTCAGAATTTTTTGAAGTTTAATCTCCTGGCCTCTGCTCGAGGGGGTCATGTTCCCCCATATAGGGTTGTTTACTGCAGGTACATTTAACGAGTTGCAGTTTTCAGGTGCCATGTATTTGTCTGCAGTTGCATTAATGGCCTGTTCCTGCAGCTGGTTAGTTGCCATGTAGTTTATACTTGCAGCCAGCTTGGGGTGGATAGGTAGGCCCTTCTGGTTAGGTATTGCATGCTTGCTTACCATATCCATGTAGTCTTCACACACCCCTGACACAGATGGTAATTCAGCCAGCTCCCCTTCTTCTGGGTCAGCCCAGTTCTGACCCTGAATGCTCCCCTGTGTGGAGGGGGAGACATTAGGCAGTCCTCGGTAGGAACCTGCCGTGGGCCTGCTAAGAGGCCCACTGTGACCCTGCCCCTGCAATAGCAGGTCACGTTGGAGCATTTGCTCCAACATCCGCTCCATGCGGGTTAGACGACCTCCGTCGCTATCTGCGAACGGGGTGTCCTCGGGACCGGACTCCGCTGAGTTGGCCCCGTCCGACTTCCGGGTGGTTTTCCCGCCCGGCCGTGGCGTCCCAACGGCCCCAATGGGCGAAAAGTCGGGAGCTGCAGGTAAAGCCTGTAGCTCTGGAGAGGCGGCTCTCTGCTGGCTGCTCTCCTTGGCAGCTGCTTTTGCCGCAGCTCTTTTAGATTTGCGCGATTCCATTCCGTCGACTCACTCCTCCGGTGAGACTTACCTGGCGTAAGCTATTTAACTTACGCTGGAGGAGCCCCGCTCCTCCCGACCGTCGCTTCCGCATGCATACGACGATATGTCGCGCATGCGTGCTGGCGGGGTCTTCACGTAGTCACTCACGTGACTCCGAAGTAAAATATTAATTAAACAGGTATACTGGATATCGCACTCTTTATCTAATGTTACCATGGGCTTGTGGGCTTGAGTTACAGGGAGAGGTTGTATAGGCTGTGATTTTTTCCAATGGTTGAAGCAAGAGCGAGGTTATTGAGGTGTACAAGATCATGAGGGGCATGGATAAAGTAAATACTCACAGTTTTTTCCCCCAAAGGATTCTAATACTAGAGGACTCAGGATTAACATGAGAGGTAAAAGATTTGAGAGGGACCTCGGGGTCAACGTTTTAACTCAGTGTAGTCCGTATCTGAAATGAGCTGCCAGAAGAGACACTTGATGCAATTACGACTTTTAAAAAACCTTTGGGTTGTGGTTGACCTATGGTTGAGAGGGCAATGGGGCAAATGCAGACATTGTTTTCCGGATCGTATCTCCGGTCGCTCTGCGGCCTAACATCATGGAGCTGCCGGCCTTGCTTGGGACTGACTTTGATGTGGGCTTGCCATCGGAGCCTGCGATCCCTTGCCTGGGATCGACGCTCCAACCAGGGCCTGCGGAGTTCACCTTCGAGGAGTTAGCAGTCTCAGGTAGAGACTGATGTCGGGAAGCTCCAAAGTTGCAGGAGGTTCGACCAGCCCCGACCCGGGGTCCGATCGCCCGGCGTGGGGGAGCTGAGATTCCCCCCCCCCCCCCCCCGATGCAGAAGCTTGATCGCCCCGTTGTGCAGAGCCCAACCGCCGGCTATGGGAGTAAGATCGTCCCGTCAACGGAAGGCTCGAGGTCCCCGACCACGGGAGGACAAAGAAGGGAAGAGATTGAACTTTTTTTCGCCTTCCATCACAGTGAAGAATGTGAGGAGTCACTGTGATGGATGTTTATGTTCAAATGTATTGTGTGTGTCCTGTTGCTTTTATTGGTATGACTGTATGCCTAATGAAATTCCTTATGTGGCTAAACATACTTGGCAAATAAAGTATGATTATGATGATGATGATTATGAAATGGGACTAGCCCAGTATGCCAACTTGGTCAGCATGGACTAGGTGGGCTGAAGGGCCTGTTTCCGTGATTTGCAGCTCTGTGACTGTATGATGTGCTTTTCCACCAGTGTTCTGTTTACAAATTAAGGAAACAGCCTGCAGGCAGCAAAAACTCTCATACCTATGGTGCTTGCTTACACAGGAAATGAAATGGGGATCATATTATGTTGATTTAATTTTTATTTAATCTCCTCAAGTCAAACACAATAGTGATTGTGGTGTTGGGGCTCCAGCCCAATTCAACAGCTTCATCAGATGGCGGCATGGTGGCGCAGCGGTAGAGCTGCTGCCTCACAGCGCCAGACACTCAGGTTCCATCCTGACTACATCTGCTGTCTGTAGTTTGTACGTTCTCCCTGTGACCGCAACACTTATCTCCGAGTGCCCCAGTTTCATCTATTCCAAAGATGTACAGTTGTTTAGGTTAATTGGCTTCTATAAATTGTCCCTAGTATGTAGGATAGTGCAAGTGTATGGGGGGATCGCTGGTCGGCGTGGGCTGAAGGGCCTGTTTCCACGCTGTATCTATAAAAGAGCTAAGAAGTAACAAAGAGGTCCTTCTGCAGTTGTACAGGGCCCTAGTGAGACCACACCTGGAGTATTGTGTGCAGTTTTGGCCCACTAATTTGAGGAAGGAAATTCTTGCTATTGAGGGCGTGTAGCGTAGGTTTACAAGGTTAATTCCCAAGATGGTGGGACTGTCATATGCTGAGAGAATGGAGCAGCTGGGCTTGTATACTCTGGAGTTTAGAAGGATGAGAGGGGATCTTATTTAAACATATAAGATTCTATTTCGGAGTCACGTGAGTGACTACGTGAAGACCATGTCCAGCACGCATGCGCGACATTAGCGTTCATGCAGTGCATCCGCGACAAACGGGAGTTGAAGGGGGGGCGAGAGGCGGCAGGATTGACTACCGAGTCGAGCCCAGCACCGCTAGTGCAGCCTGAGCAGCGGGCTGGAGGTACCTGCAGCCAGAACCGGGCGGTAGTATCCGACAATTCGGATGAAGATGCCTCATCGCTCGAGAGCGGCAAAGGCAGCCGCCTAAGCCGAATGGAACGGCTTATGGAGCAATTGCTCCAGCGAGATCTGCTGAGAGAGCAGCAGCAGACTCGCCAAGGGAGCTCAGGCACTCCCGCAGTGCCCTTTACGGCACTGACCATTGCTTCACCTTCTATTGAAGACAGCATTGGTGACCAGGTCGGGGCTGGTCAAGAAGAGGGGTCGTTGGCTGAAGATGTCCGGAGTACGCAGGGTGTACAGGATCAGGAAGAGCTGCTGGGTGTGGTCGACCGCTACGTGGCCATTCCACGAGCGGGTCGGCCTTTAGAGCCGAAACTTGCAGCCAGCATTGACCACCTGTCCTCAAAACCCCTACAAGAATGGGTGGTCAATGAGGCTCTTGAATTATATACAGCCCCAGAAAATTGTGCCTCGTTGAATGTACCAGCTGTAAACAGCCAAATTTGGGGACATTTGGGGCAGAATATCAGGAACCTGGAGTTGAAGCTCCAGTAAACCCTAAAACTCCTGACAGCAGGAATAACATCATATGCTCGGTCCATAGATGATGTGAACATCACCACAAATCAGCAAGATACATTAGCTCTGCTGTGCACCACTCAATATGAGATTAACAATTTACGGAAGGAAATCATCAAGCCTGCCCTAAACCCTAAGTTTGCAGGACTTTGCAAAACACCGGGTTCAGAACCTCCAATTCTGCTCTTTGGAAAGGACCTTTCAAAAAGGGTGAAAGACCTGGAAGAAGAGTCCAAGACCTTTGGTCTTGTGAGGGCAGGTTTGGAACCGAGCAGACCTAACAAACCCAGGAGGCAGTACCCCACGGCGTCCACCAGTCGCCGACTACCATATGGGACTGGTGAAAGCTCGGGGTCCACAACCATTCCCTGTAAGCCTTTTTTAGGCCAGGGCCCAGAGCGGACCCCATGGAAAATGCGCCACCCCCAACATCAACATCAACAGCAGCCCTCTACAGCCCAGCAGACACCTCATCATCCAGCGAAGAGGCAGAAGAAGCACCAGTAACCATGGAGGTAGGTGGGTCTGGTTCCTCTCAGCATATGAGCATAGGGGCTCTATACTAACAGGGGGGAGATTGCACTTGTTTATGGATACATGGGAGTCTATCACTAATGACAAATATATACTCAGCAGCATTCATGGCTACAAAATTGACTTTGTTCATGAAAACATGCCGGCAGTTCAGCATATACCCCAAAGGGTATTCACCCTCTCAGTCAAAGAGAAACAAGAGGGTCAAGCTGAACTGATGAGGCTACTAGCAAAAGGTGTCATTGAAAAAACAAAACATGAACCTTTGGAATTTGTGTCTAATATTTTCACTAAAACTAAAAAAGATGGTGGATGTCGCATCATCATTGACTTAACTTCTTTAAACGAATCTGTTAAGTATATACATTTCAAGATGGAAACCTTTGAAACAGCCAGACAATTGATTTCTAGAGGGTAGAAACATAGAAACATAGAAATTAGGTGCAGGAGTAGGCCATTCAGCCCTTTGAGCCTGCACCGCCATTCAATATGATCATGGCTGATCACCAACTCAGTATCCCGTACCTGCCTTCTCTCCATACCCTCTGATCCCCTTAGCCACAAGGGCCACATCTAACATCACTCCAGGGCAAAAATCAAAAAGGGCCACTTCTCAACATAATTGTATAAGGGGTAAGAACGTTGTAAAAACAAGACTTGAAGGCTTTGTGTCTCAATGCAAGGAGTATTCGTAATAAGGTGGATGAGTTGAACATGCAGATAGCTATTAATGATTATGATATAGTTGGGATCACGGAGACATGGCTCCAGGGTGACCAAGGCTGGGAGCTGAACATCCTGGGATATTCAATATTCAGGAGGGATAGAGAGAAAGGAAAAGGAGGTGGGGTAGCGTTGCTGGTTAGAGAGGAGATTAACGCAATGGAAAGGAAGGACATTAGCTTGGAGGATGTGGAATTGGTATGGGTAGAGCTGCAAAACACTAAGGGGCAGAAAACTCTAGTGGGTGTTGTGTACAGGCCACCTAACAGTAGTAGTGAAGTTGGGGATGGTATCAAACAGGAAATTAGAAATGCGTGTGACAAAGACAAAACAGTTATAATGGGCGACTTCAATCTACATATAGATTGGGGGAATCAAATTGGTAGGGGTGCTGAGGAAGAGACAATGGTCTCTTCAGAAACAATGGTTCTGAACTTAAAGAAAGATAACTTTGAGGATATGAGACGTGAATTGGCCAAGATTGACTGGCAATCAATTCTAAAAGGGTTGACGGTGGATACGCAATGGAAGACATTTAAAGACTGCATGGATGAACTACAAAAATTGTTCATCCCAGTTTGGCAAAAGAATAAATCAGGGAAGGTAGTGCATCCGTGGATAACAAGGGAAATCAGAGATAGTATCAAAGCAAAGGATGATGCGTACAAAGTAGCCAGAAAAAGCAGCATACCAGAGGACTGGGAGAAATTCAGAGACCAGCAAAGGAGGACAAAGGGCTTAATTAGGAAAGGAAAAATAGATTATGAAAGAAAACTGGCAGGGAACATAAAAACTGACTGCAAAAGTTTTTATAGATATGTGAAGAGAAAGAGATTAGTTAAAACAAATGTAGATCCCTTGCAGGTGAGTTGATCATGGGGAACAAGGATATGGCAGACCAAATGAATAACTACTTTGATTCCGTCTTCACTAAGGAAGATATAAATAATCTGCCGGAAATAGCAGGGGACCGCGGGTCAAAGGAGGAATTGAGTGAAATCCAGATTAGTTGGCAAGTGGTGTTGGGTAAATTGAATGGATTAAAGGCTGATAAATCCCCAGGGCCAGATAGGCTGCATCCCAGAGTACTTAAGGAAGTAGCTCCTGAAATAGTGGATGCATTAGTGATAATCTTTCAAAACTCTTTAGATTCTGGAGTAGTTCCTGAGGATTGGCGGGTAGCAAACGTAACCCCTCTTTTTAAGAAGGGAGGGAGAGAGAAAATGGGGAATTACAGACCAGTTAGTCTAACATCAGTAGTGGGGAAACTGCTAGAGTCAGTTATTAAAGATGGGATAGCAGCACATTTGGAAAGTGGTGAAATCATTGGACAAAGTTAGCATGGATTTACGAAAGGTAAATCACGTCTGACGAATCTTGTGGAATTTTTCGAGGATGTAACTAGTAGCGTGGATAGGGGAGAACCAGTGGATGTGGTGTATCTGGACTTTCAGAAGGCTTTCGACAAGGTCCCACTTAAGAGATTAGTATACAAACTTAAAGCAAACGGCATTGGGGGTTCAGTATTGATGTGGATAGAGAACTGGCTGGCAAACAGGAAGCAAAGAGTAGGAGTAAACGGGTCCTTTTCACAATGGCAGGCAGTGACTAGTGGGCTCAGTGCTGGGACCCCATCTATTTACAATATACATTAATGATCTGGATGAGGGAATTGAAGGCAATATCTCCAAGTTTGCGGATGACACTAAGCTGGGGGGCAGTGTTAGCTGTGAAGAGGATGCTAGGAGACTGCAAGGTGACTTGGATAGGCTGGGTGAGTGGGCAAATGTTTGGCAGATGCAGTATAATGTGGATAAATGTAAGGGTATCCACATTGGTGGCAAAAATAGGAAAGCAGACTATTATCTAAATGGTGGCCGATTAGGAAAAGGGGAGATGCAGCGCGACCTGGGTGTCATGGTACACCAGTCATTGAAAGTAGGCATGCAGGTGCAGCAGGCAGTGAAGAAAGCGAATGGTATGTTAGCTTTCATAGCAAAAGGATTTGAGTATAGGAGCAGGGAGGTTCTACTTCAGCTGTATAGGGTCTTGGTGAGACCACACCTGGAGTATTGCGTACAGTTCTGGTCTCCAAATCTGAGGAAGGACATTATTGCCATAGAGGGAGTGCAGAGAAGGTTCACCAGACTGATTCCTGGGATGTCAGGACTGTCTTATGAACAAAGACTCGGTTTATACTCTGTAGAATTTAGGAGATTGAGAGGGGATCTTATAGAAACTTACAAAATTCTTAAGGGGTTGGACAGGCTAGACGCAGGAAGATTGTTCCCGATGTTGGGGAGGTCCAGGACAAGGGGTCACAGCTTAAGGATAAGGGGGAAATCCTTTAGGACATTAGGCTTAGTTCCAGTCCCATAATAATCACCAACCCATTATTAACCATACAAACGTATGCCAGTGCTTTGGGCTGGGGAGCAACTAACATGCAATCCAGCACAGGGGGCAGATGGACTAATTTTGAATCATCTTGCCCACAGACATGGGGTATTAACTACTTAGAAATGTTGGGTACGTTTTATGGTTTAAAAGCATATTCATCTAATACGCATCACGCACATGTCCGGTTGCAATTAGATAATATCACGGTGGTGGCTTATATCAACCACATGGGTGGTGTAAAGTCGATATCATGTGACAATTTGGTCAACCTAATCTGACAATGGTGTGTCGAAAGACATATTTGGTTATCAGCAACTTATCTACCAGGTAAGCAAAATACAGTGGCAGACACCAGGTCATGCACATTTAACGATAACATCGAATGGATGTTAAATCCCAAAGTATTTTCTGAAATTACAAAGCAATATGGCACACCAGATATCGATCTATTTGCATCTCGGCTGAATCACCAGGTACCAACGTATGTTGCTTGGGAACCAGACCCTGAGGCAGCAGCAGTTGATACATTCACGCTGCATTGGGGGAAATGTTCTTCTATGCTTTTCCTCCCTTCTGTCTCATCAGTCGCAAGATTCAATTGGATTCCGCTTCAGGAATCTTGATAATACCCGACTGGCCTACACAGCCATGGTTCCCAGTGGCCCTCGACATGGCTGTTGAAACACCGTTGGAATTCCCCAGCAGTCCAGTATTATTAATCCACCCAGTGTCAGGCATTAGTCACCCGTGCCATGACAGAGTCAATCTCCTGGCTTGCAGATTCTAAAAAGACCTCTACTGGGCCTGGGACTGTCTGAGGACGCCATCAACATGATGACCGGATCCCACCGGGAGTCCACCAGGAGACAATACCTGACCAACATAAGGAAATGGGAACGGTATTGCTCCAAAACAGGAACTACCCACACAAAAGCAACAGCCACCAGTGTTGTGGAGTTCCTGGTTGGATTACAACAGGATGGACTCAGCTACAGCGCCATCAATACAGCCAGGAGTGCGTTGTCAGCTTATTTGGTTCCAGAAGCAGGACAACAGGCTTTGGTGTCCCATCCACTGGTGGTCAAAATCATGAGGGGTATTTTTAACACTAATTCCATTTACATAGACACAACATACAACTTAAGAGGGAGAGAAGAAGCCTTATGGATAAGCCACAAGAAGCCCCATGGTCAGGTGACGAGCCAAACCATTTCAAGGTGGCTCAAGCAGGTGCTTAAGTCCGCAGGAGTCAACACTAATGTTTACAAATCTCACTCCACCAGGGCAGCATCCATGTCGGCGGCTAGGCGAATGGACGTGCCTATGGACCATATTCTGACCAGAGCAGGATGGTCCTCGGAAAGAATTTTCCAAAGGTTTTATAATAAGCCGCTGGCGGAACCTGCTACGTTTGCAGACAGAATTTTAGAGTCTGCAGATAATATTTAATTTAAGCCCGGGGGAGCTCTCTGTTTTTTGTTGTTATTAATAAACCTTTTTTGTTCACAAACAGGTTATTGTTGATTGTGATAACACACTTCGTCCCTCAAAGGTCTTTAGACAGTGAGTGAAGCATGAGCTGGTACACGGTTCGGAATCACAGAGCTTTGAAGTCTTCACGTAGTCACTCACGTGACTCCGAAATAAAATAGTAAGATTAAATGAGAACTTACCAGTTCGAAGTTTGATCTGCATTTTATGACGAGTTATGATGAGGGACTGCGTGCCCTCCGCTCCCACCCTCTATTATACAGATCAACTGGTAATTAAGTTCTTATTTTTTCTTTACTATATTTATTTCAATCATTGTGTTTTGTCTGTGAATCCACACCGCCGCTTTGAAGAATGTCGCACATGCGTGCTGGACGGGGTCTTCACGTAATCCCTCATCGTAACTCCTCATAAAATACAGATCAAACTTCGAACTGGTAAGTTCTCATTTAATCTTACTATTATTAAGGGTTTGGACACCTAGAGGCAGGAAACATGTTACCGATGTTGGGGGAGTCCAGAACCAGGGTCCACAGTTTAAGAATAAGGGGTCAGCCGTTTAGAATGGAGATGAGGAAACACCTATTTCTCACAGAGAGTTGTGAGTCTGTGGAATTCCCTGCCTCAGAGGGCGGTGGAGGCCGGTTCTATGGATACTTTCAAGAGAGAGCTAGATAGGGCTCTTAAAGATAGCGGAGTCAGGGGATATGGGGCGAAGGCAGGAATGGGGTACCTGGGGATGATCAGCCATGATCACATTGAATGGCGGTGCTGGCTCAAAGGGTCAAATGGCCTACTCATGCACCTATTGTCTATCTATTATATATAAAACTAAAAAAAAGCCAATTAACCTACACACCTGTACATATTTGGAGTGTGGGAGGAAACCTGAGCCAGACAAAATCCACTTGGTCACAGGGAGAACATACAAACTCGGTAGAGATAGCACCCTTAGACAGGATGGAACCTGGGTCTCTGGCGCTGTGCGGCAGCTGCTCTATCGCTGCACCACCGTATCATCCTTTATTCATTTTAATCATCTTTTAAATTGGACAATTCCAAATTGGAAAAGGCAGCCTTGACTGTGAGTCATGATATATAGTGCCCGGTTCCTTAGATCAGTACATCGTGGGTCCAGGGAGGGAGCAGCGTTTGAGATGATGTCAGAAGACAAAATTAATAAATGGTCTTGATTAGGAACAGAATCATCACAGCATGAGACAATGTCAAATTCCGATTCTGGGTGAAAAAAATTGGGTCTCCAAGCAGTGATGTAAGGCTAAATAAATGCAATAACAATGGTATGAGGACATACTTGGCCATGGTAGACGAGGAAAATAAGCTCAAGGGCTGGATGCAACGTTAGCAGTGGCAGATGCTCAGAGATATTTCATAATTCCACTCACTGACTTTCCAAGAAAAAATGCATCACCCGTAGTTAACTAAAGAAGTAAAGGATGATGTCAGACTGAAAGAATAGTGGAGATACAAGCAACCGTAGATGCTGCAATCTGGGGGAAAACACAAAGTGCTGGAGGAACTCAGCGACTCAGGCAGCATCTGTGGAGGGAATGGACAGGCGACATTTCAGACCAGGTCTGAAACTAATCTCCTCTGCCTGCACATGATACACATGCCTCCGTTCTCTGCATGTCCATGTGCCTATCCAAAAGCCTCCTAAACGCCACTATCGCATCTGCCTCCACCACCACCCCCGGCAGCACGTTCTGGGCACCCACTCCTAAAATACTTGCCCTGCACATCCGTTTCAACTTTGCCCCTTTTACCTTCAATTACACACACTGGTCTTTGACTTTTCCACCCTGGGAAAAAGGTTCTGATTGTCTACCCTATCTATGCCTCTCATAATGTTTTACTTCTATCAGGTCTCCCCGCCATCTACAGTGTTCCAGAGAAAGTATTCCAGGTCTCTCGAAACAAAATAGATACAAAGTGCTGTATTAAAACAACGGGTCAGGCAGCATCCGTGGAGAACATGGATAGGTGACGTTTCACAGAGTGCTGGAGTAACTCAGCGGGTCAGGCAGGCAGCATCTGTGGAGAACATGGATAGGTGACGTTTCACAGAGTGCTGGAGTAACTCAGCGGGTCAGGCAGCATCTGTGGAGAACATGGATAGGTGACGTTTCACAGAGTGCTGGAGTAACTCAGCGGGTCAGGCAGCATCTGTGGAGAACATCAATGGATGACTTTATTGGGCCAACACTTCTTCAAACCTGTCCAACCTCTCCTTGTAGCAGTATGAAGAAGGGTCTCCACCCCAAATGTCACCCATTCCTTCTCTCCACAGATGCTGCCTGTCCCGCTGAGTTACTCCAGCAGTTTGTGTCTACACTCCTTTATAGCAAATACCCTCTAAACCAGGCAGCTTACATCCAAGCCTCCACATCCTTCCTGTAATGGGGTGACCTGAACTGCAGACAATATTCTAAATGCGGCCTTTCTAAATGCACCATGACTTCCTGACTTTTTCTCAATCCCCAAACAATGATGGCAAGTATACCATGTGCTTTATTTACCACATTATCTACTTTAATTGCCACTCTGAGTCATTATTTTAGATTTAGAGATACAGCACGGAAACAGGCCCTTTGTCACACTGAGACCGCGCGCACCAGCGATCACCCCGTACACTAGCACTAAGCTGCACATTAGGGATAATTTACTGAGGCCAATTAACCTACAAACCTGTACGTCTTTGGAATGTGGGAGGAAACCAGGGCACCCGGAGAAAACCCACGCAGGTCACAGCGGAGAATGTATACACTCCGTACAGACAGCAGAATGGAACCTGGGTCTCTGGCTCTGCATTCTACCGCTGCGCCAACGTGCAGCTAACTGGACTCCAGCACTGTGTGTCTTTATTTTGGAGGGACTATGATTTTATTGGACTCCAAGATCCCTCTGCACAGGCAGCTGGGAAACCCAAGAGTATCACAAATTTCTCCTTTCAAAGGATGGCCCAGTTTAGAGTTGAAAAATGCCAGCATTTTACTAATTCATCAGACTCCCATGATTCACAGGAACAGAGTTCACAGCAATGGAACGGGGATAAGATACTCTGTGTACTTTGGAAGAGACTGTGAAAACCCATTGCTTTTGATAAATGTGAACCATAACAAAATATACAAGGATCATGATTTGGAGTTTAACGTTTCAAGTTGACATTCCAAACAAACTTTAATGTGGGTATTTGAAATGGATGGTACAACTAAATCATTGTTAATTCATTCCTTCTGTTTAGAACAGTGACCAACATCAACACCACTAAACCGCACAATACATTATCTCGGCTCTGGATTAAGTCTCAATATATATATTGAATTTTTCATAATTGCAACCGGCTCAAAAACATTTTCTAATCGGGTATTTTGCTGGGCAGATGTTGATTTTTTTTGGTGGGCCAAGGATTTGGAATGGAGGGCATTTCCCCCGCTCTGAGAAAGACTACTTTAGTTCCTCTCAACCCCCACACAATCCCTCAGTGTTATTTCTGAAAACAACATGGCAACCTCATCAGAGGGCGAGTGAGAAGTTAGAGACAGGGCGGGGAGCTGGTGAGGCTGTCTGGAAAAGCAGGCAAGGTGCACACAACTTGGACACAAACAGCAGAAACCGTTCAATGCCAGCTTTCTTGCAACTACCCAGTAAATATCCTTTTATGGGACGTCCCGAGTGAGTTTGTTATTCATTACGCAAGGGCAGTAGTCTCACCAGCCTTTTCCGTGTTCAACAGCATAATCAAGGGCCGTTTTCACCCAGGTCAATCCCTCTTCTCCCCTCTCCCTCACAAGCGTTCACACAGCATGGAAACAGGCCCTTCGGCCCAACCTGCCCATGCCGACCAACATACCCCATCTACACTTGTCCCACCTGCCCGCGTTTGGCCCATGTCCTTCAAAACCTAACCTTAGTTTACTGATTTATTATCAAGTGTACCAAGGTACAGTGAAACATGTTTGTAGCGTGGTATTAATGATCACAATCATGCTGTCCTCAATGTACAGATACAGGATAAAGGGAATAACATTAAGTGCAAGATAAAGTCTAGATTGAACTAAAGTTCTATAAATTCCGATTAAAGATAGTCCGTGGGGCTCCAATGAAGTACATAGTAGCTGAGCACCGCTCTCTAGTTGGTGATAGAATGGTTCAGTTGCCTGATAACAGCACTACCTATTGTACTTGAGTTTGGACTGATTATATCCATGTATGGTATTATCAGATCTGTTTGAATAGCATGCAAAACAAAGTTTTTCACTCGATACATGTGACAATAATAAATCTAAACCTATCCAAGTGTCTCCTACATACTGTTATAGTCCCTGCCTCAACCACCTCTTCCAGCAGCTCGTTCCAGACACTCATTTTCCTTGGTTGAAAAAGTTGTCTGACAGTTTGCTATTAAATCTTGCTCCTGGTACCTTAAACCAATGCCCTCTGGTTTTGAATCCTGAGGTGAAAGACTGCATTGTGTGCAGCATGGTGGTGCAGCAGTAGATTTGCTCCCTTTCAATACCAGAGACCCGGGTCCGAACCTGACTACAGGTGCTGTCTCTCTCCTTGTGACCGCGTTGGTTTTCTCCGGGTGCTCCAGTTTCCTCCCACACTTCAAAGACGTGCTGGCTTGTAGGTTAATTGGCTTTGGTAATTATTGTAACTTGTTCCTAGTGTGTGTGTAGGAGAGTGTTAGTGTACAGGGATCGCTGGTTGGATCGTATCCATTGGGGCGAAGATCCTGTTTCCACACTGTATCTCCAAAGTAAACTCACCCTATCAATCGCCCTCACGATTTTGTACACCTCTACATCACCCCTTAGCCTCTTGCACTTTGGCGGGAAGCTGACCAATATGTTCACCTCTCCCTGGGCTAGCATGCATCCGCACAGAACAGATGAATGGCCACCCTCCCTGTAAACACAGCGGGTTTGGCCTGCCCAGCTCTCCTCCTGATTCATGTCGTAGACTACTGTGCGAGCCAAGCATGCTGGAAAAGATCAGTCACATTGGTAAGTTATGTTGATGATGTCTTTTTTTGAACGGCATCCACAGTGAAAGTTCACTGAATTCCAGAATTACATGATGCACTTAATCCTGTCGGAGGATGGGATCAATTTTTCCTACTGTTTGAAATCTGGAGAGATCCCAAGTTCCAAACAGCACATCCAGAGTAGGTTATGAATGCTAACTCCCTAAAGATCCTTGACGTGGTGACATTATGCTAGCATTTATTTTGAGAGGACTGGAATATAAAAACAGCGGTGTAATGCTGAGGAGATGGTCAGACCACATTTGGAGCATTGTGTGTAGGAAGGAACTGCAGGTGCTGGTTTAAACCGAAGATAGACACAAAATGCTGGAGTAACTCAGCAGGACAGGCCGCAACTCTGGAGAGAAGGAATGGGTTAAGTTTTGGGTCGAGACCCTTCTTCCAGTCTGAATATCTGGGGAAGGATGTGCAGGCGTTGGAGAGGAGGTTGACGAGAATGATCCCAGGAATTATTGGGTTAACGTAATGAATAGTGAAAGGCTTAGATAGAGTGGATGTGGAGAGGATGTTTCCACTAGTGGGAGAGTCTAGGACCAGAGGCCACAGCCTCAGAATAAAATAACTTATCTTTAGAAAGGAGATGAGAAGGAATTAATTTAGTCAAAGGGTGGTGAATCTGTGGGATTCATGCCAACAAGTCAATGGATATTTTTAAGGCAGAGATAGATAGATTGTTGATTAGTGCGGGTGTCAGAGGCTATGGGGAGAAGGCAGGAGAATGGGATTAGGAGGGAGAGATAGATCAGCCAGGATTGAATGGCGGAGTGGACTGGATGGGCTGAATGGCCCAATTCTACTCCTATCATTTATGAACTGATGAACATGGCTTATATGGCTTAGATAGATTGTTGATTAGTACGGGTGTCAGGAGTTATGGGGAGAAGGCAGGAGAATGGGTTCGAGAGGGAAAGATAAATCGGCCGTGGGTCTAATTCTGCTCCTATCACTTATGAATTTATTATGGTTTCATTGCAGACACAAGGAACTGCAGATGCTGGTTTACAACAATAAAAAGACACAGAGTGCTAGAGTAACTCAGCGGGTCTAGGCAATTTGGCCCATCAAGTATATCTGCCATTCAATCATGGTTGATCTCACAACCCAATTTTCCCGCCTTCTCCCCATAAAGGCCATTTTCCACTTTCCTGAGTTACTCACAAATTTACCCGCGTTTTCCCCATGATTCAAACTCGGAGAATGTCCGTAGCGAGTCCATAGGAGGCCGTAGATATTTTGTAGGGGCTTGTAATGCCAGCCGTAGATACTCGGGGCATCAGGTAAGTCGGGACGTTTTTTCAGCACGTTGAAAAATGTCCATGAGTAAAAAAGAGTAACTCGGGAAAGTGGGACACGGCCTTAACCCCGACACCCTACTAATGAACATTTAGAGAACAGCATGAAAACAGCCACTTTAACCCAGTTTCCTCCCACATTCTAAAGATGTGGGCTATAGATTCATTGGCTTAGAGTTATACAGCGTGGCAACAGGCCCTTCGGTCAACTTGCCCTCTAGACCAGTCCTATTCATGTACCTGTAAATGTTTCTTAAACATTGTGTTACCACCTCCCTCAACTACCTCCTCGTGCAGCTCGTTCCATGTACGGGTGATCACTAGTTGGCGTGGACTCGGTGGGCCGAAGGGTCTCTTTTCATGCTATATCTCTATACTAAACTAAACTAAGACTGCTACGATCTCTGGGATGTGGGAGTCGCAGGCAAGGTCAGCTTTGGTTCCCGTACACAAATGCTGTTCATTTGGGCTTTTGCAGGTCACAGCAGAGGGCAGCTGCCAGCAAACCACACAACTGAAAAACAAAATACCAACCAGGTCGAAGAAAGGCGCCATTTCCTTCCGGCTTAGTTGCATCAATAGCCCCATAGTTCTGCGATCACGATTGCTGAAACGAGCTTTATATTCCACTTTTATAAACAGTTTTCAATTCCTCAAAAGCTTTGATTTCCCTCCAGGTGATGATCCCGTGAGCCAGACCAGCGGCGCAGCAGGTAGAGCTGCTGCCACACAGACCAGGGTACGATCCCCACCCTCGGAGTTTGCACCTCCCCGTGACCATGTGGCTTTGCTTCGGGTGCTCCGGTTTCCTCCCACACTCTAAAGACAGTCATTATGTCAAGGAGGACTCCATCAGGCTTCTACAGGTGTGCAGTAGAAAGCATGCTGACCGGTTGCATCGTGGCCTGGTTCAGCAACTTGAGCGTCCAGGAGCAGAAAAGGCTGCAAAAAGTTGTAAACACTGCCCAGTTCATCATCAGCTCTGACCTCCCCACCATCGAGGGGATCTATCACAGTCGCTGCCTCAAAAAGGCTGCCAACATCATCAAGGACCCACACCATCCTGGCCACACACTCATCTCTCCGCTGCCATCGGGTAGAAGGTACAGGAGCCTGAAATCTGCAACATCCAGGTTCAGGAACAGCTTCTTCCCCACAGTCATCAGACTATTAAACACAACCTCAAACAAACTCCGAACTATATCAGCCTATTGCACTTTATCTGTTATTTATGTGTGTGTATATATATTCCATTGTATATGGACACACTGATCTGCTCTGTATTCATGCCTACTATACTCTGTTGTGCTGCAGCAAGCAAGAATTTCATTGTCCTATCTGGGACACATGACAATAAGCACTCTTGAATTGACTTGTTTGTAGGTTAATTGGCTAAATGTTTAACATGGAACTGCAGATGCTGGAAAATCAAAGGAAGACAAAAATGCTGGAGAAACTCAGCGGGTGAGGCAGCGTCTATGGAGCAAAGGAAATAGGGGACATTTCTGGTCGAGACCCTTCACTCCATAGATGCTGCCTCACCCGCTGAGTTTCTTCAGCATTTTTGTCTTCCTTTGATTTTCCAGCATCTGCAGTTCTTTCTTAAACTCCACAGAATAGTCGGGACCAAACCTGTACTGTTATATGTACAAGTCCACCACCGATTTTCTGGCATACCTCAGTTTCAGAACCTTTCTGGATTATCCGTTTTGCCGTACCAACAGAGATCACAGCTTGGGGCCACCCCAGCCGGCCTTGGTGACACATTTTTGGGGAGACCTCCAGGAGGGCGGCGGTTGATCCGAATTTAAAGGAGGTGCCGGAAAATCTGTGGTGGACCTGTACTTCGGTTTTGCACTATTATTGTCTAGTTACTGATGATTAATTTATTGAATTATTGATTATTGATGCGGCAAGTATGAATTTCATGGTTGATCGCTAGTCCATGTGACAATTAAATCCTCTTGAGTCGGGGAGCAAACCAGATTTTTTCCCTCAGTGCATTTTGAAATACTGCAGTCACACACACACACATGCACGCGCACGCGCACGCGCACTCGCACTCATACACACACACACTAACACACTCGCACTCGCACTCGCACACACACACACACACAAATACACACAAATACACGCGCGCACACACACACACACACACTCACACACTCACACACACACACAAATACACACAAATACACGCGCACACACTCACACACTCACACTCACACACTCACACACACACACACACACACACACTACACACAAATACACGCGCACACACACACTCACACTCACACACACACACACACACACACACAAATACACACAAATACACGCGCACACACACACTCACACACACACACACACACACACACACAAATACACGCGCACACACACACTCACACACACACACACACACACACACACACACACACACACACACACACACACACACACACTCACACTCACACACTCACACACACTCACACTCACACAGTACCCATCTTGTTCCCTTCAGAGCACAAGGAAAACGTAATCAAGAGTCAACACATTCCTTGGTTAAGACTTGTTCTGTAAGAGGTTGAGAGAATGCTAGCAGAACATCCTGCCGTTTAAAGTTTCAACGCCTGCTGCCCGGTATCTCGCTGAGACAGGGTGTTTATATTCTTTTGTTTTCATCAGTTAGCGGATGGATTATTTCATCATTAATTCTTCTCGGGCCTTCTGCTGGGGAAAAGTTTACATAATGAGAAGTGAGATCACCAGCTCCAGCAACAGACAGGATCTAATCCTCCAAACACTTCTAAAAGGTTATTGTATCATGAAATGGCAAGTATGCGAGACTGTACGGAAGATGGAAAACTCTTGTTAGTCTTGGACAGGGTCACCAGCAGACACACTGATATCGTGGCAACTCACCACGTTCACCGGCAACTACTATTCCTCCGAGTCACGTGAATCAGAAACTATTCTAACAGATTCTTTTCCACAGGAGACATAAACATCTCCTCCACTAACAGGTGAGTGGAAGGAATGCACACAAAGGCTGTGTGGGGGAGGACCGCAGTCTAGGCTCCTTCCGCTGCTGGACATTGAGGGGCAGCCAGTAGGGGTCCAGTGGGGACGCCCTTCAAACAAGGGAAGAGATATCTCCCCAGGGGCCACAAGAGTGGCAATGATGTTATGTGCAAAGGAGGTGCGAACAATACTGGCTAATACTAGTTACAACTAAATGTACAGACACATTAAGAATTTAGTCATAGTTTTGCACGGTTTTGCATTTTTTATTACAAATAACATTTGCTTTTGGATTTAAGGAAAGAGGTGAATCTGAGTGTGAGAAGAAGGGAACAAATGGATTGTACGTACGTGTGGAAGAAAGTGGAGTAGATGAGACTGAGAGGGAATGTGTGCGTGAGAGAGAGAGAGAGAGAGCGCAAGAGAGCGGGAGTGAGAGAGTAGGGGTGAGAGCATGCAAAAAGGGGGAAGCACTTCCATACCCTTTCCAAAGTCTCTGTGTCCTTCCTGTAAATTGGAATATGTGCAATTCATTGCCACAGACGGCTGTGGAGGCCAAGGCAATGGATATTGTTAAGGCAGAGTTTGACAGTACGGGTGTCAGGGGTTATGGGGGGAAGGCAGGAGAATGGGGTTGAGAGGGAGAGCTAGATCAGCTATGATAGAATGGCAGAGTAGACTTGATGGGCCGAATGGCATTATTCCGCTTGTGTAAAGTATGAACTTATCGAACAGGATTCAGGTTTATTATGTCACCTGCACTGGGGTACAGTGCAAAGGTGTGTTTTTTTGCATGATATCCAATCAGATCCGATAATTATATTCAAGACAAACTCAAGTACAATGGCTTGAGCAAAGGGGAAGATACAGAGTACAGAATATAGTTCTCAGCATTGTAGCGCATCAGTTCCACAGACAAAGTCCAATGTCTTCAATGGGGTAGAGGTGAATCGGACAGTACCCTGACATGGAAGTTCAGAAGCCTGATAAGAGGGGAAGAAACTGTTTTTGAGTGTGGTGGTGCGCGCTTTCAAGCTTCTGTACTTTCTGCCTGATGGGAACAAGGAGAAGGATTGAGACAAGTCTTTGATTATAGACTGGGTTACATCCACAACTCTCTGCAATGTCTAGAAACAAGGAAATACTGATGCAGGAGTAATTCAGCGGATCTGGCAGCATCCCTTAGACCCCCTCGGTCATGGTGGCACAGCGGTAGAGTTGCTGCCTTACAGCGAATGCAGCACCGGAAACCCAGTTTCAATCCCGACTAAGGGTGCTGTCTGTCCGGAGTTTGTGCGTCTCCCCGTGACCTGCGTGGATTTTCTCCGAGATCTTCGGTTTCCTCCCGCACTCCAAACACGTACAGGTTTGTAGGTTAATTGGCTTGGTAAATGTAAAAAGAAAATGTCCCTAGTGGGTGTAGAATAGTGTTAATGTGCGAGGATCACTGGTCGGCACGGACCCGGTGGGCCGAAGGGCCTGTTTTCACGTTGTATCGCAAAACTAAACTAAATATGGATAATGGGCATGGGGCACATGGATAGACCCAGTCTGAAGGTTGTTCCCTACCAAGTGTCACCTATCCATGTTCTCCAGGGATGCTGCCTGACCCATTGAGTTACTCCAGGACTCAGTGTCATTTTTTACTTTGCAATGTTTTGCGGACATGGTTTGATTTAGTTTAGTTTAGAGATACAGCGCAGAAACAGGCCCTTCAGGCTGCACCGACCAGCGATCCCCGCACATTAGCACTATCCTACACACACTAGGGACAATTTACATTTATACCAAATCAATTAACCTACAATCCTGTCTTTGGAGTGTGGGAGGAAACTGAAGATCTTGGAGAAAACCCCAGCTGTCACAGGGAGAACGTACGGACTCCGTACAGACAGCACCCGTAGTCGGGATGGAACCCGGGTCTCCGGCGCTGCAAGCGCTGTAAGGCAGCAACTCTACCGCCACCGGGCTGATGGACCTGTTTCTGTGCAGTGTGACTCTATGCCTGGAATAAAGGTGTTTCCACTGCAAACTGAACAGGAATCCATTGCTAAAATGATCAGCTGCATCAAAAGAGCATACGTTTAAGAAGCAGAGTTTGGCCATTTGGCCAATCAAGTCTACTCTGCCATTCAATCATGGCTGATCTATCACTCCCTCCCAACCCCATTCTCCTGCCATCTCCCCATAACCCCTGACCCCCGCACTAATCAACAATCTGTCAATGACGGCCTCCACAGCCTTCTGTGGCAATGAATTCCACAGATTCAACACTCTCTAACTAAATACATTTCTCCTCATCTCCTTTCTAAAGGTATGTCCTTTTATTCTGAGACTAAGCCCTCTGGTCCTAGACTCTCCCAGTAGCGTAAATATCTGATGCTCCATCAACATCAGCTGCTTCTGTCAACTATCCAGTGACCGGTGAAAATCACACAATAGTGTTTCCTATTTGAATGCCGTTGAGGAATGATGTCCAAACTCTGCACAAACTTTACTATTGTTGGGTCACCCTTCAAGTTTCTGCCTAATTTATTAGGCTAACTTTGAGTGTAAAATCCCTATACTTCTAGACTTTAGAGACACAGTCCGCACCGGGTCCACACCGACCAGAGATTACCCTTCACACTCGGATCAATTTACAGAAGCCAATTAACCTACAAGACTGCACATCTTTAAAATGTGGGAGGAAACCGGAGCACCCGGAGAAACCCCACACGGTCACAGGGAGAACGTACAAACTCCGTACAGACAGCACCCGTGGTCAGGATCGAATCCAGGTCTCTGGCGCTGTGAGGCAGCAGCTCTACCGCTGCACCACCCAAACTGTCCCTGAACTGATCCGATCTGCGAGTGTTGTTCTTGCTGCGGGAACAGACGGAATTAGACTGGCTTCAAGGAATAGTTCCGTCTGTGGAAGGGAAGCGAATGGTCCAATGCCCTGGGCAATGGTTAGCCAGACCTGCGGTGGTTAATTCAGGAGAGAAAGATGAGATGGAATTGGAGGAAGTAAGGAGGGTACAGGAGGTGATGTTGGGTGAAGGAGCGGCATGTGGGCCGAATGGCCTCCACCTGGATCCGTACTTGTTTCGATGTCAGGTCACTTCTGTATGTTCTACACAAGAGCAGATTAATCAACTCTGAATTCTCCAGCTTCAAGTAAACATCTCCCCCCCCACCCCCTTTCCTTCCTGCCCTCTCACTGATATATCCCCCAGTCACCCAACTCCTTTCCCCTCCTCCCCCCATTCCTTCATTTCCCGTTTATTTCCCCTCGCTTTCCACTTTCACCCATATCTCTCTCTCCGGCTTCACATTGCACTCATAGAAACATAGAAAATAGGTGCAGGAGTAGGCCACTCGGCCCTTCGAGCCTGCACCACCATTCAATATGATCATGGCTGATCATCCAACTCAGTATCCCGTACCTGCCTCTCTCCATACCCTCTGATCCCATTAGCCACAAGGGCCACATCTAACTCCCTCTTAAATATAGCCAACGAACTGGCCTCAACTACGTTCTGTGGCAGAGAATTCCACAGATTCACCACTCTCTGTGTGAAAAATTATTTTCTCATCTCGGTCCTAAAAGGCTTCCCCCTTATCCTTAAACAGTGACCCCTTGTTCTGGACTTCCCCAACATCGGGAACAATCTTCCTGCATCTATCCTGTCCAACCCCTTAAGAATTTTGTAAGTCTCTATGAGGTCCCCCCTCAATCTTCTAAATTCCAGCGAGTACAAGCCGAGTCTATCCAGTCTTTCTTCATATGGAAGTCTTGCCATCCCAGGAATCAGTCTGGTGAACCTTCTCTGTATTCCCTCTATGGGAAGAATGTCTTTCCTCAGATTAGGAGACCAAAACTGTACGCAATACTCCAGGTGTGGCCTCACCAAGACCCTGTACAACTGCAGTAGAACCTCCCTGCTCTTGTACTCAAATCCTTTCCCAAACCCTTTTGTCTCCTTGTTAAAGAAGGAACTGCAGATGCTGGAGAATCGAGGGTTACACAAAAAGCTGGAGAAACTCAGCGGGTGCAGCAGCATCTAAGGAGCGAAGGAGATAGGCAACGTTTCGGGTCGAGACCCTTCTTCAGACTCGCAAGAAGGGTCTCGACCCGAAACGTTGCCTATCTCCTTCGCTCCTTAGATGCTGCTGCACCCGCTGAGTTTCTCCAGCTTTTTGTGTAACCCTTTTGTCTCCTTTTCACCTCTGGCTTTTGTTACATACACCACTCATCTGAAACGTCCACTCTCCAAACGTCACCTGTCCATGTTCTCCACAGATGCTGCCTGACCCGCTGAGTTACTCCAGCACTGTGAAACGTCACCTGTCCATGTTCTCCACAGATGCTGCCTGACCCGCTGAGTTACTCCAGCATTCCAGTGTATATACACATGATAATGTTTAGAAAAACATATTTTCCAGCTTTCTCCTCTCTACCCCATCAGTCTGAAGAAGAATCCCGACCAGAAACGTCGTCTGTCCATTCCCTCCACAGATGCTGCCTGAGCCGCTGAGTTTCTCCAGTGTTATGTGTTTTGCTCCAGATCCCAGTGCGTGCAATCTACCGCATCAGCAGATCCATGCAATGCCTCTACATGGAGCCGCTCCAACTCAAAACCAGTGGGTGCAAACAAGAACTGGAAATGACACGTAACCTCGGAATAGTTTATGGGAAGTTTGTTCCAGGAATTAAACCACAAAAGGCTGGAAGATCGCAAAAGGTCAGGCACCATCAGTGGTAAAGAAAAGCCAGCTGATGTCTCTGGAAATTCTGCTCCAATCCTCACCCAACATCACTGAATGTTATTGAAACTATCACCAACAATTCTTCCTGGTGAAATAACATTGCCGCCAGCTTGGAGTGTCAACACCTCTACCCAAGACCACAAAAACCTGTTGAGTTGTGATTGCAGCCCAGTCCATCACTCAGACCAGCCTCCCCCCATTAACTCCATCTACACTTCACGCTGCCTTGGCAAGGCCAGGAGCATCATCAAGGATCAGTCTCACCCTGGTCACTCCCTCTTCTCCCCTTTCCTATGGTCCACTTACGTCTATGCCACTAACGTCTGTGGTGATGAAGCTGTGTTAGGGGACGATCGGCCGTGATCACAATGAATGGCGGTGCTGGCTCGAAGGGCTGAATGGCCTCCTTCTGCACCTATTTTCTATATTTCAGACTGATGTCAGGGGAGGGGGCGGATCTGCAAAGGTCTCGACCCGCAAAGTCACCCATTCCTTCTCTCCCGCTCGGTTACTCCAGCATTTTGTGTCTTCTATACTCAGTGCCCTGGCTGCTGCAGGCCAGCATGCCAAAAGCCTTCACCAACCAACCAATCCACCTGCGACGCCACTTTCAGGAAACTTCCTGGCCTGGAGTTCTGAACACACTTCATTGTAGCAGCTGCATATGACACTACATTAATGACATTTGGTTCTTGCAAGTTTAAGTTGGTCCCCCTGCTATCTTGGAAACTTCCTTGTAGTCTGGCTGTGGGGAGAGGCGAGGGCTGTTAAACTGATGATGGCCACCAGGAGGAGCCCCTGTACAGTTACAGCCCTCAACACCATGAACCTGAATGTGCAGGAAGGAACTGCAGATGCTGGTTTGCACCAAAGATAGTCACAAAATGCTGGAGTAACTCAGTGGGTCAGGCAGCATCTCTGGATGAAAGGAATATGTGACATTTCAGGTTGGGATCCTCCTTCAGACTGAGAGCCCTCTCCTAAACTGCGGGGGACGGCGCAGAGGTGGAGTTGCTGCCTTTCAGTGCCGGACACTCGGGTTCGATCCTGCCTGTGGCGCTGTCTGTACGGAGTTTGTACGTTCTCAACGTGACCGCATGGGTTTCCCCAGGTGCTCCGGTGTCTTCCCACATTTCAAAGACGTACTGGTTTATCGGTTGTTAAAGAAGGAACTGCAGATGCTGGAGAATCGAGGATTACACAAAAAGCTGGAGAAACTCAGCGGGTGCAGCAGCATCTAAGGAGCGAAGGAGATAGGCGACGTTTCGGGTCGAGACCCTTCTTCAGACTGCTCTTCGTAGGGAGGAGGAGAACTGAAGAAGGGTCTCGACCCGAAACGTCGCCTATCTCCTTCGCTCCTTAGATGCTGCTGCACCCGCTGAGTTTCTCCAGCTTGTTGTGTAACCCTGGTTTATCGGTTAATTGGCTTTGGTAAAATTGGTAACATTTCCGTGGATGTAGGGTAGTGTTAATGTGCGGGTATCGCTGGTCGGCGCGGGCTCGGTGGGCCGTAGGGCCCATTCCTGCGCTGCACCTCTAAACTAAACTAAACTAAATTATTGTTTGGAGCATAGGAGGCTGAGTGTTGACTTATTGAGCTGTACAAGATCATGTGGGGCATGGATACAGTGAACGCTCAGTTTTTGTTTCGCCAGGGTTGAGGATTCTAAAACTAGAGGGCAAGGTGAGAGGGGAGAGATTAAAGAGAGACCTCAGGGGCAACCTTTTCACTCGGAGGGTAGTCCGTGTCTGGTACGAGCTGCCAGAGCAAGCTGTAGAGGCACAGTAGAATAGCCGTGCATAAAACGAACTGATCGGGGGCATTAATGGATGGGCAATTGAATACTAGCTCAGCCTGCACAGCCCACAGGCCTTGAATTGGGGATCGCTGGTCGGCACGGACTCGGTGGGCTGAAGGACTGTTTGCATGTTGCATCTCTAAACTAAACGGAGTGAATCCTCTCTGCAAGTCAGAGTTTGTTAGCTAATTGTCCATCAGTGGTGCTTAGTTTACATTCATTTCGTTTACTGTCACGTGTACTAATCAAGTACCCTGCCTCGATTAGTGCGGGTGTCAAGGCTTCTGGGCAGAAGGCAGGGGAATGGGGTTGAGAGGGAAAGCTTGATCGGCCATGATGGAAGGCGGTGTGGACTCTGTGGGCCAAATGGCCTCATTCTGCTCCTATGTCTTTGAAGGCACATTTTTTTTTGTTGCGTGCTTGAATGCAAGATAACTCCCCACACCAGCTAATTCAAACGTGAGCAGTTCAATTGGGAAAGTGGTCTGCGTACGCTTTGTACCAGACTTTCTTACTGCGTGATGCACTGTGAAAGTGAGAGAGGCTGCCTGAGGGAGAGAGAGCGAGCGAGAGAGAGAGAGAGCGCGCTGGAAGAGGTGTCAGGAGCCGTGCCAAACGTGCAAATCAACTCCTGGAACAGACTCCAAATGGTAACGTAATGTCGCAGTAACGTCCAGGGAATTAATGCATGATGACTCCTCCACCTTGCCATTTCAAACATCGCAAGGCATCACACCTTGTTTGTGGCCTGTGTTCAGCCCTGCCGAATGTCCTTTCACACTGACTACTCCTCACTTCACCCACCGACTGACAGCAGTAGTGCCCACGTTCCCCTTGAACCAACCAGCACACACACACACACACAGTGAGGGCCAGGCAGTCCTCAGTAGCT
Source organism: Raja brachyura (assembly GCA_963514005.1). The sequence goes on from OY740790.1 coordinate 76,391,806, forward strand.
GCCCGATTCCCTGAAGCTCCTGGCTCTGTCTAGACACGGCTGCATTTATTTTTTATTGTCCAACTGACAGAAAAATGGAACATTTATTTCTTGAATGAGATAACATGTTTAGCTCAAGCGCAGCTTCAAGCTGTGATCCAGACATCACATCAGCGTGAGGAGCTTGGATTCCTACCAAGCTTTTTCTGTTCACAGGATGTCCTAAAGCATTTTACACACATTCCAAGATTCCACCAACAGAAATTATTGTATCGATCATCGGCAGATCAATACTGGTCAGGCCACCAGTCGTACCAAGGAATAATTTACACCACGACCAATACACGATGCTACCTCACAGTTCCAGAGACACAGGTTTGACCACGGCCGGTCTGTGTAGTTTTCACGTTCTCCTTAGGACCACCTCCCCCCCCCCCCGTGCTCCGGTCCCCCCCCCCCCCCCCATCCCAAACACATGCAGAGTGGGTGGGTTAAATTGCCCCCAATGTGTGGGTGAGGGGTAGACTGTGGGGCAGTTGATGGGAGTGCAGAATCAGTATAGAAACAAGAAACTACAGGTGCTAGTTTACAAAAAGGACCACATTAAATGGTTCAGCATGGACTCTGAGGGACGAATGGCCTGTTTCTGTGCAGCAGCTCTCTACGACTCTATCCCCTTTAGAGGCAGAGACTTTGGTTCAATATCCTGTCCAGCAACTGCATCTCTGCATGACCAGACTATAAGTTCATAAATCATAGGAACTTACAAATCAAAAATCTATCAATCTCTGTTTACAAAATATCCATTGTTGACTTCCACCTCCTTCTGTGGCAGTGAATTCTTGAGATTCACCAGCCTACGACTAAAGAAATTCCCCTTGTCTACTTTCTAAAGGTATCTTCTGTATCTTTCTGGAAATAAAAACAAAAATAATTTATTTTAGGGGTGACGCATTTTCTGAAGAGCTGACTCTTATCTTTGGACTGCAATTTCAGAGGGTGCGAAATACTTCCCACTGCTTGCCTGCTAAACATCGCCTGTCAAAATCACATAGAGCAAGCTGCAATCTTCGCCTCACAGCTCCAGTGAAGAGTGTGGGATGTGTGAGCTGCTCCCCACCACACTGTCCCTGTCCCTGGAGATGTTGTGCCTTTCACACACGCTGTGCATCAGTGAGGCAAGTTGACGGCATTTGGAGATGCCGGCTGACGTTGCAACTCTCTAAAAGTGCATAAGTTCTAGGAGCAGAATAAAGCCATTACAGCCCATCGTCTACTCTGCCATTCAATCTATCTTTCCCTCTCAACTCCAATCTCCTGCCTTCGCCCCATCTCGGGGTGGACGATTGCAACCTTCACGTGGTCCGCCCTGTTTCGACTAATGCAATCAACTCAACGTGCACAAACAGAAGATCAAATAGAACAAGTTGTCCTACAACTTTAGGCTGTGCACATCACCGGAAAGAAGAAGCCACATCTCTTGCACGTAAAGCTCTGAGAGGGTTTGACAGGATGGCACAGCTTTGGAGATCTGGGTTCAATCCCGACCTCCGGTACTGTCTTTAGACTTTTGAGATACAGCGCGAAAACGGACCCATCAGCCCACTGAGTCCGCACCGACCAGTGATCACCCCATACACTAGCAACATCCTACACAGTACGGACAAATTAATAATTTCACCAAAGCCAATTAACCTAAGGTAGACAAAAATGCTGGAGAAACTCAGCGGGAGTGGTCTCTGCAGAAAGCAGACAGGGGAGGAGATGGGTAAATGTAGCAAGTGGTGGGATCACATTGGAGATGGCGAAAATGTCCGAGGATTATTTGTTGTATGTGACGGCTGGTAGGGTGGAAGGTGAGGACAAGGGGGACTCTGCCCTTGTTATGAGTGGGGGGATGGGGAGTGAGAGCAGAGTCACAAGGTATAGAAGACCACATACCTCGAGGTATATTTCCACATACCTCGACTCCATCCTATCCCCCCGGTTAAATCCCTCCCTACCTATGTTCAAGACACCTCACACGCTCTGCATCGACTCCAGGACTCCTGTTTTCTAGGCCCCCATTCCCTCATCTTCACCATGGATGTCCAGTCACTCTACATTTTCGCCATCTCCAATGTGATCCCACCACTTGCCACATCTTCCCATCTCCTCCCGTCTGCTTTCCACAGAGACCGCTCCCTCCGTAACTCCCTGGTCATTTTGTCCTTCCCACTCGAACCACCCCATCTCTGGGCACTTTCCCTTGCAACCGCAAGAAATGCTACACTTGTCGCTTTAACTCCCCCCTTGACTCCATTCAAGGACTCAAGCAGTCTTTCCAGGTGAGGCAGAGGCACCTGCACCTCCTCCAACCTCATCTATTGCATCCGTTGCTCTAGATGTCAGCTGCTCTACATCGGTGAGACCAAGCGTAGGCTTGGCGAACACTTCGCAATCACCAACCTGATCTCCCGGTGGCTCAGCACTTCAACTCCCCCTCCCATTCCGAATCCAACCTTTCTGTCCTGGGCCTCCTCCATGGCCAGAGTGAGGACCACCGTAATTTGGAGGAGCAGCACCTCATATTTCGCTTGGGCAGGTTGCACCCCAGCGGTATAAATATTAACTTCTCTAATTTCAGGTAGTCCTTACTTTCTCCTCCCCTTCCCAGCTCTCCCTCAGCCCACTGGCTCCTCCTCTTCCTTTCTTCCTCCCATTGAGTTTCTCCAGCATTTTTGTCTACCTTCGATTTTCCAGCATCTGCAGTTCCTTCTTAAACATTAACCTACAGACCTATGTGTCTTTGGAATGTGGGAGGAAACCACACCCAGGGGAAACCCACGCGGTCACAGGGAGAACATAAAACGACATTTGTATCTACAAGAGCTCCCGTGGGATTAGGATCGAACCTGGGTTACTGACGATGTAAGGCAGCAATTCCACTGCTGCACCAATGTGCCATCCATTTCAAGTATCGATCTAATAGAAAAACAAAGTGCAGGAAGAACTCAGCTGGTCAGGAATGGATGGATAGTTGTTTCGGGTCAGGACCCTTCATCAGTCTGAAGTTCCTCGATGAATTCCTCCAGCACTTTGTTTCCTGCTCTCTTGTACTGATGCTAGAAAAGTAAGACATACTTAATGACTGCCGTAAGCAGGGCTGGAAGGCAAGGTGTGTGCCCATCGAGGTTGGCCGCAGATGTTTTACAGCGCAATCGCTCTACAAAGCCTTGTGCGCACTGGGCATCAATGGAATGGAGTGGAGAAGAGCCATCAAGAACACCACAGAGGCAGCGGAGAAAGCCTCAAGATGGCTTTGGATCAGGAGAGGAGGACCATGGGGAGGAGTGAATGCCACCTGAACACAAGTCATGGTCTGGACAACCACGGCTGGGTGGCCTGGGTGAGGGTGTCTGATGTTGAAAGACCCGAAACACCCAATGACCCCAGGTTACATCACTGATGAGCATCAAGATTTCTATCAATGGATTTAATCATTGTCTGGCTTCACTTTTATGCTTGTCTGGCTGAACACATGTTACAAGCAGGATGAACACTTTCGCCTTTCATCCTGCTCCTTTCCTGAAAGAGTCAACCACTTAGTGCCCAAACACTGCCCTTTTCCATCACAATTTTATGTCTCACATATTGATCCATTTCACTGTTAAAAGCCTCTGTTATAGATTTGGTTTCCATTGCTGCCTTCTGCAGATCAATTCCTGTCCTAAATGTTATGGTGATGCTTCTTTCCTGGTAATATTAATCTACTCAAATTTACAGATCAACATTACTGTAATAAAACTAGGGTGCCACTGTGGCACAGCTGGTAGAGTTGCTGCCTTACAGTACCAGACTGTTTCCATCCGGACCTCACATTCTCCCTGTGACCGCATGGGTTTCCTCCCACATCCCAAAGAGGTGTGGGTTTATAGGTTAATTGACCTCTGTAAAATTGCCCCTAATGGAGGATAGAAGTGTCGGGTGTGGATGCGAAAGTGGGTTAATACAGAACTAATGTGAACACGTGATCTGTGGTTGGCGTGGACTCGGTGGGCAGAAGGGCCTGCTTCATGATGTATCTCTAACTGAGCTGCCAGTTTGATTTCCAGTCAAGGCAATGCAATGATGAATTAGGGGCTGCTATAAACGGTGGCCACAAGCATGACTCCAGAACAGTGTTGCCACCATGGTGCCAGGGACAAGGATGTCTCTGGTCAGGCCCAGGACATTCAGGGAGTGGAGGGGAGGGTGAGCAGGCTGTGGAGGTGGGCCATACTGGTACTGATGATGGAGGGAGAAAGGGAGATAAGGTCCTGGAAATAGAATTGAGTGAGTTAGATTCATGGGTGCATCATGTTCGGCACTGATAACGTGGGCCAAAGGGTCTGTGCTGTGTGGTATTGTTCTATATCCGTGACAAAAGTCCTGAGAGTCAAATGTGTTTAATTGTCACTTGCACCAGCAATGGAACAATGAAACAATGAAATTCCTGTTTGCTGCAATTTAACACATGGCAAAAACATGAGGGTAGACTATTATCTGAATGGTGGCAGATTAGGTAAGGGGGAGATGCAACGAGACCTGGGTGTCATGGTACACCAGTCATTGAAAGTAGGCATGCAGGTGCAGCAGGCAGTGAAGAAAGCAAATGGTATGTTAGCATTCATAGCGAAAGGATTTGAGTATAGGAGCAGGGAGGTTCTACTGCAGTTGTACAGGGTTTTGGTGAGGCCACACCTGGAGTACTGCGTACAGTTTTGGTCTCCAAATCTGAGGAAAGACATCCTTGCCATAGAGGGGGTACAGAGAAGATTCACCAGACTGATTCCTGGGATGTCAGGACTTTCATATGAGGAAAGATTGGATAGACTCGGTTTGTACTCGATGGAATTTAGAAGATTGAGGGGGGATCTTATAGAAACCTACAAAATTCTTAAGGGGTTGGACAAGCTAGATGCTGGAAGATTGTTCCCGATGTTGGGGGAGTCCAGAACAAGGGGTCACAGTCTAAGGATAAGGGGGAATTCCTTTAGGACCGAAATGAGGAAAACATTCTTTACACAGAGAGTGGTGAGTCTCTGGAATTCTCTGCCACAGAAGGTAGTTGAGGCCAGTTCATTGGCTATATTTAAGAGGGCGTTAGATGTGGCACTTGTGGCTAAAGGGATCAGGGGGTATGGAGAGAAGGCAGGTACGGGATACTGAGTTGGATGATCAGCCATGATCACATTGAATGGCGGTGCAGGCTCGAAGGGCCGAATGGCCTACTCCTGCACCTATTTTCTATGTTTCTATGTAACACAACACAATAACACAGATAAATATTAAATATTCAACAATACAATAACTTAATGAATACTAATTGACAGTGGTGGCAAAGATGGCGCAGTGGTAGAGTTGCTGCCTCACAGCACCAGACACCCGGATTTGTTCCTGACTACGGATGCTGTCTGTACGGATTTTGAACGTTCTCCCTGTGACCGCGTGGGTTTTCTCCGGGTGCTTTGGTTTCCTTCCACATCCCAAGGACGTGCAGGTGTGTAGGTTAATTGGCTTGGTATGAATTGTAAAATGTCCCAAGTGTGTAGGTTACCGCTAATGTATGAGGTGATTAACAGTCAGCACAGACTTGGTGGACCGAAGCCTGTTTCCACGCTGTATCTGTAATCTAAACTAAAACAGGACCATTAATGCAAAAACGCACAATATAATATAATCAATAATGCAATCAATTAATAACCAGTAATACTGGGTAACCGTAATAATGCAAAACCAAAGTTCATAGAAGAACACATGTTAAATGTTACGAAAGAATGCTCCAAACTTTCATCCGGGGGTTACGTTGTATGGGAATGTGGGGAAGGAGAGGGGCAGGGGGTTTGAGTTGGTAATTTTTGAGTCTGGAGTGCAGGCATCAACAGGCAGAGTGGAATTTCCTGCTCCTCACCAACCATGCCCTTTTGGAAACCAGGGTACAGGCTGGGTGAGACGTGTGAAATTGCCTTTCTTTGCTCACATCTCCCAAACGTCTGCAAATTTAAGTTATTTACCATAATATTTTTTCCATTAGTGCAAAACATCAAAACTGTCAGCCTATAAATAACTACCTGCCCTGTTACTATGCAAACCAATGGCAAACCGGCTCTTTGCCGAATCGGTATGTTTTGGAAGTTAATCTAATAAGCACACCTACTGTTTCAAGTCAGTTTCGTGAGGCAAAACTGCATATTTCTGATATCAATCAAGAGCATTCCAAGGAAAATGTATTTACTGTCTGCGTGCGAGCAAGCTCCTGAGTTAGTAGTGGCATTCATCCAGAGAATTAAATCTCATCAACTCCAGACACAGCCTGATAAATCCATGCTTCCCACAGACTCCTACATAAACATGGAAACCAAGCTGTGCTGTTGTACCCACAGCTAGGAATTTGCGGTTAAACAGGTCGAAACTCTCGGTCCGGCAACTCCAGCCGTCCGCAATGGTTTGAGTCTAAACTAATTGATTAATTATTCAAGCCAGCAAGCCCACTCTGTTTCCGAAAGTTCACGACTTGAAAAATCACCTATCCACGTTCTCCACAGATGCTGCCTGACCCGCTGAGTTACTCCAGCACTCTGTGAAACGTCACCTATCCACGTTCTCCACAGATGCTGCCTGACCCGCTGAGTTACTCCAGCACTCTGTGAAACGTCACCTATCCATGTTCTCCACAGATGCTGCCTGACTTGCTGAGTTACTCCAGCACTGTGTGAAACGTCGCCTATCCATGTTCTCCACAGATGATGCCTGACCCGCTGAGTTACTCCAGCACTCTGTGAAAGGCCACCAATCCATATTCTCCACAGATGCTGCCTGACCCGCTGAGTTGCTCAGCTCCAGCACTCTGCGCATTTAATTTAAAAAAAAAATGGCATCACTGGTTCCTCTTGCCCCATTTAAATTGTTTTGTGTATTAACCAATTCTAACTAAGATTCACTTGGATGTTACCTGGGCTAGTGGACGCAAGTTACAGAGTGAGGTTGGATAGGCTGGGACATTTTTCTTACAAGTATATTTAGACTTTAGAGATACAGCGTGGAGGCAGGCCCTTTGGCCCACCGAGTCCATGCTGACCAGTGATCACCCCATACACTAGCACTATCCTACACACCGAGGACAATTTATAATTATGCACAAGTACAGTGATGTACAGGTTGAATGAAAATCTACTTGTAGCAGCATCACAGGCACATACACTCACAGGACACAGAGAAATAAATTATAAGCACAATCATAATCATATTTTATTAGCCAGTATGTTTCGCAACTTTCGAGGAATTTGATTTGCCACACAGTCATTCCTATAAGAAGCAACAGAACACACAAAATACATTTTAACATAAACATCCACCACAGTGACTCCTCCATATTTATCATTGTGATGGAAGGCAACAAAAAGTTCCCGTAGCCGGCAGTCAGGCTCTCCGCATCTGGGGGAATCTCAGCTCCCCCATGCTGGCCGATCGAACCCCTGGTCGGGGCTGGTCGATCCTCCTGCGACTTTGGAGCTTCCCGACATCAGTCTCTACAGGAGAATGCGAGCTCCTCGATGGTGAAATCCGCAGGCCGCGGATGGAACGCCGATCCCAGGCAAGGGATCGCAGGCTCCGATGGTAGGTCCACGGCCCCGCAGTGGGGCTCAAAGTCAGTCTCAAGCAAGGCCGCCAGCTCCATGATGTTAGGCCGCAGAGCGACAGGGGATACAATCCGGAAAACAATCGCATCTCTGGCAAGGTAAGAGATTGAGAAAAAAATTCCCCCAATCCCCACCCCCACATAAAACAAACCAGAGAACATTAACACATACTTTCAAAACACACTCAAAATAACAAAAAAACCGGAAAGTCAGACAGACCATTGGCGAGGCTGCCATTGCTGATGGTGCCCCCCAGTGGTATATGTAACATACATAAACATTCTAAAAGATGTGCCAAATGAAATACATTATTACAAAGAAAACAAGTCCATATTAGAACAAGAGGAGGTCACTAGTGTACTGTTGTTGAGGCAGGATTAGGGAATTCATCTACATTGAAAGTGCAATATCATGTGTTGAAAGTACCCCACACTATAAGAAGGAGTTTATACATTCTCCCTGTGACCACGTGGGTTTTCTCCGGGTGCTCCAGTTTCATGCAAGTTTGTAGGTTACTTCTGTAAATTGACCCAGGTGTGTAGGATAGAACTAGCGTATGGGTGATCGTTGGTCGTTACGGACTCAGTGGGCCGAAGGGCCCGTTTCCACGCTGCATCTCTAAACTTTAATCAGCCTTTATTTTGCACTAAATGGCATACCCTTTATCGTGTATCTGTCCACTGTGGACGACTCGATTGTAAACATGTATAGTCTTTACGCTGACTGGATAGCATGCAACAAAAAGTTTTTCACCGTAACTCGGTACACGTGACGATAAACTAAAGCAAACTAAGATAAACTCAGCTAAACTGTCTGGCAGACCAGCTGGGGACAATTTATAGACAGTGATGGGTTTGAGAGGTAGTGGGGAGATGCAGCAGGGTATCACCGCTGTACGTTGCTACTCAAATGTAAGTTCCTTAGCTGCTGTGTTTGGATTTAAACCCTGCACAACAGTGCAAGTCTCTGGAGGTGCAGTGGGTGTGTAATCTTACTGTGCCTGCAACTGCCTTTGCACCATTCACAACACCCCCCCCCCCCCCCCCCAGCCAGAGGGAAAACTACCACAGCAGAAAACTTTTCTGATTTGGTCCACTAGCTGAGAACGTACATCTGTGACTTATTAAAAGAACGGACGGGGAAAGCGTAACTGTCTGAGCTCCAAAATAAAAATGGGCGGAATCAGGAAACCAGGGAGACTCTCCATTTCCATGTCCCTCACTGAGCGCCAAGAACATTCCACTGTACGATATTTGAAACAAACTACTGCAGCCTGGTAGAGCTCCCTGCAATACATATTAACTGTAGTACAATAAACAAGAGATTCCTGGAAATGTTTCCAAATTCGTCGCCATTGGAATCAATCCAAGCCAATCATTCATGGGTAACACACAGCTGTGGACTTTCTCCCCTCAGAGTCGGAGGCCATTCATCCCACTGTGTCTGTACTAGCCATCAACCTACCACCAGATTGACCTTCATCTTGCTCCCCCGCAGTCATCAGACCACTGAACGATTGTTCCATAAACTCGGGATTGCCCCCATGTACGAAGGGCAGCACAGTGGTGCAGCGGTAGAGTTGCTGCCTCACAGCACTAGGGATCCAGGTTCCATTCTGACTCCGGGTGCTGTCTGTACGGACTTTGTACATTCAACCTGTGACCTCATGGGTTTTTTCCAGGTCTACAGGTTTCCTCCTACATTTCAAAGGCATGCAGGTTTGGTGGTTAATTGGCTTTGGTAAAATTGTCCCTAGATTGTAGGATAGTGTTAGTGAATGGGGTGATCGCTGGTCGGCACGAATTCAGTGAACCAAAGGGTCCATTTTGTGCACTGTATCTTTAAAGTCTAAAAGCACCGATCTCCTAACCTACCTCAATGCAGACCAACACCCTCCCTGTGACCTTGTGGGTTTCCTCCAGGTGTTTCAGTTTCTTTGGGATGTGGGAGGTAACCCATACAGTCATAGGTAGGACATGCAAACGCCCCGCAGACAGCATCCAAGGTCAGGATGGAACCTGGGTCTCTGGCGCTGTGAGGCAGCGGCTCTACGTGCTGCTCCACTGTGCTGCCGCTATTCCTGCTTCTAATTTGTTTACTTGGATTTCCAACATTCTCATATTTAGTTCTACATTAATATCATCTCAGTTGCTGAATAAGCATAAATATTGCCTACTCGAGTTGGCATTAAGCTCGGTGTAAATAAATAGCCGGCGACGTTGGAATGGTACACAAACAGCACAGAGCTTAGTTGTGGAGGTAACATTCAAGTCAGAACTTTATTTATTTATGTATGGGATCTGACTGCCCTTGAGAAGGTGTGGATGAACCGCCTTCTTGCACCGCTGCGGTCCTTCTGGGCAAGGAACTCCCACGGCTCTGGTGAGGAAGGAGTACGAGGATTTCAGCACAGCAATGGCGAAGGACTTGGAGATACTGTGGGCAATTCTGGTTGCCCAGCTACAGGAATGATCCAATAAAACGGAAAGGATTCAGAAGAGATTCACCAGGATGTTAACTGTTGGGTTTGAGGATTGCAGTTTACAGGGAGAGGATGGATAGGCTAGGACATTATTGGGAGGCACGGTGGCACAGCGGTAGAGTTGCTGCCTTTCAGCACTGGAGACACGGGTTCTGACCACGGGCGCTGTCTGTACGGAGTTTGTACGTTCTCCCCGTGACCCCGTGGGTTTTCTCCAAGATCTTCGGTTTCCTCCCACACTCCAAAGACGTACAGGTTTGTAGGTTGATGGCTTGGTATAAGTGTAAATTGTCCCTAGTGTGTAGGATAATGTGCCGGTATCGCTGGTCGGCGCAGACTCGGAGGGCCGAAGGGCCTATTTCTGCGCTGCTTTTCTAAACTAAACTAAATTATTCTTTGGAGCATAGGAGGTTGAGGGGTGACCTTATTGAGCTGTACCAGATCATGTGGGGCATGGATACAGGGAATGTTCAGGTTTTTTTTCACCATGGTAGAGGATTCTAAAACTAGAGGGCACAGGCTTAAGGTGAGAGGGGAGAGATTTAAGAGGAACCTCAAGGGGCAATCTTTTCACTCAGAGGGTAGTCCGTATCTAGTACGAGCTGCCAGAGGAAGCTACAGAGGCACAGTAGAATATCCATGCATAACACTAACTAAACAAGGGCAATAGGGGATGGGCAATTGAATACTAGCTCAGCCTGCACAGCCCACAGGCCTTGAATCAATAATAAAGGGTAGTGAAAGAAGATTTGTTTTTAAATTGGATACAGAACCACATAGAGAAGAAATTATTCACAGGACGATGGAGAAGGGATCAAATCGAGTTCTCCTACCCCAGAGATGGTGGGCTGAATGGCCCGTAGGGGGTTTTCTGATTCCACAATTTAGCAGTTTAACTATAGTGCCGGCTTCAACTACCTTTAATGTAATGAGCTGCCGGAGTAGGTACATTTAAGACACATTTAGACAGGTGCATGGATAGGATATGTTTAGAGGGATATGGGCCAAACACAGGCAGGTGGGATTAGTGTAGAAAGGGCATGTTGGTGGACGTGGGCAGGTTAGGCCTGTTTCCACACTGCATGACTCTAAGTGGTTAAAAGCTGTGCTATGTTGTTGAGAGGTGCGGGTTAGGTTTCGGGAGGTAAAGCCAAGGTGTGTTTGAAAGTTGGAATGTGACAGGATCAATGATTGCATTCATTCCCCAAGTTTCTGCAAAGTCACGGCAGATGGAGAGGACCTTCTGTCACTGAAGATTCTTTCTGCTGCGGATTGGCAGCGTCAAGTAACTCTGTTCACTGCACCCGATGTGCGGAAGATTTGCTGTAACATTAGATGCTGGTCACAAATTTACCATGACAACCCAAGTCCTGATATACAAATATTTTAAATTGACCTGCACTTTACATGGACAAAATCTGTCCCCAGTGAGAAATCTCCTCCATCAGCTCAAAACCACTCCACTCCTCACTGGCAATGGAGGAAGCCAAGGGCAGAAAGGTCAATATGGAAATGGGAAGAGGGGTTCAAATTGGCCTGTAAATTGTTCCTAATGTGTAGGATGGAACTAGTGTACAAATGATCATGGTCAGCACAGACATGGTGGGCCGAAGGGCCTGTTTCCACACTATCTTTGTACTGAACTAAACTAAAACTAAGAATAGAAGGAATGGGTGACATTTTTCTGGTCGAGATGCTTCTTCGGACTGAGAGTCAGGGGAGAGAGAGACAGCATATGAACCATACAGAGATAAAATTGAATCGGGAAGGCAGTCAGACTAATTGGAGAACAAGGATGGGGAAGGGATAGAGGGAAAGCAAGCGTTACTTGAAGTTAGAGAATTTGCGTTGTGCCTCAATCTGACAGTGGACCAAGAAAATTGGAGGAACAGCACCTGATATTTCTGTGGGCACGTCAGCGATATGAATATTGACTCATCTGTATGCTTCACTGTCACCATCCCCTCACTAACAATGATCTATTCTACATTTTCCTTGAAGCTCATCCCCTTTGATGTCTCATTTTCACACCTTACCCTTCCATATCTCGGTGTCTCCCTCTCCTCTGTCTCTCAGTCTGAATGTCACGACCGGAAACGTCACCCATTCCTTCGATCCAGAGATGCTGCCTATCCCAGTGAGTTACTCCAGTATTTTGTGTCAATCTTCGGTGTAAACCAACATCTGCAGTTCCTTCCTAAACTAAAGCTAAAGCTGGAGGAACTCAGCGGGTCTGGCAATGTCTGTGGAGGAAAATGAAATGCCAACGTTTTGAGTCGGGACCCTTTTAGAGAAGGTTCAGAGCTGTTCATTCTGCAACGAACAGAATGTGCTGGTAACCTAACCTTAAATCGGAAATAAGATCATTTCAAAGTAATGTTCTGCAATGATGCTACCAAAATTGTGCACAAGAATTTATGAGCTGGGTCAACTGTGCAAAAGCACCAAAAATGCCTCAAGAATCTCTCTTTGAAACATCCGGCTGACCATCTGTAACCAGGCAGTGTAAAGAAGGATTCTGTTTTGCTCTATTCTTGAACAGAAGAAGCCTGTTTAAGAAGTGTAGATCAGCCATGATCACATTGAAAGGCAGGGCAGGTTTGAGGGACATGCTGACTTACATTGCTCCTGTTTCCTTCGGTTTCAACGTCATTTCAATCACGTTTTCATTTTATAAAAGGCAGCAAACCTGCAGCGGACGTAAAGTCATTGTACAGCATAGAACAATGATGAATGGCGCAGTTTCAAAATAATCACAAGCTGTTCAGATAATACAGCAAAGGAACAGGCCCTTCGGCCCACAATATCCATGCCATAAGTGAAGCCAAGTTACACTAATCTCCTCTGCCTGCATGTTCCCTGCACATCCATGTGCCAATCTAAATGCCTTTTAAACATCACTATCGTCTCTGTCCCCACCATAACCACCCCGGCAACATGTTCCAGGCACCCACCACATCTCCATTAAACTTTCCCATCACCTCAAAGCTATGCCCTCTAGTCGTTGATATTTTTACTGTGGGTATCCGGTGACTTCTCACTGACACAGGAGCCGTCCTTCACATGAGTCTTTAAAGCAGAGACCTCACCCAGCCAATGGTGATCCCTTAACGTACATTACAAACTCAACCAGTTCATAATTATTTTTCTAGGAACTTGTATGCATAAAGGTTTCCATCTTTTCTAGCTCACACCTCACAAATAAACTGGAAGCACTGTAAGAAGGAACTATAGATGCTGGTTTATACCAAAGATAGACACAAAATGCTGGAGCAATTTAGCGGGTCAGGCAGCAGCATCTCTGGGGAAAAGGAATAGGTGACGTTCGAGTCAGAACCCTTCTTCAGACTCAACAACGTTGCTTTTTAATCATCGACAAATGATTGTTCATTAATATTACACTAAATATTTTACTGATTTGAAAATTCACTTAGCACAATGTGAGAAAGATCAATGTGAGAAAGGTTACTGAGTTCAGCAACTTTTGTCATCATCTTGCAAAAATAATATGAAAATAATATATGGTAGGTAAATGGAACGTGCTGCCAGAGGACATAGTTGAGGCAGGTAAAACAACATTTAAAAGATGTCTGGACAAATAGAAGAATAGGAAAGGTTTGGATATGGGCCAAACACCAGCAAATGGGAGTAGCTTAGCTGGGGCATCCTGGTCATTATGGGCAATTTGGGCCAAAGGGTCTCTTTCTGTGCTGTATGACTCTATAACTCTGACTCTGAAGGTTCAATCTGGATATGTTCTACAGGCGTGTTGATAGAACATGCACACATCCTTAAACAGGTCCGCATTAATTCACTGTTTTTTGCCACAGTAGTGGAAAAGAATTGAAGAATACCAAAGATCTCGGATCTTTTGTGACAGTTACCTTCAATGTGCACTAGCTGGCAATAACATTCCAATCAGTGAGTGAGAGGGTTATTACTACCAAGGTCATTCATAAAGTGCTTTCAGGAGGTTTGGCTTATCGCAACATTGTGAAGAGCGCTTTGAAAATCCAACTGCAATTATTTCATCAAACTGAGCTTTACTTCAATGAACTGCTTCTGCTTCCAGATCTATCTAAGTAGGTGAACAGACAAGTCAAGGTTTTTGAGGAAAAAAAGAGTTTCATTGGAAGTACAGAATAATGATTGCAACATGTTAATTGCAGACAATTCACAAAAAGCAGCAAAGAAACCGAGCACTGATGGACAGTAGGTAAAAGAAAGCACAGCAGCCATGTATAAAAGGTTACTGAGTACAGCTATTTTTATTTAAGACATATTATTTTGCAAATGTTATGCAGGTGCAATGTGGATATGTTACACATCAGATGTGTGCTAAAGCGATGGAGTAATGTACCTGGAAGATCGGAATTTTGAAACTAAGCCAGATTTGCACTCAGAACATTAGGAACGTCTTTGGCTCTTTAACACAAACTAGAGAGGGATATATATCGTTGGTGACCTGCATGAACTGTGGAAAATATATAAGTCACAGAGCGACACAGTGGCGCAGCGGTAGAGTTGCTGCCATATAGCTCCAGATACCCGGGATCGATCCAGACTATGGGTGCTGTAGAGTTTGCATGTTCTCCCTGTGACCGCGTGGGTTTCCTCCCACGCTCCAAGCCATACAGGTCTGTAGGTTAATTGGCTTTGGTAAATTGTAAATTGTTCTTAGTGTAGGATAGTGCTAGCATGTGAGATGTTCACTATTTGGCACTGTATACCTAAAGCCTAAAGTCATAGAATCATACAGCAAGGAAACAGCCCCTTGAACCAAATTAGCCCATGCCACACCTAAGCTAGTCCCATTTTCATGCATTTGCCCACATCACTCTGAACCTTTCCCATCCATGTAACTGTCCAAATGTCTCAAATTGTGTTATTGTACCTGCCATAACTACCTCCTATGCCAACTTGGTCCCTATATCTCCCACCCTCTGTGTGAAAAGGTTGCCCCTATTAAATACTTCCCCTCTCAAGTTATACATATGTCATATAGTTCTTGATTTCCCCACTTTCAGAAAAAGACTGTGCATTCACCCTATCTATATCCTTGATAAATCCAAGCAAATCTTCTCAGCACTCCATCCAGTTTACCGGGACCTTTCCAGAGCAGAGTGACCAAAACTGAATACAAAGCTCCAAGTGCGGCCTTACCAACGTCTAGTAATATGGGTTAATAATAGGTAACCTGCCACACTGCTGGTTAAATTTCATTGTCATAGTCACCAGGATGTTACCTGGGCCTGCAGGCTTGAACTACAGGGATAGGATGGGATTTGTTTTCTTTGGAGCATAGGAAGCTGAGGGGTAACCTTATTGAAGTGTACAAGATCATGGTGGACATGGACCTCTCAAAGTGAACGCTCACACTCTTTTTCCGCAGGGTAGAGAATTCTAAAAGTAGATGGCATAGGCTTGGTCAGCATGGACAATGTGGGCTGAAGGGCCCGTTTCTGTGTGTAATGACTGTGGAGTCAGGGTTGTACAGCACAGAAATGCCCCTGGACTCAATTTGTCATTGCCAATCACGACCCTTATCTATGCTAATCCCATTGGCCCATGTTAGGCTTATATCCGTCTAATCAATTCCTTTCAAATGTTCCAATCGTGTTCTGCTCTACCGTTCTCTCTGACAACTTTCCATCACTCCATTTACCCACCACCATCTGCATGGAAAAACCTGCACCTCAAACCCCCTTTACATTTCTTCCCTCTCACTTTAAACTTAGTTGTAGACTCCCCTACCCATGTAAACAATGTTCTATTTTACCTATGCTCCTCAATTTTACAAACCTGTTTAAGTTCACCTCTCAGCCCCCTATGTTCTAGTGGGGATAAATCCAGCCCATCCAATCTCTCCTTATAACCAGAGTCCTCCATTCCAGGTGAATCTCTTCTGCATTCTCTTTATAGCTACCACACCCTTCCTGCCGTGTGGCAACCAGAATTGTGCACACAACTGCAACATGACATCCCAAATCTTACACCAAATGACTTGGCCTAGGAACCCCCAACCTGAGTCTCAAACAAGCGGACATAACTACAAGAGGAAGGACAAGGTTTTTAAAAACGGAAATATTGTAGAAATGTCTGCTCTCGGAAGGTTAAGGTTAAGGTTAAGGTTAGTTTATTTGTCACATACACCAATTGGTGTAGTGAAATGCTTCTTGCCATGCAGCACATAAAATAAAGGCTGTTAATCTCTGGAAATCTCTGTCCTAAGGCTATGGAGGCTGGATCAATAGATGTATTCCAGACTCACACATGCAGTAAAGTTGCATTTTAGCATAGCAACCCAGTAATTAACTGCTCTCCAAAGCACACCATGACTTGGAATAAATTGGCCAAGCTTTCAAGTCATCATAAATCTGAATCAAAGAAAATGAGCTTGCTCATTCGGCTAATGGTGTCCTTTCAATACAGTGCCCCCGGGAAAAGGTGATGAATGATAAAATTATAGAACTCACTCTCACAAACATCACTACACAAGCAGGAGGCCATTCGGCCCCTCCAGCCTGTCTCACCATTAGACAATAGGTGCAGGAGTAGACCATTCGGCCCTTCGAGCCAGCACCGCCATTCAGCGTGATCCCTAATCAGTACCCCGTTCCTGCCTTCTCCCTATATCCCCTGACTCCGCTATCTTTAAGAGCCCTATCTACCTCTCTCTTGAAAGTATCCAGACAACCGTCCTCCAATGAGGCAGAGAATTCCACAATCTCACAACTCTCTGTGTGAAGAAGTGTTTCCTTGTCTCCATTCTAAATGGCTTACCCCTTATTCTTAAACTGTGGCCCCTGGTTCTGAACTCCCCCAACATCGGAAACGTGTTTCCTGCCTCTAGCGTGGCCAAACCCTTAATAATCTTATACATTTCAATAACATCCCCTCTCAACCTCCTAAATTCCAGAGTATACAAGCCCAGCCGCTCCATTCTCTCAGCATATGACAGTCCCGCCATCCCGGGAATTAACCTTGTAAACCTACGCTGCACTCCCTCAATAGCAAGATGCCTCCCTCACCATGACCACACCTGATCTTCCCCAGGCCTCATCTCCTCTTCCCTGCCAATTCCCCATCGCCCTCCAACCCCCAATCGTTCAAACATTTATCCGCCTCTACTTGAAATACTTCTTACAATCCAGACTCCACAACCCTCTGGAGTAGAGAATTCCAGAGATTTACCACCCTCTGCACATAATCTCTCCACATATCATTCTTCTAAATTCCCAGAGAATGCAGACCCAACCCGTTATTGTCACCCAGCTATAGGGAAGCAGAGGTTAAACTGGAAAGTGCAGAAAAGATTTCCGAGGCTGGTATCACGATTTAGGGGCCTGAGCTAATTACATTACGTGTCAGTTTAACTCCTGGATCCAGATTAGTTTACATTTTGGAAACACTTATTTTAGACCATAAGACATAGGAGCAGAATTAGGCAATTCAGCCCATTGACTTTACTCCACCATTCGATCTTGGCTGATCTATTTTCCCCTCTAAACCCCATTTCGCTGCTTTCTCCCCGTAACCTTTGACGCCCTTACAAATCAAGAATTCTTCTAACGCAACAAAAGCTTACGTACAAATAAAACAACGCTCGGTGCTTGCAGAAAAATGTTACATTTAATCTTCAAATGGAAAAAATGTTAAATAGAAAGTTTGGCAGGAAAAATATGAGATATAGTTCACCCCCACTGCAATTGCCTCAAGCGAGGTAACGCATCTATGAAAGCATTTACTCAACATGTCGCAATTGTGCAATGATGGTCATTGGTAAATCCAAAAATGTTGCACATTTCCTGAACCCCCTCCAAAAGAAAGAGCTCTTGTTCTGGTAAATTAAATTGCTTCAGAAAGGAATGGATGAAAAATAGCTGGCATTCCAAAATCTCTCTATCAATGACTGAAGTGCAGCCAAACACCTTGCCTCTGTGGAATAAGCGTCCCACGTTACAACATCATGTACATGATGTTGGTGAGGCCACATTTGGAGTATTGTGTTCAGTTTTGGATAACCCTGCTACAGGAGAGTGGCCATTCAGATTGAAAGAGCACAGAGAAGATTTCCGAGGATGTTGCCAGGACATAAAGCCCGAGCTATAGGGAGAGGTTGGGAAGGCTAGAGCTTTATTGCCTGGGAAACAGGAGGTGGGGTGATCTTATAGAGTCGTATAACATAATGAGGGGAATAAAGAGTGTAAATGCACAGTCTTTTACCCAGGACAGAGGAATCAAGAACTAGAATGCACAGGTTTAAAGTGAGAGGGGAAAGATTTAATAGAAACCTCAGGTCAAGGCCCTTCTTTGACCTGAAATGTTGTCTGTCCATTCCCTCCACAGATGCTGCCTGACACACTGAGTTCCTCCAGCACCTTGTGTCTTGCTCAAGGTTCCAACATCTGTAGTCTCTTTGTCTCCAAATGCAGCTTTCGGTTATGGAAAATTGGGATATGGAACGTGTACTGGAGAACACAAGTCTCCCCAAAACGCTGGAGTCACCTGTATGTCACTTACTAATCCCAATATTTCTACAAAGTACAACGGAGCCCACTTCAAACAAACATGCCTTGCTTTGGAAGGCACAAAGAACCTTAGAAAAATTATTTTAAAATGCTGTAGATAAAGCCATCGGCCCACATGGAAAGGCAAGAATCAGAAGGAGAGGCCACAATGACCCCTGTCCCTTCTCCCACATTCAGTTCGACCATGGTTCATCTTTTACCACAGCACAACTATCTTGCATCAACTCCATATCCCTCAATTTCCTTCACATCTAAAAATCCCTCATCTGGAATAATGATAATCTTGAATAAAGTCTCCATATCTCTCCCAGTAGAGGAACACCAAGTGCCTGAACTTCCTGGGTGAAGACATCTCTTTTCACCTTATGATCCAATCGCCAACATCTTGGCACCCAGTAACTAACACCTCTGTACCCAGTAACTAACACCTCTGTATCCAGTAACTAACACCTCAGCACCCAAGGGCCCACACCTCAGCAGATAACGTGCCACACATTTGCTGTCCTCCATCTGCCTCAAGTCGGTTAAGTCTAATTTATTGCCATATGCACAGGTACTGTGATGTACAGGGTACAATGTAAAATCTTGCTTGTTTTAGTTTTTTTAGAGAATTAGCGCAGAAACAAGACCATCGGCCCACTGAGTTCACACCAACCAGCGATCCCCGTACACTTGCATTATCCTACACACAAGGGACAATTTACAATTTTATTAAAGCCAATTAACCTACAAACCTGTAATGTCTTTGCAGTGCGGGAGGAAACCAGAGCACCCAGAGATACCCACACAATCACAAGAAGAATGTACAAACTCCACACGGACAGCACCCGCAGTCAGGGTTGAATGCAGCTCCACCGCTGCGCCATTGTAGACTCTGACAACATACAAAAACATAAATTATTATACATAAATTCTGCATATCCTCACTTCGGTGGAGTGTCCAGACCTGTACACTAGATTCCAAGTGTAGACTCACTAAGTCGTCATCGAATCCCAGAAATATGTCACAATATCTGCGGATGTACCTAGGTTGGATTACAGAACGACCCAAAAACAATCAGTCAACGTATCTTGAATGGGGTCAGGGAATGGTTGGTATTGGGTATTAGTTTATTTTTTTATCAGGTGTACTGAAATAGTGAAAATCTTTGTTTGCTTTCCAGTCAAATCATACAGGACACAAGTACAATCAAACCATACACAGGTACAACAGGCAGTCAAAGACAAAATGCCAGTGCAGAATATAGTGTTACAGTGTTACAGGGAGACAACAGCTGAATGCCAGTCTGTGATGTACACTTCCAGATCTGAATAGTATGGTTCTTTATTTTGGGGTTTTTTTCCACAAATGTAATTGATTTTGTAATGTTTTTAAAGTTTAGAATAGATCACGCTTGGAGGCCTGAAAATTGGTCTCCTGTATGCAATGCAATGGGTAAAAATAGCATCAGTGCATCAACAATTTGAAATGTCCTTGGACTGAATCTGGGAAAATGAGTGGGAGAGGAAGGACTTGCTCAAGCCTTCTTTATCTCTCTCTGACAGCCTGGCCTTGTTTCATGTACAAGTTGCCCAAGAAACACAGAACACGATGCCAAGCACCTTACGGTTTTGTGCTGCCCAGAAGATGAGCCTGACAGAAAAAGTTGTGAAAGCCAACAGTGAAGTAGTATTTGATTTCATTAAACCTTTCTGGGAAGAGCAGTGAAGCAAACCTTGTACAATAATCCTCTTGCGACAGAGCTCTTTGAACCTGCCACCTTCAGTCGTAAGGTTGTGACATCCGCGTGACAATTTATACATGACAGTTCTTGGCACATCCTTGAAACATCTTTATTTACCCGAACAACCAATTCTTTAGTGAAATAAAAGCCACACTGTTTCACAAGGGGATTTTTTTGTTTCCTCGTTTCGAATGCTCCTTCAACTCTATGAGAAATTAAACGGCTCCCTCTTGGCTCCACAGTCACTAAATGTGTTCCAATGTCCACCTGACAAAGCTCAGGTTTTGACCACTTTCTTCTCTTAGATAAAGCATGGAAACAGACCCCCCACCAGCCCACCGAGTCACCCGTTCACATGAGTTATATCTTAGACCACTCCCATACATTCACTCCCTGTACACTAGAGGCAATTTGCAGAGACCAATTAATCTACAATCCCACACCTAGACTAGACCTTCTCTGCCTCAGAGGGCAGTGGAGGCAGGTTCTCTAGATGCTTTCAAGAGAGAGCTAGATAGGGCTCTTAAAAATAGCGGAGTCAGGGGATGTGGAGAAGGCAGGAACGGGGTACTGATTGGGGATGATCAGCCATGATCACATTGAATGGTAGTGCTGGCACGAAGGGCCAAATGACCTACTCCTGTACCTATTGCTTATGGTCTATTGAGAAACCCATGCAGTCACAGGGAGAACGTGCAAACTCCATACAGACAGCACTCCATGTCAGGATTGAACCGAGGTCTCTGGCGTTGTGAGGCAGCGGCTCTACCCGTTGTGCAACTGCGTGGCTAGGAGTTCCGTTCTTCTGGAGTTCCCCAGCAACAATCTTTCATTATTCTCACAAAGGATCTTCCATCTGAAACATTTGGATAGGTTCATGGATTGGAAACGAGGGCGAACGAGACAAGCTTAGATGGGGCACCTTGGTCAGAAATTTTCCTGGGACATAGGGGTGGCACAATGGCACAACCGGTACAGCTCCTGCCTCACAGCACCAGAGATCCAGGTTCAATCCTCACCTCAGGTGCTGTCTGTGTGTAGAGTTTGCACGGTGCTCCAATTTCCTCCCACATCCCAAAGGCGTGTGGGTTAAGAAGGTTAATTGGCCTCTGTATAATTGTCCCTGGTGTGTACGGAGTGGATGTAAAAATGGGATAACATAGAACTAGGGTGATCGATGGCAGTGCAGACTTGGTGGACCAAACTGCCTGTTTTCACGCTGTATCTCTAAACTAAACTAGTGTGGCTGCAAGAGGTCAGATGCTCAGTATCCAGGAACAAGCAACTCACCCCAAAACTCGCCCACCAAAGCACAAATGAGGAGTGTGATGGAATACTCTTGGCTTGTCTGTTTGCATGCAGCTCCAACAATTCTCAAGCAAGTTTGGCACATTGATTTACACCCCAGACATCATTTTAAGGTCATAATGAATAGGAGTAGAATTAGGCCATTCACCCAATCAATTCTACTCTGCCATTCAATCATGGCCGATCTATCTCTCCCTCCTCACCCCATTCTCCTACCTTCTCCCCATAACCCCTGACAAACATACTAATCAAGAATCTATCTATCTCTGCCTTAAAAATATCCACTGACGGCCTCTACAGCCTTCTGTGGCAAAGAATTCCACAGATTCACCACCCTCTGACTAAGGAAATTTCTCCCCATCTCCTTCCTAAAAGAATGTCCTTTGATTCTGAGGCTACGACCTCTAGTTCTAGACTCTCCCACTAATGGAAACATCCTCTCCACATCCATTCTATACAGGCCTTTCACTATTCTGCATGTTTTAATGAGGTCCCCCCTCATTCTTCTAAACATCAGCGAGTACAGGCGCAGTGCCAACAAACACTCATCATAAGTTAACCTACTCATTCCTGAAATCATTCTTGTAGACCTCCTCTGGACTCTCTTTAGAGCCAGCACATCCTTCCTCAGATATGGTGCCCAAAATGGTGCTTGAAGATTCATACCCTCCGCCTCTGGTTCACACTGGCACAGTTCACTGTGGTAGAACCATCAAAACATTTAATGTGACACTCAATCTGGTAAAACCTTCCAAACCAACAGCCAAGGACACCAGACACACGGTCTCAGCCCATCCTGACGTGAAAATATATATCACCGGCCCTTCATCAGCATGGGATCCAATTCCACCCTCCCTAGTTTGCTAGCTTTAAACTCTCCACTTCCTTCTCTAACCCAGACCATTACACAAACCAACCTCCCTCCCATTTACTCCATCTACACTTCATGTTGCCTCAGCAAAGCCACCAGCATAATCAAGGACCAGTCTCACACCGGTCACTCCCTCTGCCATCAGGCAAGAGGCACAGAAGTGTGAAAATTCACACCTCCAGATTCAGCTGTTATCAGGCAACTGAACCGTCCTCTCACCAGCTAGAGAGTGGTCCTAACCTCCCACCTACCTCATGGGAGGTCCTAGGACTAATTTTAATCGGACTTTACTGCACTTTATCTTGTACTAAACATTATTCCCTTTATCCTGTCCCTGTACACTTGATTGTAATCATGTATAATCCTTCCGCTGATTGGATATCATGCAATAACAAAGGTTTTCACTGTACCTCATTACACGTGACAATAAACAAAACTAAACTAAACTATCCTAAGGAAGGCCGCCCGAGTGTCCAAGCAACAATGGCAGTTATTGCAGGAATCCTAAAGGTCGATTCGCTTGAGAAAAGGAGAAGTTTTTGATATCACAATGGGATTTTTTTTTAACTGTTCATTTCCTCTTGTGAAGGTTATCTGAGATTACAACAGGATCTGGATGAACTGGGGAAATAGGCCAAGAAATAGCAGAAGTATATTAACACCGTTAATATTAAACATGACTTCAAACAGCATCTTGAGTATGTATTGACATCAGAAGCATTCAAGGAAGAGTCAAGAGTGTTTAATTGGCATATGTACAGGCATGGGAACAATTAAATTCTTACTTCCTGATAGATATGGCCCATTGATGCAATAACACACGGATAAATAAGAAATAATCAATTCTCAATTAATAATGTAATAAAAAGGAATTGCAGATGCTGGTTTATACCAATGATAGGCACAAAGTGCTGGAGTAATTCAATGGGTCAGGCAGCATCTCTGGAGAACATGGATAAGTGACGTTTTGTGTCAGGACTGAAGAAAGTTATGGGTTGATGTCTGAAGCAGGTTCTCAACCCAAAACATCACCTCTCCATGTGGAAGAAGGGTTTCGGCCCGAAACGTTGCCTATTTCCTTCGCTCCATAGATGCTGCCTCACCCGCTGAGTTTCTCCAGCATTTTTGTCTACCTTCGATGTTCCAGCATCTGCAGTTCCTTAAACACCTATCCATGTTCTCCAGTTATTGTGTGACCTGCTGAGTTGCTCCAGCATTTTGTCTCTAAATTAACAGTAATACTAGGTAGCCATAATAGTGCAAAATCAAAGACCTCAGTACAACCAAAGACAGTCCATAGAAGATCACGGATTCAGGGCAAGAGGATTAGAGGGGATCTGAGGGAGAACTTTTGATCCAGAGAATAGTCAAACTCTGGACCAGTCTTCCTGAGGTAACTGAGGCAGGCACTGCACAACAACTTCATACTCAGCTGAACATTTAAATTGCAGAGACGGGATGGATGGGTACTTATTGGTTGGCACAGACATGCTGTAAGGCTTCTATATTCGATGACCTCTGCTGTAAGCCAAAGTAGGTAAAACCTGATTTTGGAGATAGAAAGTAGGTTCGATATTCTACATGAATGGATACCAGCATGGATAGCAGGTTGGCTGGATGGCAGAAGACAAAGAGTGGCAATAAAGGGGGCTTTTTCTGGTTGGCTGCCAGTGACTTGTGGAATTCTGCAAGGGTCAGTGTTGGGGCCACTAATCTTCACGTTGTATATTAATGATTTGGACGAGGGGATTGAAGGATTTGTGGCCAAGTTTGCTGATGATACAAAAATAGGTGGAGGGGCAGGTAGTGTAGAGAAAGCAGGGACTCTGCAGAAGGACTTGGACAGGTTGGGAGAGTGGGCAGAGAAGGGGCAGATAGAATATAGTGTAGCAAAGTGTGGAGTCATACATTTTGGTAGTAGGAATAAATGGGGTGAAAATCCAGAAATCGGAGGTGCAAAGGGACTTGGGAGTGCTGGTTCAGGATTCCCAAAAGGTTAATCTGCAAGTTGAATTCATAGTAAAGAAAGCAAACTCAAATTTATTTCTAGAGGGCTTGTATATAAAAACAGGGGATGTATTGTTGAGGCTTTATAAGGCGCTGGGAAGGCCACATTTGGAGTATTGTGAGCAATTTTGGGCACCATATCTGAGGAAGGATGTGCTGGCTCTGGAGAGGGTCCAGAGGAGGTTTACAAGAATGATCCCAGGAATGAGTAGGTTGCCCTATGATGAGCGCTTGTCAGCATTGGGCCCGTACTCGCTGGAGTTTAGAAGAATGTGGGAGGGGGGCAAGGGTGGAGGGGGGCAAGGGTAGGGGGGGGGGCAAGGGTGGGGGGGGAGCGAGGGGGGCAGGGGGGGGAGCGAGGGGGGCAAGGGGGGGGGAGTGAGGGGGGCAAGGTGTGGGGGGGGGTGTTGGGTGGCGTGCTGGGTGGGGAGTCGGGCGAGGCAGGGGCTGCATGATAGGAGTGGAGTGAGGAGCAAAGAGAATACTCTGTCATTCATTAAAATCATACTGATTTGTCATTTCCATTCCATTTTCCGGCATTATTTTGATTGGATTAATATCCGGAAATGTATCGATCTGACTGTTGGATAAACTACATAGCTTCCGGAATGGAGAAGGATGCACCACACTGAGTGAACCAAACTGACCCAGTGTGTATCCTGTTTCTGTGGTCTCTGCAATCAGTCACCCGCAGTCCACAGACAGCTCCCTACTCCCACCCTAGCCCCCGGCAACTCATGTTAATGAAATCACCTTCAGTTTTTCTAAACACTAAAGAACCATTACTTAATCTGCTCAGTCCCCCCTCATACAGTAAAGCCTGACGCCCCTGGAACCAGTCCGACGTATCGTATTCGCCAACAGCTCCAAGTCACAAATCTTAACGGTTTGTTATTGTCAGGTGCACCGAGATACGGTGAGAATATTTGTTTCACATCATGCCTAGGGAGAGCATACCATACCCAAATACATCAGGTTAATGCAAAGGAAAAGGGAAACACAGTGACGAATATACGTTAATGTTACAGAGAAAGTGCATATTTTTAAAAAGTGCAAAGCCTGCAATGAGGTAGATTGGAAGATTGTGAGATCATCCTTAACACATAAGAGGTTAAGACGCTGATAATAGCAGATAAACTATTCTTGAATCAACTTTGTCCAACCTTTCATAGCTAATCCCCTCTTTTTTGGGGGGGCTGCGCAGTGGCACAGCAGTAGAACCACTGACTCACAGCGCCCAAGACCCATGTTCGATTCTGACCTCGGGTGCTGTCTTTGTGTGGAGTTTGCATGTTCTTCCTGTGACCACATGGGTTTCCTCCCACATTCCTATGACGTGCAGGTTTCTAAGTTAATTGACCACTGTAAAGAAAACTGCCCCCCCCAGAGTGGAGGGAGTGAATGTGAAAGTGGAATAACGTAGAAGTAGTGTGAACAGCGTGGTCTTGGTGGGCCGAAGGGCCTGTGTCTCTAAACTAAAGTCTACTAAATGATTAACATCAGGCAGGATACAGAAGGTATGCCAGAGGTTAAGCATAGCATGCAGCTACTGACATAGCACTAATTTGCAGAACAAAAACTGATTCTTTTCATAAAACACAACATTTTTTATTTCACAATAAGAACTACCATAACAGCCACTCAGATCAAAGCAGTCCTTGTTCCAACATCCTGTCTGTCGAAACTCAGGTTTTTCCCCCAGCACTATGACTGATTCATCAACTCAACAATCTCAGCCAATTATCCTTCAGCACTTCTCAGGTTTGCAACCTGTTTGGGACCCACCCTATCATTAATCACCTCCATCCCAATGCAATAAACACTTTTAGCTTCCCAGCAATTCTTTGTAACTTTATTTGGTATACTTTACAATCCCTGTACAACACCACCTGAGCTCAGGGATGTTAGGGTTGAAGAAATGTTTCCCGGCGTACCTTTTCAACTCAACACGACAATGCTAAAAACTAGAGAAAGATGGTTCAATAAGCATTGAGAATACAAGTGTTGGGCTTAATCCAATTCCAATGATCCTGTAAAAGTAGACCAAGGGAACAGAAAGCTATATTATGGAACGTTTCTATTTCTACTTTTTGGGAGATTACACAGAAGGAATTCTCATCCAGAAATCAAATGTTACAATCTTTTGTTTCTCCACAATGCCATCTTGTTTTGTTAAATTAAACCACATCAAATAAATCTATTGTTGTAAAGACCTGTAATTATCAACTGTGATGGACAGTTCCTGGACTGAAGACTAAAGGGCCTGTCCCACTTTCACGACCTAATTCACGACCTCTGCCAAGTTTGCCCTTGACTCATACTCGCAGCATGGTTGTCACGAGGTCGTAGGAGGTCGTAGGTAGGTCGTAGCAGGCCGTGATGCTAGTCGTAGGTTCTCGTGGCATCAAGTAGGTCGGGCCGTTTTTTCTAGCATGATGAAAAATGTCCATGAGTAAAAAAGGTCGTGAATTAGGTCGTGAAAGTGGGACAGGCCCTTGAGGTAGGTTTGTAAAAGGTGATTCAACACCAAACTGGAAACATTTAATTCAGAATGGCTTAAGTCATGAAAAGACTTAAAAAGACTTAAAACTATAGCATGTAAAGCTGTGAATTCTAAAAGACTGAGTGATACTGTTTAAGAAGGAACTGCAGATGTTGGAAAAATCGAAGGTAGACAAAAATGCTGGAGAAACTCAGCGGGTGAGGCAGCATCTATGGAGCAAAGGAATAGGTGACGTTTTGGGTGGAGACCCTTCAAGGATTTTTGTCTACTGAGTGATAGATATGTTTAGAATTCTATAGATATAGAATTGATAGATATGTCTAGAATAGATATGTTTAGAATTCACGTAACATATGCCGAAACTGGGAGGTTTCTTCAAAGAAACAATTTTTTCCCCCTCACATACATAGATTTCGAAATGTTTTACACTAAGCAAAGAGTACTAGAGTACAACATAATATTTACACCAGGACTATGAAACATTCCTTACATTGAAAACATTTGTGTATGGGGAAGAGAAGAAGAGTGAATAACTTGATACGGCAGTGTTTACATTTGCCTATCCCTGGTTCTACACAAATCACCCTGTAGCTAACAGCACAGAGCATGAGGTTTGGTATTCTAACCAGAATGATTGACTTAATATTTGATAACGTGAGCAAACAGGGAAATGAATGATTTTGAACCATTTACCAACAAAAATTACAAGGCTTGAAATTAGCACCTGAAATGATGTGCAAAGTACAAAGAACAGGAACTCAAGTCAGGCAGCATCTAGGTAGGAATAATCAGGTAACGTTTCGGGTCAGACCCTTCCTCAGACTGGAGACTGGTCTGATAAGGATCCTGACCCAAAACGTCATCTGTGCATTTTAGACAATAGACAATAGGTGCAGGAGTAGGCCATTCAGCCCTTCGAACCAGCACCGCCATTCAATGTGATCAGTACCCCCCGTTCCTGCCTTCTCCCCATATCCCCCAGACTCCGCTATTTTTAAGAGCCCTATCTAGCTTTGGAAAGTTTGTTCACACTAAATGTTTCAAACAAGTCACCACATCATTTAGCACATTCATCAGCAACACCATGTTCTTAGCCACAGACACTGATCATGCAAATGGAAATCTTTAACTAAAGTCAGAACAATGATCAAAGGATCGTTACCAAAAATACTGGACCCTGAATCACATCCCTGAGAAGTTGTGATTTTAACAGATGCTGGGGAGTGAGGGTCAATGAGTGTTCCACCCATCCCAAACGAGAAGAGGGTAAATTATAAAGGGGAGGAAAAAGTAATTGAAAAGAAGGGTCAGAGGAATTGGGAAGGTGTGACCACGCAATGAATGACGAATCGGAAAACATCCAGTGAATCGGCCTCCACTGCCTTCTGTGGCACAGAATTCCACAGATTTACAACTCTCTGGATGAAAAACAGTTTTTCTTCATCTCAGTCCTAAATGGCCGACCCCTTATTCTTACACTGTGGCCCCTGGTTCTGGACTCCCCCAGTCCCCCAGTGAAATGATGGATGGAGGGAGTAAAGGAGAGAGTAATGGAAGGAGGGATGAAGGGATGAATGGAGGAAGGGATGGATGGACGAATGAAGGGACAGAGGGAGTGAGTGATGGAGGGAGGGGGGTGATGGAGGTAGAGAAGAAGGGATGGATGAAGGGACAGAGGGAGGAGTCTGGCAACTGATGAGATGTTGGGATGGGGATGAGATTGGTGTGTTTAGGGGTGCAGAGCTCGAGGGGGCAACAGGGGAGTAATGCACACGGAGGGACTGCTTGGAATGAGGGGGAGCAAGGGGACAGGGAGAGCGGTGGGGACGGGGGAGTGGAAGGAGTGTGATGGAGGGAAAGGAGGGATGGATGAAGACACAGAGGAAGAGAGTGATCGAGTGAGGAGGGGATGAAGGGGTGAGGAAGGGATGAGGGGGAGAGGGAACGATGGGGAGAGGAAGGGATGGATGAAGGGTCAAGTGGAGGGGGTGATGGAGGGATGAAAAGAGGGAGCAAAGGAGGGAGAGATGGAGGGATAGATGAAGGGATGAATGGAGGAAGGGATGGATGGATGGATGGACGAGGGGACAGGGGGAGTGCGTGATGGAGGGAGGGTGTGATGGAGGGATGAAATGATGGATGGAGGGAACAAAGGAGGGAGAGATGAAGGGATGAATGGAGGAAGGGATGGATGGACGGACGAGGGGACAGAGGGAGTGCGTGATGGAGGGAGGGAGTGATGGAGGGGGAGAAGGGGTGGATGGATGAAGGGATAGAGGGGAGGGGGTGATGGAGGGGGAGAAGGGGTGGATGGATGAAGGGATAGAGGGGAGGGGGTGATGGAGGGGGAGAAGGGGTGGATGGATGAAGGGATAGAGGGGAGGGGGTGATGGAGGGGGAGATGGGGTGGATGGATGAAGGGATAGAGGGGAGGGGGTGATGGAGGGGGAGATGGGGTGGATGGATGATGGAACAGAGGGGAGGGGGTGATGGAGGGATGGAGGGGGGGGAATGTGGGAGTCGGGGTGGTGATGACAGGAGCAGGGTCCGGGGGTGGGATGTCAGTGGTCAAGGGCCGGTCCCGGGGGTGGTGGCCCTACCTCTCCCCGGCGGCTGGGCGCCCCGGGTCGGGCGATGAGCGCGGTGCCGCCGCACACCACGGCCGTGTCCTCGACGAACACGCAGTCGGGATGCGCCTCGTCGGCCGGCAGCTCGGTAACGACGAGACCGACCCGGTCCCGCAGCGCCTCCACGTAGAGCTGGTGCTCCCGCCGGGCGCGGGCGGTGTCCACCCCGCTGCCCGCGTCGCTCCCGTTCCGCCGCAGCGCTCCGCCCGCCAACGACTCCGGGATCCCCCGCACCAGCGCGTGGCTGCAGACGGCTCCGGCTCCCGCTCCCGCTCCCGCCATGGCCGCGCGAGCTCTGACAGCCGACGGCGGGCGGGCGGGCGGACGGGCACCGGTCACCGGTCGGTCACCCCGCCCACCGCGCGCCCCGCCCCGCCCGCTCGCGCTCCCGGACCCGCCCACCGCGCGCCCCGCCCCCGGCCAACGGCCAACGGCCAACTGTCACCTCCCGCCCAGCGCGCGCCACCGGCGGCCAACTGTCACCTGCCGCGCGCGCCCCCCCCCCCCGCCCGCCCGCTCTCCCTCCACCTCACACCTCTCCATCCATCCCTCCCTCCCTCTTTACCTCACGCCCCCTCTCCATCCTTCTCTCTTTCTCTCTCTCCCTCCATCCATCCACCTGTCGCTCTCCATCCTCCATCTCTCCATCCATCCCTCTCTTTCTTTATCTCCATTCCTCCCTCTCTCCATCCTCCTTCTCTCCATCCATCCCTCTCCCTCTTTACCTCACGCCCCCTCTCCATCCTTCTCTCTCTCTCCATCAATCCACCTGTCACTCTCCATCCATCCCTCTCTCTCTCTCTCCATCCTCCATCTCTCCATCCCTCTCTTTCTTTCTTTCTCCATTCCTCCCTCTCACTCTCCATCCTCCTTCTCTCCATCCATCCCTCCCTCTCACTCTCTATCCTCTTCATCGATCCAACCCTCGCTCTCTCCATCCTCCATCTCTCCATTCATCCATCTCCCTCTCGCTCTCCATCCATCCCTCTCTTTCTTTCTCTCCATTCCTCCCTCTCTCCATCCTCCTTCTCTCCACCCATCCCTCTCACTCTCCACCCTCCATCTCTCCATCCATCATCCATCCCTCTCTCTCTTTACCGCGCACCCTCTCTCCATCCCTCCCTCTCCATCCATCCCCCCTCTCTCTCTCTCTCCATCCATCGCTCCCTCTCTCTCCATCTCTCCATCCATTCACCTCTCTCTCCATCCTTCATCTCTCCATTCATCTCTCTTCAATCCCTCACTCTCTCTACCATTCCCTATTCTCTCTCCATCATCTCCAAACATCCCTCTCTCCATCACTCCATCCATCCCTCCCTCTCTCCACCACTCTCTCTTTGTCTCTCTCTTCATCCATCTCTCCTTCCATCTCTCTCTACCACTACCTCTCTCACACCCTCTCTCCATCCATCCCTTCTCCGTTCATCCTCTACCACTCCACCCCTCTCTCCATCTTTCTCTCCTTCAATCCTCAGTTGACTGCATCTCCATCTTCATCTCTCCTTCCATACCTCTCTACCACTCCCTCCCTCTCTACCTCACATCCTATCTCCATCCACTCCATCTCCATCAATCTACCCTCTCCAGCATCCCTCCCTCTCTCTCTCCATCATCCTCCCTCTCTCCATCCCTTCCTCTATCCATCCCTCCCTCTACCTCTCTCCATCGATCTCTCCACCCTCCCTCTCTCTATCCCTCTCTCTCCATCATCCTCTCTCCATCATCCACCCCCTTCGCTCACTATCTCTGCATCTCTCCCTCATCCCTCCCTCTCTCCACCCATCCTCCCTCTCTCTACCCCTCCCACCCTTTCTTTCCATTATCTCTACCCCCCTCTCTCGCTCTCTCTCCGCCCCTCCCTTCCCCTCACTCTCTATCCTTTCTCCCACCCCCTCCCTCCCAATTGTTTCCCCTCTCAGTTCCTCTGTACCCCCACCATCTCCCTCTCCCCCACCTACCCAATTTTCATTGTGTCTACCCCTCTCTGTACTTTGTACGTGCATAAACTTGATTCCCTCTCCCCACACTTTCTCTCCCCCCACCCCCCCCCGTCACTCCCTCCCACGGAGTGAGTTCCTCATGGCTCAGTGAAGCCAAACGTAATTTCTGCAGTCAACTGATGAGATAACTGCAGTGTCATTGTTGCTATCTCCTGCTCTCCACAGGTACAAGTTAGCTTACAGTCATATACACCAAGGTGCAATGAAATTCCTTGTATGCATGATGCTCACAGAGTAAATAATGCACATGATAATGATAAATTCAAAATTAAATGGAGCCAGGAGTACAAACCAGTAGAATGGTGCAAAGATTGTTGTGCAATCTAAAGTGGTGCAAAAAAATAGGTAAGTACATTAACAAAGTAATCAAATGAAGTGGAGTTAGGAGCAAGAGTACACGGCAGCACCTCTGGGAAAGATGTATGAGAGAAGTAGAAACAAGGAACTGCAGATGCTGGCTTCAACCATAGATAGACGCAATGTGCTGGAGTAACTCAGCGGATCAGGCAGCATCTCTAGAGAACAATGATAGGCAGCAAGGATGGTCTGAAGGGTCCCAACCCAAACTTCAGTCATAGCAAGGATGGTCTGAAGGGTCCCAACCCAAACATCTCCATAGATGCTCGCTGACCCACTGAGTTACTCCAGCACTCTGTGAAACGTCACCTATCTATGTTCTCCAGAGATGCTGCCTGACCCGCTGAGTTACTCCAGCACTCTGTGAAACGTCACCTATCCATGTTCTCCACAGATGCTGCCTGACCCGCTGAGTTACTCCAGCACTCCGTGAAACGTCACCTATCCATGTTCTCCACAGATGCTGCCTGACTCGCTGAGTTACTCCAGCACTCTGAAACGTCACCTATCCATGTTCTCCACAGATGCTGCCTGACCCGCAGAGTTACTCCAGCACTCCGTGAAACATCACCTATCCATGTTCTCCAGAGATGCTGCCTGACCCGCTGAGTTACTCCAGCACTCTGAAACATCACCTATCCATGTTCTCCACAGATGCTGCCTGACCCACTGAGTTACTCCAGCAGTCTGTGAAAAGTCACCTATACATGTTCTCCACAGATGCTGCCTGACCCGCTGAGTTAAGGGCCTGTCCCACCAGCATGCAACTCTATGCGATGAACGCGATCAAACTAGAAGCGGGGGCCGCGCAGAGGTCGGGTGATCCCCTGTACAGGGCCGTTCCCACCAGCATGCACCTGCATGCGGCAAGCGCAACCAAACCGGCAGTGGAGGCCGCGCGGAGGTCGGGTGAGTGGCGCAACGCGGCGCAAAGTGAGGCGAACTTGGAGAGAAGTCTAAGGTAAGTTCTCCAGGACAGAGAGGGGCACACAGAGAGGGGCACCGAGACACACACACACACAGGGCCACGGAGCCACACACATAGAGGGTCACGGAGGCACTTACAAATAGGTTCACGGAGGCACGATGTCGGGGCGGTGTGTAAATGTCGAGGCGACTGCGAGCCGACAAGCCGTTGCCGCGCGGAATTTTTGGACATTGTCAGTTTTTCGGAGCCACGCGCGGTGTCGGGACGAACTCGGGACGAACTCCGCACAATTCCACACGGCTCCGGTGATCGAAGTGGGACCGGCACCGCGACGCCGGATGGCTCAAGCGACCACGTTAGGTCGCGCTAATCGCATAGAGTTGCATGCTGGTGGGACAGGCCCTTACTCTGTGTCTATCTTTTTGTATGAAAGAGGTGATTGGTGCAGAGATCTGACAGCAGTGGGGTAGAAGCTTTTCTCGTCTAGATGCCTGTATCTTCTCCAAGCAGGTAGAAGAGAAAAGGGAATGGCCTGGGTGGCAGCTATCTTTGACATTACTTCCATTCTTCCAGTTCACTGTAGAGCTATATTTCATGTAAACAAATTGCAAGATTGTCTGTGAGATTGGCGCAGACGTGAGATATTACTGATCTTTCTAAGCCATCATCATGGTTGATGATTGAGTCACTGGGCTGTAGTCAATAGACAATAGATAATAGGTGCAGGAGTAGGCCATTCGGCCCTTCGAGTCAGTGAGTCAAGTCTCTTCACTTTTCTTGCCGATACAGGAAGTGGCAGACAATGGAATCTTGAGCACAACACAAAGTGCTGGAGAAACTGAACGGGTCAGGCAGCATCTGTGGAGGGAATAGACAGATGGTGTTTCCGGTTGGGACCCATGTTCAGACTGGTTGGAGTAGGGGAGAAAACAAATCGTCTCGTTTTCGCAACTTTCTCGTCCATTCTCCAATCACTGACCTGAAAACTCGTACATCCATTCCCACCACAGGTGTTGCTTGACCCGTTGAGCTACTCCAGTACTTTGTGTGGTGCTCAAGATCCCAGTGTCTGCTGTTTCTTGTGTCTCTATTTATCAGTTGATTCTCCTCTCCTACATTAGAAATCCTCCATCAGTGGGAGTCACCGATTCTCGGTACAGCTCAGGTAATTTGGGGGGGGGGGGGGGGGGGGAGTAAAATAGAAATACTGATTGGGTGATTAGTGGTTGGCATGGACGCGGTGGGCCAATGGGCCTGCAAGGCTCTATACAATAATAGTAAGATTAAACGAGAACTTACCAGTTTGAAGTTTGTCTTGATTTTATGAGGAGTTGGTGATTACGTGAAGAAGACCCGTCAGGCCGCATGCGCGTCAATCTTCAAAGCAGCGGTATGAAATCACAAATAACAAACACCGAAGTGAAATAGTAAGATGCGTGACTCGAGAACTACCAGATGATCTTTTATGAGAGAAGGTTGGGCATAGCGGGCACGTAATCACCACCGTAACTCCTCATAAAATCAAGATCAAACTTAAAACTGGTAAGTTCTCGTTTAATCTTACTATTTTACTTCGGAGTCACGTGAGTGATTCCGTGAAGACTTCAAAGCTTTGTGATTTCATGCCGCAGATCGAAATCTCGGCGTCTCACAGCATCGATTGACTCAGAATGAGTGAATAATCAAATGCATTAGCATGATATTGATTCACATGTATTCATGGTTTATGTTAATAAAGAAATCAATAGCAACCCCTGTAACTCAGGGGAGGCTAAAGTGGACGCAAACAGAATGGGCAAAGCCCCGGGTCAGTAACCGGCCTATGGAATTTTTTAAAAAATCAATTTAGTTGACCATCCTGCGGCCGCGAGAATATGGTCGATGGGCATGTCCATTGCCCTAGCCGCTGATGTTGATGCTGACCTGGTGGAATGAGATATACAATCGTCAATGTTAATACCTGTATAACCCAGAACCTGCTGCAACCACCTTGAAATAGTCTGAACCGCCCTTCCTTTGTGTAGTTGTTCGTTGACTAATAAACAATGCTGATTCCATACTTCTTAGTGGTGGCTTTGATAACATAGACGTGAGACTGTGCGGTATCCGAAAATGATCTTAAATCATGCCACCCCTGGTCTACTCTGCTTGTGTAGACCAGAATGTAAAATGTTATGCCACCTGCAGCCAATTCCATCCTATCTAGTCACAGTGTTTGCAATGTTTGCCGTCTTTGTGCTGATATAAGTGTCATCACTAAGGATGTAGCTGGAACCCCTTGATGAAGTAATGTTCACACATTTTCAATAACCAACTGCATAATCTTGTAGTGGGAGAACTTGTGTCAAGATCTTTTAACAACTCGATATCCGGGTTGAACCCGACAGCGTAGTTCCCTTTTGTTGCAGCTGTAATGTCTCTATAACTGAATTATTGTCAAATACCATTTAAAATGAACTGGAAAATGTCAGTAATTTGTACCGTATTAAATTAACATTTAAACAAAAACACTTTTGATCCCCACAATAGGAATGTACTGCTTTTTTGGGTGCTATCTCTGCACACTGCAGTGAGCACCTTCATGGCTTGATGTGACAACCTGAGGCACAAGTCAATCCATTCAAAATGTGTAAGTCAATAATTGTTTTATTGTGCAAAGGCCGGTCTCCTGAACCACAGTTTGAACCAGCAAGTTCTTGTTTTTTGGAATAACCGTATACCGTTGTGCCATAATACCTGATGAAGCAGGCAACATGGACGCTTGGCCATCCGACAGTACGAACCCAAGTGAGGTCTTGCTGACTTTTTAAGACCCGGCTAATGAGGCAAAAATGAGGAAGACATAAAGAATATTCCACCTATTGAAGCGAGAATGTATTTTTGCAATCAGTGAATAAACATGCTCCAACATGTCGATATTCGATGTAGTATTAGAAACATAGAAACATAGAAAAATAGGTGCAGGAGTAGGCCATTCGGCCCTTCGAGCCTGCACCGCCATTCAATGTGATCATGGCTGATCATCCAACTCAGTATCCCGTACCTGCCTTCTCTCCATACCCCCTGATCCCTTTAGCCACAAGTGCCACATCTAACGCCCTCTTAAATATAGCCAATGAACTGGCCTCAACTACCTTCTGTGGCAGAAAATTCCAGAGACTCACCACTCTCTGTGTAAAGAATGTTTTCCTCATCTCGGTCCAAAAGAAATTCCCCCTTATCCTTAGACTGTGACCCCTTGTTCTGGACTCCCCCAACATCGGGAACAGTCTTCCAGCATCTAGCTTGTCCAACCCCTTAAGAATTTTGTAAGTTTCTATAAGATCCCCCCTCAATCTTCTAAATTCCAGCGAGTACAAGCCGAGTCTATCCAATCTTTCCTCATGTGAAAGTCCTGACGTCCCAGGAATCAGTCTGGTGAATCTTCTCTGTACCCCCTCTATGGCAAGGATGTCTTTCCTCAGATTTGGAGACCAAAACTGTACGCAATACTCCAGGTGTGGCCTCACCAAAACCCTGTACAACTGCAGTAGAACCTCCCTGCTCCTATACTCAAATCCTTTCGCTATGAATGCTAACATACCATTTGCTTTCTTCACTGCCTGCTGCACCTGCATGCCTACTTTCAATGACTGGTGTACCATGACACCCAGGTCTCGTTGCATCTCCCCTTTTCCTAATCTGCCACCATTCAGATAATACTGCCACCATTCAGATAATATTGAACCATACTTTCATCATACTTTGAGATCCAACACTTATTCTGTGTTATCATCGATCTGAACTGGATGATACACCAGAGGCAAAGGAGATTTAGGTAATTATTACAGGATAATTTCACTTGATTACCATGTGACTAACATATGTCACCATCGTAGAGCAGCAACTTGAATTTGAGCATGTAGAATATGTATATTCGCTCAATAGCCCCTTACCCATGGGGTGCATCTAGTGTATATATTTATGCAATCTCCAATACCTCCAAGTAGAGATGGTATTCGGAACTTCTCATCTTAGAGTCCTTAGCATCAGTTTGTAATAACTGAATTCGACCGACCACACTAATGTAGCGAGTTTCAAGTTCAAGTTCAAATGAGTTATTGTCATGTTCAGCAATGCTGAATACTGTTACTTCATTTTGCCCCCATCCTCTCATCTTCACCATGGACAACGCCGGCTCCACGCATTCCATTCCCCAGGCCCCCATCCTCTCATCTTCACCATGGACGTCCAGTCACTATACACCTGCATCCCCCACCAGGATGGTCTCAAAGCCCTCCGGTACTTCCTCGACCAGAGGAGCAACCCATACCCATCCACTGACACCCTCCTCCTAGCGGAGTTGGTCCTTACCCTCAATAACTTCTCTTTTGACTCCTCCCATTTCCTCCAAACACAAGGCGTAGCTATGGGCACACGCATGGGCCCTAGCTACGCCTGCCTCTTTGTCGGGCACGTCGAACAATCTTTGTTCTCGGCGTACCAGGGCCCCACCCCCGAACTTTACCTCCGTTACATTGACAACTGCTTTGGTGTCACCTCCTGCACCCACACACAACTGACTGACCATTTCACCACCAACTTCCATCCGGCACTCAAAATACACTTGGACCATTTCTGACATTTCCCCTACCATTCCTTGACCTCACCATCTCTATTGCAGGTGATACACTCCTGACCAACATCCACTACAAACCAACTGACTCCCACAGCTACCTGGACTACTCTTCCTCCCACCCTGCTTCCTGTAAGGACTCCATCCCCTATTCCCAATTCCTCCGTCTACGCCGCATCTGCTCCCAGGATGAGGAGTTCCACACCAGGTCATCACAAATGTCCTCGTTCTTCAGAGAACGGGGTTTCCCCTCCCCCACTATAGATGAGGCTCGCACCAGGGTCTCCTCCATACCCCGCAACACTGCCCTCTCTCCCCATTCCCCCACTCACAACAAGTCCCCCTGGTCCTCACCTTTCACCCCACCAGCCAGCGCATACAACAGATAGTCCTCCGCCAGTTTCGCCACCTCCAACGTGATCCCTCCACTCGCCACATCTTCCCATCTCCCCCCGTCTGCCTTCCGCAAAGACCGCTCCCTCCGCAACTCCCTTGTCAATTCTTCCCTTCCCTCCCGCTCCACCCCTTCCCCGGGCATTTTCCCTTGCAACCGCAAGAGATGCTACACTTGTCCCTTCACCTCCCCCATCCACTCCTTTCAGGGACCTAAGCAGTCCTTCCAAGTCCAACAGAGGTTCACCTGCACCTCCTCCAACCTCATCTACTGCATCCGTTGCTCCAGATGCCAGCTGATCTACATCGGTGAGACCAAGCGGAGGCTGGGCGATCGTTTCGCCGAACACCTCCGCTCGGTCCGCAATAACCAACCCGACCTCCCGGTGGCTGAGCACTTCAACTCCCCCTCCCATTCCGTATCCGACCTCTCGGTCCTGGGCCTCCTCCATGGCCAGAGTGAGCAACACCGCAAGTTGGAGGAACAGCACCTCATATTCCGCTTGGGGAGTCTACATCCTCTGGGCTTAAACATTGAATTTTCTCAATTCTGTTAACCCAGACTGCCTCCTCCCCCTCCCCACCTCTCCCTCAACCTCTGACATTCCTTCTCTATCTTCCCCCCCCCCCCCCCCAAGTCGCACTAGCTTCTCATTTTCACACTACAAACAGCTTACAATGGCCTGTTTCCTTTATCATCGATACTTTTTTGCATATCTTTCATTCATTGTTCTTTATCTTTCCACATCACTGTCTATATCTCTCGTTTCCCTGATCCCTGACCAGTCTGAAGAAGGGTCTCGACCCAAAACGTCGCCTATCTCCTACACACCTTAGATGCTACTGCATCCGCTGAGTTTCTCCAGCTTTTTGTGTAACCCTCGATTCTCCAGCATCTGCAGTTCCTTCTTTAACACTGTTACTTCATCATTGTGACTGAGGTAGCTTCAGCTGACAATAGCATAAGGTTGTTAACAATGGTCTAATTGCTACTTACACGATATCAGTTCCTTGATTTGCTCGGCTGAAACACAGCTGCTATATTGCCAATTACTCTTGATGAAAATAACTCAGTTTTATAACAGATTGCTATAACTCCAATCTCTTGCCACAGGGCTAAGTCAAGGCTAATAATAATTAAAGGTAAATCCCAATGATCACCAAACAGTTTATCCCATACCGCAAAGCTTTACTGTTATAGTACAGTTATATTGTCTTTGACAACTTCTGTAATGGGATTTGCATTGCATGGATCTCTGACCCTTATGAATCTGTTGTTAGTCAGGGAAAATAAGTTGTCATATTCGGAAAGTTCATATGCCCGACACTCTCCATTCTTCATAATAACATGCCACTCCTGCCTTATTCCATGGGTGGTTTGCATGAGAACAGTTGCCCAATTTCTGAACCTTAATTTTTTAAAAATAACCCTGGCCATAATCCAAATTGCTTGGAATGCTCCGACTGTGCCTCAACCAGATATTTATACCTTTTGTGTGTTGTACAAAACAAATGTAAATATTGCAACTTGTGCACTACCCATATTTTGGAAGTGCTAGACCCATTTTGTTGAGTAGGATTGGTAAGGTGCATGGAGTTTCTGAGCTATCATGCTGCCCCTAGCTCCAGTGAACCGCTTACTGCCGATGAGCGCCTGGGGTGCGTTCTGAACGATGACTTTTGCCCACCGTTGGCCTAATTGATTCATCTGCCAGGCTTTATTCCCTTGTTGGATAGGCCTACCTGAATAACAGATTCAGCGGCTGGCTCTCACACCCCCCTGTTGGCGCTGTTTACTGCCGGCACGTATGTGCTTTAGTATGTTCTATTGACTTCTTTAGAGCCTGGAGTCAGTTATATCTTGACCTTTTGCTCTAACCCTCCTCAGAGAGGGTGATTCGTAGGCAGCCCTAAACAGGCACTGCCGCAGGCCGCAGGATACCACTACTGATAAGAACCCATTGGACTTAACCCAAATAGAATATTCTGCTGGGATGGCAACTTTGTTGTCAGGAAAAAGGTACCTCTGACACGTGCCCTTCATCCCTTGGGGTATGCCCACCAGCCATACCCTGAGACTCTGTGTCAGCAGGATACTGACCTGTCTTGGTCTCTGCCTCCAAGAGGGAGACCTGTAGCAGCTTTGTAACTGGAGCTGCTGGTGCGGCCTGCAGAGGTGGACTACAGTCTCACCATACCATCAGAGTCGGTGTCCGAACTAATCTTCATCTATGAAGGTACTATCACACAGTTCTCTACCAGATACTGCTGGCACCTTTTTTGTGCATGATGTCGCTGACACTCCTCCTGTTGGCGTGTGCCCTGCTGTAGCACTGTATGCAACAGTTGCTGTATTTGGGATAGTCGTTTCAAACGTACTATCCAGCCCCGGTGAGGAATTTATCCCCAGACTCCGTGGGCCTTGCTATCCAGCCCCGGTGGAGAATCATCTCCCGACTCAGTGGGCATAGCAGATTATGTGTGAACTTGAGCAATCCTGTCCCAGGCGTTGCTGGCACGGCTCTCCCATAGGCCAGCACTTACATACATGAAGCAGCCCTGTCAGGCGCTGCTGGCGGGCCTGTCCCAAGGCCCGCAATATACAGTGTAAGCTCACAAAATCAACATTTTTAGTGTACAATATTTCAAATGTCATTAGAAACTGGAATAGTCCCCGAAGATTGGCGTACTGCGCATGTTGTTCCATTGTTTAAAATGGGTTCTAAAAGTAAACCTAGCAATTATAGACCGGTTAGTTTGACTTCAGTGGTGGGCAAATTAATGGAAAAGATACTTAGAGATAATATATATAAGTATCTGGATAAAGAGGGTCTAATTAGGAACAGTCAACATGGATTTATGCCTGGAAGGTCATGTTTGACTAATCTTCTTGAATTTTTTGAAGAGGTTACTAGGGAAATTGACGAGGGTAAAGCAGTGGATGTTGTCTATATGGACTTCAGTAAGGCCTTTGACAAGGTTCCTCATGGAAGGTTGGTTAAGAAGGTTCAACTGTTGGGTATAAATGCAGGAATAGCAAGATGGATTCAACAGTGGCTGAATGGGAGAAGCCAGAGGGTAATGGTGGATGGCTGTTTGTCGGGTTGGAGGCAGGTGACTAGTGGGGTGCCTCAGGGATCTGTGTTGGGTCCTTTGTTGTTTGTCATGTACATCAATGATCTGGATGAAGGGGTGGTAAATTGGATTAGTAAGTATGCAGATGATACCAAGATAGGGGGTGTTGTGGATAATGAAGAGGATTTCCAAAGTCTACAGAGTGATTTAGGCCAGTTGGAAAAATGGGCTGAAAGATGGCAGATGGAGTTTAATGCTGATAAATGTGAGGTGCTACACCTTGGCAGGACAAATCAAAATAGGACGTTCATGGTAAACGGTAGGGAATTGAAGAATACAGTTGAACAGAGGGATCTGGGAATAACCGTGCATAGTTCCTTGAAGGTAGAATCTCATATAGATAGGGTGGTAAAGAAAGCTTTTGGTATGCTAGCCTTTATAAATCAGAGCATTGAGTATAGAAGCTGGGATGTAATGTTAAAATTGTACAAGACGTTGGTGAGACCAAATCTGGAGTATGGTGTACAATTTTGGTCACCCAATTATAGGAAGGATGTCAACAAAATAGAGAGGGTACAGAGGAGATTTACTAGAATGTTGCCTGGGTTTCAACAGCTAAGTTACAGAGATAGGTTGAATAAGTTAGGTCTTTATTCTCTGGAGCGCAGAAGGTTAAGGGGTGACTTGATAGAGGTCTTTAAAATGATGTGAGGGATAGACAGAGTTAATGTGGACAAGCTTTTCCCTTTGAGAATAGGGAAGATTCAAACAAGAGGACATGACTTTAGAATTAAGGGACAGAGGTTTAGGGGTAACATGAGGGGGAACTTCTTTACTCAGAGAGTGGTAGCGGTGTGGA
This sequence comes from Raja brachyura, assembly GCA_963514005.1. The sequence continues at coordinate 76,433,726 of OY740790.1, forward strand.
ATGAGCTTCCAGTGGAAGTGGTGGCGGCAGGTTCGTTGGTATCATTTAAAAATAAATTGGATAGGCATATGGATGAGAAGGGTATGGAGGGTTATGGTATGAGTGCAGGCAGGTGGGACTAAGGGAAAAAAGTTGTTCGGCACGGACTTGAAGGGACGAGATGGCCTGTTTCCGTGCTGTAATTGTTATATGGTTTATATGGTTTACATTGTCAGAGACATATAACAATAACTTTTTATGACCTTAACTTTGCCTTTAGCTTTTAATTTTAAGAAAAACACTATAACATACATACATTTTATTATAAAGAGAAACCCTTTGTAGCCCGACTCACCTGAGTCCAAATAGGGCTGAATGAGTCCCATTTAATTCCTTGCCTGGGGACCAACGTCTGTGAGCCACTGACCCCACTGTCAGTGGCTCTAGCATTACTTCCTTGCCGTTCCACGGCATCCCCACAGGCTGGAAGCCGCTGACTGCACTGTCAGCGACTCTGGCTTGAATTTCTTGCCGTTCCACGGCATCCCCGCAGGCTGGGAGCCACTGACTGCCTTGTTAGCGGCTCCTTATCTCGCAACCCGATCTATTTGCCGGTTATCCGTTTCCGCGGTCGGACTGGGTTTCCCCTCAGTCCATAACCGGCACACTCGTCGGGTTGCAAAACTGGCAGGAAAACCTCTGTGAAAAGAGGCTCCTGCCTGAAAAAAACCTGGTAAGTAAAAATGAACTTGCCTCTAGGTTTAACGTACCGCTGGCAGGAGCTCTGTCCTGTCAGTCTGGTGCTTGCGCCAGTTCGGCTGACGTGCTGGTGCGCATGCGGCCTGATGGGTCTTATTCACGGAATCACTCATGTGACTCCGAAGTAAAATCGAAGGTTCCTGAGTATTTGGTTTCCACAGCTATACTTTGAGTATTTAATTTATTTGGTGAACCACGTGTTGAGATGATAATTTCACATCCCCATCACTCTCTCTCTCTCTACCTCCCATCTGTCACTCTACCTCCCATATATCTCTCTGTCCCATCTCCTCTCTCTTCCTCCCTTTGTCTTTCCCTCCAATCCTTCCCTTCCCTTTGTCTTTCCCTCCAAGCCTTCCTCCTTCTTGTCACCCAGATCTGTGATTTCTCACAAATACCCACTTTGACTTTAATAGTCTCCACTCTGTCAGTGAGTGGAGCGGTTAGGTTGGAGATGCAACACTCAATGTCCTACATCTTGATAATCTGAGCTATTTCCCGTTGCCTTCTTGCAGCAGAGGTTGCTCTCGTTCACTCTCTCTGTCTCTCTGTCACGCACAGCCTTCCTCCCTCTCTGCCTTTCTCTGCCTCCCTCTCTTCTCTCCCTCCCTCTCCAGCTCATGCTATCTTCTCTCTCTCCCTCTCTCTCTCTCTCTTTCCCTCTCTCTCTCCCTCTCTCTGTCTTTCTGTCCCCCCTCTCTCTCTCTCTTTCTCTCTCTCTCTCCCTCTTCCCCGTCTCCGTCTCTCTCTCGCATACACATGATTCACGGAATCAGCGCTCCATTTCCCTGTCACATCTAGTAATTAACAGCGACAGGCAGAGTCCCTTTGATTTATCCCAGAAAATAACAAAAGGAATTTTCCAAGATCTGTCATTCTCTGAAGAATCCTGTTTTGGCACACTGCCCCAGATCGTAGTCCACTCTCTCCACAGTATTGGGCACACAAGAGGCCATTTGGCCCTCCATACCAATGCAAGCTCTTTGGAAAGGTTTGTAATTAAACTTATCCCCTTGCTCTATCTCCACAACCCTGAAAACATCCCCCTCCCATGGAAGGTGTTTGAATATTAAACTGCGAAGGCCAGAAATCTAAAAACAAAACACAAATTGGAAATACTCGTGGGAAAATAAGAAAACTGTAAATACTGGAATTTAAAAAAAATAGAAATGCCGGAAAATATCTGCCAGTCACACAGAGAGTGGGGTTAGAGACTAGCTGGCTGATACTATTCCAGTCTTTCCTTAGTTCTGTGGAAGGGTTCCTAACATCCCATAGATGCTGCCTGACTGACTTCCAGCACTTTCTGTTCTTGAATTTGAGTTTAGTTGAGTTTATTGTCACGTGTACTGAGGTACAGCAAAAAAGCTTTTGTTGCATTCTAACCAGTCAGTGGAAAGACAAAACACGATTACAATCGAGCCATTCACAGTGTACAGATACATGGTAAGGGAATAATATTTAGTGCAAGGTAAAGCCAGTAAAGTCCAATCAAAGATAGTCGGAGGGTCACCAATGAGGTAGATAGTAGTTCAGGACTGCTCTCTAGTTATGTCTTGAAAATGGAAATACTCAGCAAGTCAGGCAGCATGTTATGGAAAGAGAAACAATGACAACGTTTCAGATCGAGGACTCTTCAATGAATCTTTGTCTCTTTGAGCACCTCTGATTTGAAATATCCTGGTGTTACTGATCTTTAGAACATGACGGGGGAAACCATCTGCCAATCAACGCCCCCTCACCTGTATCCACCTATCACTTGTGTAGGTAGGAACTGCAGATGCTGGTTTACACTGACGATAGGCACAAAATGCTGGAGTAACTCAGCGGGACAGGCAGCATCTCTGGAGAGAAGAAATGGATGACATTTTGGGTCGACACATCACCCATTCCTTTTGTCCAGAGATGCTGCCTCTACCACTCCAGCATTTTGTGTTTATCCACCTATCACTTGCCTGGCTTTGTCCCGCCCCCATCTCTCATCCAGCTTTCTCCACCCTACTGCAATCAGTCTGAAGAACGGTCATGACCGGAAAGGTCACCTGTCCATGTTCTCCAGAGATGCTGCTTGACCCGTTGCATTACGCTGAGTTACTCCAGCATTTTAGTTAAGTTTATTGAATTATCTGGAACCTAAAAACTGGCCACAACACCACTGGATGTTTGTAAAAATGCATCTGATTCACTAATGTTCTGCAGGGATGGAATTTTGTGATACTTGGTCAACCGGCTCCCTGTGTAATAACACTTGCGGTTGATTCTGAATTGGCCACCAAGTCCCTCCATTCTGGGCTGGAGGGATGGAGAATCAGTTTTAGTCTATCCAGTGGTCTGGCTCTCCTGGCCAGAGTGGAAGGAGTCGGACAGTGGGCCAGTAAGTGGACTGATGGCGGGTGGCTGTGCAGTGCCTTGACGGTGCAGTGGGCTGCTGAAGACCCTGCAGCAGCCTGGGCCGAGCATGTGGAGCAGACGTGGTTGCAGCGCCATAGGACACCACGGCTATCCTCACCCAATCCTGCAACTCCACCACGACCACGGGCCTTATCTGAGATGCTTTTTAAAGATTAATCTAAGTGTTTATGTGTAGAGTTGTACTGCACTGCACGGTCATGATGGTGGGCTCTTCAACCTTAATAGGTTGAAGGCCAAGAGCAAAGTCAGTAACACCGCCATCATGGAGCTTCTAGACCATGGGCCTAGCATTAAGTATCAAAAAGACCCAGGTCCTACATCAACCTCCATCCAACCAGCCATCTACCCAGAACACTATAAAAGTGGACAACACCACTCTTGAAAAGGTTGACCACTTTCCCTACCGGGCAGCATTCTTTCCTCAAAAGCTGACAACGAATCTGAGGTCAACCATCGCCTGAGCTGTGTCAGCGGAGCCTACACCAGACTCAGGAAAAGAGTCTTTGAAGACTGAGACCTAAAGGCCCAAACAAAACTGCTGGTCTACAGAACCGCTGTCCTCTCCACCCTGTTGTATGGAGCAGAGTCATGGACCACCTACAGCAGGCACCTGAGAGCCCTGGAACAATACCATCAAAGACCCTTACGAACGGTTCTTTTGCACAAAGATGTGTGGATCGGCCTCTACAGACATCTGCAGACCCACAAGAAGACCACCCTATGGAGGGGACAGACATACTCGTTTCGAGTGACCGCCGATGATGACTGAACTGTACACAAAAAATAATTTCACTGCACCTCAGTACAATTGGCAAATAAAGTACCATTGAACTATTGATCTCAAAGCCACAGAAAATGAATCATAGATTAATACAGCATGGAAATAGGCCCTTCTGCCCAACTTCCCCATGCAGACCAAGATGCCCCATCAACACTAGTCCCATCTGCCCATGTATGGCCCAAATCTCTCTAAACGTGTCCTGTCTGTGTACCTGTCCAAATGTCTTTTAATAAAAAGTAACCTTGAATCTGGTTACTGACTCTTTCACGGAGAGATTCTCCTTATTCTTAGATTGCTGATCCTTTTGAAGACCACCATCTAAAAGGACTTGGATTGTTTTTTATGCCATTGTGATTTTCTCAGTCTTTTTGATCTCAGATATCACGGAACCTTCTGAAGAACTTCTGAAGTATAGTTATGGCTTTACAATGTAAATACTGCAACCAGGCAATCTCTCACACACACCAGATGATCATATTGGTTCATTATTGTCACATGTGACAAGGTGCAGTGAAAAACGTTGTTTACATTCTGTTCTGCACTTCATGCTGTCTTGGAAATGCAGCCAACATATTTGAAGATCCTGCCTGACTTGCTGAGTTACCCTAGCACTTTGTGTGTTTTTTTTTGTAAACCAGCAACATAACCTTGTGCCAACATAATCAAAGACTTGTCCCACCCTGGTCATTCCTTCTTTTCCCCTGCTCCCGTCCGGCAGAAGGAACAGAAACTTGAAAGCATGCACCACCAGACTCAGGAACAGCTTCTTCCCCTCTGTTATCAGGCTTCTGAACGGTCCATCCATAACCTAGGATACTGTCCAATTCACCTCTACCCCATTGAAGACATTGGACTTTGTCTGTGGAACTGATGCGCTACAATGCTGAGAACTATATTCTGCACTCTGTATCTTCCCCTTTTCTCAAGCCATTGTACTTGAGTTTGAAGTATCTTGGTATCATGTTTAGCACAAACATTGTGGGCCAAAGGGCCTGTTCCTGTGCTGGAATGTTCTGTGTTTAATGATTGGAGAAGCTTGATCTGATCTGCTATCTCTGTTTATCACATGTTGCTTCATCGCGAGCAGTCATGTGACCAGGACTTGTGACCTCACCATGTTGGTGCTAAAGAGATCTTAGGACCAATCCATAGTTGGTGATCATTGATCCATAAAGGACCCTGAAAGGAATAAGGGTAATTTAGTGAGGAGTGGAGATGGGAAGAAAGAGATATATTTCTGTCTTCCCATCTCCACTCCTCAGTAACCCACTCTTCACCAAATATCAGTTTTAGTTTAGTTTTGTTTATTATTGTCATGTGTACCGAGGTACAGTGTAAAGCTTTTTTGTTGCGTGCTATCCAGACAGCGGAAAACATGATTACAATCAAGCCGTCCACAGTGTACAGATACAGGATAAACAGAATAATGTTTAGTGCAAGATAAAGACCAGTGAAGTCTAATTAAAGATAGTCCCAGGATCTCCGATGTGGTGGATGGTAGGTCAGGACTGCTCTGTAGATGGTGATAGGATGGTTCAGTTGCCTGATAACAGCTGGGTAGACACTGTCTCTGAATCTGAAGGTATGCATTTTCACACTTCTGTACCTCTTGCCTGATGGGAGAGGGGACACTCATCCGTGATTATGCTGCTGGCCTTGTCAAGGCAGCGTGAAGTATAAATGGAGTCAATGGATGGGAGGTTGGTTTGTGTGGTGGTCTGGGCTGCTTCTCAGCATGTTCCTGAACCATGCTGCCATGCCTCCCGATAAAATGCTTATATATGCGATAATATGCTCCTGTTGGCGTGTGCCCTGCTGTAGCACTGTATGCAACAGTTGCTGTATTTGGGATAGTCGTTTCAAACGTACTATCCAGCCCCGGTGAGGAATTTATCCCCAGACTCCGTGGGCCTTGCTATCCAGCCCCGGTGGAGAATCATCTCCCGACTCAGTGGGCATAGCAGATTATGTGTGAACTTGAGCAATCCTGTCCCAGGCGTTGCTGGCACGGCTCTCCCATAGGCCAGCACTTACATACATGAAGCAGCCCTGTCAGGCGCTGCTGGCGGGCCTGTCCCAAGGCCCGCAATATACAGTGTAAGCTCACAAAATCAACATTTTTAGTGTACAATATTTCAAATGTCATTAGAAACTGGAATAGTCCCCGAAGATTGGCGTACTGCGCATGTTGTTCCATTGTTTAAAATGGGTTCTAAAAGTAAACCTAGCAATTATAGACCGGTTAGTTTGACTTCAGTGGTGGGCAAATTAATGGAAAAGATACTTAGAGATAATATATATAAGTATCTGGATAAAGAGGGTCTAATTAGGAACAGTCAACATGGATTTATGCCTGGAAGGTCATGTTTGACTAATCTTCTTGAATTTTTTGAAGAGGTTACTAGGGAAATTGACGAGGGTAAAGCAGTGGATGTTGTCTATATGGACTTCAGTAAGGCCTTTGACAAGGTTCCTCATGGAAGGTTGGTTAAGAAGGTTCAACTGTTGGGTATAAATGCAGGAATAGCAAGATGGATTCAACAGTGGCTGAATGGGAGAAGCCAGAGGGTAATGGTGGATGGCTGTTTGTCGGGTTGGAGGCAGGTGACTAGTGGGGTGCCTCAGGGATCTGTGTTGGGTCCTTTGTTGTTTGTCATGTACATCAATGATCTGGATGAAGGGGTGGTAAATTGGATTAGTAAGTATGCAGATGATACCAAGATAGGGGGTGTTGTGGATAATGAAGAGGATTTCCAAAGTCTACAGAGTGATTTAGGCCAGTTGGAAAAATGGGCTGAAAGATGGCAGATGGAGTTTAATGCTGATAAATGTGAGGTGCTACACCTTGGCAGGACAAATCAAAATAGGACGTTCATGGTAAACGGTAGGGAATTGAAGAATACAGTTGAACAGAGGGATCTGGGAATAACCGTGCATAGTTCCTTGAAGGTAGAATCTCATATAGATAGGGTGGTAAAGAAAGCTTTTGGTATGCTAGCCTTTATAAATCAGAGCATTGAGTATAGAAGCTGGGATGTAATGTTAAAATTGTACAAGACGTTGGTGAGACCAAATCTGGAGTATGGTGTACAATTTTGGTCACCCAATTATAGGAAGGATGTCAACAAAATAGAGAGGGTACAGAGGAGATTTACTAGAATGTTGCCTGGGTTTCAACAGCTAAGTTACAGAGATAGGTTGAATAAGTTAGGTCTTTATTCTCTGGAGCGCAGAAGGTTAAGGGGTGACTTGATAGAGGTCTTTAAAATGATGTGAGGGATAGACAGAGTTAATGTGGACAAGCTTTTCCCTTTGAGAATAGGGAAGATTCAAACAAGAGGACATGACTTTAGAATTAAGGGACAGAGGTTTAGGGGTAACATGAGGGGGAACTTCTTTACTCAGAGAGTGGTAGCGGTGTGGAATGAGCTTCCAGTGGAAGTGGTGGCGGCAGGTTCGTTGGTATCATTTAAAAATAAATTGGATAGGCATATGGATGAGAAGGGTATGGAGGGTTATGGTATGAGTGCAGGCAGGTGGGACTAAGGGAAAAAAGTTGTTCGGCACGGACTTGAAGGGACGAGATGGCCTGTTTCCGTGCTGTAATTGTTATATGGTTTATATGGTTTACATTGTCAGAGACATATAACAATAACTTTTTATGACCTTAACTTTGCCTTTAGCTTTTAATTTTAAGAAAAACACTATAACATACATACATTTTATTATAAAGAGAAACCCTTTGTAGCCCGACTCACCTGAGTCCAAATAGGGCTGAATGAGTCCCATTTAATTCCTTGCCTGGGGACCAACGTCTGTGAGCCACTGACCCCACTGTCAGTGGCTCTAGCATTACTTCCTTGCCGTTCCACGGCATCCCCACAGGCTGGAAGCCGCTGACTGCACTGTCAGCGACTCTGGCTTGAATTTCTTGCCGTTCCACGGCATCCCCGCAGGCTGGGAGCCACTGACTGCCTTGTTAGCGGCTCCTTATCTCGCAACCCGATCTATTTGCCGGTTATCCGTTTCCGCGGTCGGACTGGGTTTCCCCTCAGTCCATAACCGGCACACTCGTCGGGTTGCAAAACTGGCAGGAAAACCTCTGTGAAAAGAGGCTCCTGCCTGAAAAAAACCTGGTAAGTAAAAATGAACTTGCCTCTAGGTTTAACGTACCGCTGGCAGGAGCTCTGTCCTGTCAGTCTGGTGCTTGCGCCAGTTCGGCTGACGTGCTGGTGCGCATGCGGCCTGATGGGTCTTATTCACGGAATCACTCATGTGACTCCGAAGTAAAATCGAAGGTTCCTGAGTATTTGGTTTCCACAGCTATACTTTGAGTATTTAATTTATTTGGTGAACCACGTGTTGAGATGATAATTTCACATCCCCATCACTCTCTCTCTCTCTACCTCCCATCTGTCACTCTACCTCCCATATATCTCTCTGTCCCATCTCCTCTCTCTTCCTCCCTTTGTCTTTCCCTCCAATCCTTCCCTTCCCTTTGTCTTTCCCTCCAAGCCTTCCTCCTTCTTGTCACCCAGATCTGTGATTTCTCACAAATACCCACTTTGACTTTAATAGTCTCCACTCTGTCAGTGAGTGGAGCGGTTAGGTTGGAGATGCAACACTCAATGTCCTACATCTTGATAATCTGAGCTATTTCCCGTTGCCTTCTTGCAGCAGAGGTTGCTCTCGTTCACTCTCTCTGTCTCTCTGTCACGCACAGCCTTCCTCCCTCTCTGCCTTTCTCTGCCTCCCTCTCTTCTCTCCCTCCCTCTCCAGCTCATGCTATCTTCTCTCTCTCCCTCTCTCTCTCTCTCTTTCCCTCTCTCTCTCCCTCTCTCTGTCTTTCTGTCCCCCCTCTCTCTCTCTCTTTCTCTCTCTCTCTCCCTCTTCCCCGTCTCCGTCTCTCTCTCGCATACACATGATTCACGGAATCAGCGCTCCATTTCCCTGTCACATCTAGTAATTAACAGCGACAGGCAGAGTCCCTTTGATTTATCCCAGAAAATAACAAAAGGAATTTTCCAAGATCTGTCATTCTCTGAAGAATCCTGTTTTGGCACACTGCCCCAGATCGTAGTCCACTCTCTCCACAGTATTGGGCACACAAGAGGCCATTTGGCCCTCCATACCAATGCAAGCTCTTTGGAAAGGTTTGTAATTAAACTTATCCCCTTGCTCTATCTCCACAACCCTGAAAACATCCCCCTCCCATGGAAGGTGTTTGAATATTAAACTGCGAAGGCCAGAAATCTAAAAACAAAACACAAATTGGAAATACTCGTGGGAAAATAAGAAAACTGTAAATACTGGAATTTAAAAAAAATAGAAATGCCGGAAAATATCTGCCAGTCACACAGAGAGTGGGGTTAGAGACTAGCTGGCTGATACTATTCCAGTCTTTCCTTAGTTCTGTGGAAGGGTTCCTAACATCCCATAGATGCTGCCTGACTGACTTCCAGCACTTTCTGTTCTTGAATTTGAGTTTAGTTGAGTTTATTGTCACGTGTACTGAGGTACAGCAAAAAAGCTTTTGTTGCATTCTAACCAGTCAGTGGAAAGACAAAACACGATTACAATCGAGCCATTCACAGTGTACAGATACATGGTAAGGGAATAATATTTAGTGCAAGGTAAAGCCAGTAAAGTCCAATCAAAGATAGTCGGAGGGTCACCAATGAGGTAGATAGTAGTTCAGGACTGCTCTCTAGTTATGTCTTGAAAATGGAAATACTCAGCAAGTCAGGCAGCATGTTATGGAAAGAGAAACAATGACAACGTTTCAGATCGAGGACTCTTCAATGAATCTTTGTCTCTTTGAGCACCTCTGATTTGAAATATCCTGGTGTTACTGATCTTTAGAACATGACGGGGGAAACCATCTGCCAATCAACGCCCCCTCACCTGTATCCACCTATCACTTGTGTAGGTAGGAACTGCAGATGCTGGTTTACACTGACGATAGGCACAAAATGCTGGAGTAACTCAGCGGGACAGGCAGCATCTCTGGAGAGAAGAAATGGATGACATTTTGGGTCGACACATCACCCATTCCTTTTGTCCAGAGATGCTGCCTCTACCACTCCAGCATTTTGTGTTTATCCACCTATCACTTGCCTGGCTTTGTCCCGCCCCCATCTCTCATCCAGCTTTCTCCACCCTACTGCAATCAGTCTGAAGAACGGTCATGACCGGAAAGGTCACCTGTCCATGTTCTCCAGAGATGCTGCTTGACCCGTTGCATTACGCTGAGTTACTCCAGCATTTTAGTTAAGTTTATTGAATTATCTGGAACCTAAAAACTGGCCACAACACCACTGGATGTTTGTAAAAATGCATCTGATTCACTAATGTTCTGCAGGGATGGAATTTTGTGATACTTGGTCAACCGGCTCCCTGTGTAATAACACTTGCGGTTGATTCTGAATTGGCCACCAAGTCCCTCCATTCTGGGCTGGAGGGATGGAGAATCAGTTTTAGTCTATCCAGTGGTCTGGCTCTCCTGGCCAGAGTGGAAGGAGTCGGACGGTGGGCCAGTAAGTGGACTGATGGCGGGTGGCTGTGCAGTGCCTTGACGGTGCAGTGGGCTGCTGAAGACCCTGCAGCAGCCTGGGCCGAGCATGTGGAGCAGACGTGGTTGCAGCGCCATAGGACACCACGGCTATCCTCACCCAATCCTGCAACTCCACCACGACCACGGGCCTTATCTGAGATGCTTTTTAAAGATTAATCTAAGTGTTTATGTGTAGAGTTGTACTGCACTGCACGGTCATGATGGTGGGCTCTTCAACCTTAATAGGTTGAAGGCCAAGAGCAAAGTCAGTAACACCGCCATCATGGAGCTTCTAGACCATGGGCCTAGCATTAAGTATCAAAAAGACCCAGGTCCTACATCAACCTCCATCCAACCAGCCATCTACCCAGAACACTATAAAAGTGGACAACACCACTCTTGAAAAGGTTGACCACTTTCCCTACCGGGCAGCATTCTTTCCTCAAAAGCTGACAACGAATCTGAGGTCAACCATCGCCTGAGCTGTGTCAGCGGAGCCTACACCAGACTCAGGAAAAGAGTCTTTGAAGACTGAGACCTAAAGGCCCAAACAAAACTGCTGGTCTACAGAACCGCTGTCCTCTCCACCCTGTTGTATGGAGCAGAGTCATGGACCACCTACAGCAGGCACCTGAGAGCCCTGGAACAATACCATCAAAGACCCTTACGAACGATTCTTTTGCACAAAGATGTGTGGATCGGCCTCTACAGACATCTGCAGACCCACAAGAAGACCACCCTATGGAGGGGACAGACATACTCGTTTCGAGTGACCGCCGATGATGACTGAACTGTACACAAAAAATAATTTCACTGCACCTCAGTACAATTGGCAAATAAAGTACCATTGAACTATTGATCTCAAAGCCACAGAAAATGAATCATAGATTAATACAGCATGGAAATAGGCCCTTCTGCCCAACTTCCCCATGCAGACCAAGATGCCCCATCAACACTAGTCCCATCTGCCCATGTATGGCCCAAATCTCTCTAAACGTGTCCTGTCTGTGTACCTGTCCAAATGTCTTTTAATAAAAAGTAACCTTGAATCTGGTTACTGACTCTTTCACGGAGAGATTCTCCTTATTCTTAGATTGCTGATCCTTTTGAAGACCACCATCTAAAAGGACTTGGATTGTTTTTTATGCCATTGTGATTTTCTCAGTCTTTTTGATCTCAGATATCACGGAACCTTCTGAAGAACTTCTGAAGTATAGTTATGGCTTTACAATGTAAATACTGCAACCAGGCAATCTCTCACACACACCAGATGATCATATTGGTTCATTATTGTCACATGTGACAAGGTGCAGTGAAAAACGTTGTTTACATTCTGTTCTGCACTTCATGCTGTCTTGGAAATGCAGCCAACATATTTGAAGATCCTGCCTGACTTGCTGAGTTACCCTAGCACTTTGTGTGTTTTTTTTTGTAAACCAGCAACATAACCTTGTGCCAACATAATCAAAGACTTGTCCCACCCTGGTCATTCCTTCTTTTCCCCTGCTCCCGTCCGGCAGAAGGAACAGAAACTTGAAAGCATGCACCACCAGACTCAGGAACAGCTTCTTCCCCTCTGTTATCAGGCTTCTGAACGGTCCATCCATAACCTAGGATACTGTCCAATTCACCTCTACCCCATTGAAGACATTGGACTTTGTCTGTGGAACTGATGCGCTACAATGCTGAGAACTATATTCTGCACTCTGTATCTTCCCCTTTTCTCAAGCCATTGTACTTGAGTTTGAAGTATCTTGGTATCATGTTTAGCACAAACATTGTGGGCCAAAGGGCCTGTTCCTGTGCTGGAATGTTCTGTGTTTAATGATTGGAGAAGCTTGATCTGATCTGCTATCTCTGTTTATCACAGGTTGCTTCATCGCGAGCAGTCATGTGACCAGGACTTGTGACCTCACCATGTTGGTGCTAAAGAGATCTTAGGACCAATCCATAGTTGGTGATCATTGATCCATAAAGGACCCTGAAAGGAATAAGGGTAATTTAGTGAGGAGTGGAGATGGGAAGAAAGAGATGTATTTCTGTCTTCCCATCTCCACTCCTCAGTAACCCACTCTTCACCAAATATCAGTTTTAGTTTAGTTTTGTTTATTATTGTCATGTGTACCGAGGTACAGTGTAAAGCTTTTTTGTTGCGTGCTATCCAGACAGCGGAAAACATGATTACAATCAAGCCGTCCACAGTGTACAGATACAGGATAAACAGAATAATGTTTAGTGCAAGATAAAGACCAGTGAAGTCTAATTAAAGATAGTCCCAGGATCTCCGATGTGGTGGATGGTAGGTCAGGACTGCTCTGTAGATGGTGATAGGATGGTTCAGTTGCCTGATAACAGCTGGGTAGACACTGTCCCTGAATCTGAAGGTATGCATTTTCACACTTCTGTACCTCTTGCCTGATGGGAGAGGGGACACTCATCCGTGATTATGCTGCTGGCCTTGTCAAGGCAGCGTGAAGTATAAATGGAGTCAATGGATGGGAGGTTGGTTTGTTTGGTGGTCTGGGCTGCTTCTCAGCATGTTCCTGAACCATGCTGCCATGCCTCCCGATAAAATGCTTTCTACGGCGCATCTGTAGAAGTTGGTGAGCATTGTTGGGGCATGCCGAACGTCCTAAGTCTTGTACGGAATTAGAGGCGTTGGTGTGCTTTCTTCGTCTTTGCTTTGATATGGGTGGTCCAGGACAAGTTGCTGGTGATATTTACTCCAAGGAACCTGAGGCTTCGAACCATCTCTACTTTGGCGCCATCAACGTGTACTGGAGTATGTACACGTTGGTCCTCTAATTAGTGAAAGTTAATAGAGAGGATTCTGTGTGATAAGATATATATTGTACGTGGGTGATTGTGTCTTATGATTCTGATGGATTTTTTGAAGTAACCAAAAAGGTGGTTGAGGGCAATGCTGCAGATGTTTTTTATATGGATGCTTGATGGAAGGCATTTGATAAGGTTCCAGCTGCTCTGGAAGGTTAGATCACGTGGGTTCCAGGCAGAACTAGTTGTCTAGATGGAAAATTGGCCTGTGACTGGTGGTGTGCCTCAGGAATTGGTGCTGGACTCTTTGCTGTTTGTAGTTTATATCAACGATTTTGATGGTAATTGTACAGAGCATGATTAATAAATTTGCATAGTCTCTGGAATTCTCTGCCACAGAAGGCAGTTGAGGCCAGTTCATTGGCTATATTTAAGAGGGAGTTAGATGTGGCCTTTGTGGCTAAAGGGATCAGAGGGTATGGAGAGAAGGCAGGTACGGGATACTGAGTTGGATGATCAGCCATGATCATATTGAATGGCGGTGCAGGCTCGAAGGGCCAAATGGCTTACTCCTGCACCTATTTTCTATGTTTCTATGTTTCTATGTGTACCGCTTCACTTCCTGATGTCGATCACTATCTCCTTTGTCTACACGGTCTAATGGTAAAGGGAGGGAAAGGCCAGGCCATGAGGGTACAGAGGCTGGTGGTAAATATTTCTGCTGCTTTGAACTAGGCCTAACCACGTTCAGCAGCCTCATCAATGACTTGATGTATAAGATCATGAGGGGCATGCATAAAGTGAACGCTCACAGCCTTTTTCCCAGGGTAGAGGATTCTAAAAAGAACAGGCACAGGTTTAAGGTGAGAGGAGAGAGATTTAAGAGGAGATTTAAGAGGCAACTTTTTCACTCAGAAGGTATCAGAAACAAGCTGCCAGAGGAAGCTATAAAAGTGGATCCAATGACGATTTTTAAAGGACTTTTGGACAGAAAAATGGATAGGAAGGGTGTGGAAGGAAATGGGCCAAAATTCAGGCAAATGGGATGTTCAATATGCCAACTTAGTCAGTGAAGGAAGGAACTGCAGATGCTGGTTTAAACCAAAGATAGACACAAAATGCTGGAGTAACTCAGCAGGACAGGCAGCATCTCTGGATAGAAGGAATGGGTCAGTATAAATAAGGTGGGAAGAAGGACCAGTTTCCATGCTGGACAGCTCTATGACTCTATACATGAATTAAAACAAACAAAAAGAGCCGTTGGGTAAACGTTTAAACATTCTTTGTAACCTGCAAGTGTAGTGTCTAGATTTGGACACGGCATGTGAATGTTGACCTTGCCTTTGTGATCTCAGCCTCTATTTATAGGCTTGGTGGGGGGGGGGGGGGGGCAGCAGTAGTTGTTGTTCAGCCTCACAAGCCTGGACTGCCATTGGGATCCAAGCTGACCAGTGGCCCATCTCCATATGTTTGGCCAAAGGATGGCATGCCAAGAATGTTCGTGATGGCATCTCTGTGCTCCGGTAAATGACTCGGCAACAACATTCCCACCATCTCCGGACCTTCATTACTGAAACTCTGGCTACAACGTCTGACCTTTGACCCTGGTTCCCTTCTGCCTGACCGATGATATCTATCCTAAACCATCTTACCAACAACTAGAGAGCAGTCCTGAGCTACTATATCTACCTCATTGGAGACCCTCGGTTTATCGCACTTTATCTTGCACTACACGTTATTCACGTTATTCCCTTTATCCTGTATCTGTACACCGTGGATGACTGAATTGTCTTTCCGTTGACTGGTTAGCACACATAAAGCTTTCAGTGTACCTTGGTACACATGACAATAAACAAACTAAACTCAATGCTTGAAAGCAAAACATTCCAGGACCTTGAGAATGAGAGGCAAGTTTCTGTACTTTAGTCTTTGGTGCGTCAATATTCCAGCAAGTTTACTTTATCCTTCCAGAGATGCCCAGAACTGGGTACTGAGCTGCAGATGAGGTTGCTATAGGTAGGCCTTGTGCATAAATACAGGGTGGCATGATGGCACAGCAGTAGAGTTGCTGCCTTACAGCGCCAGAGGTTCGGGTTCAATCCTGACTATGGGTGCTGTCTGTACGGAGTTTGTATACTCTCCCTGTGACCGCGTGGGTTTCTTCGGGTGCTCTGGTTGTTACAGTTTAGTTTATTGGCCATTTACAGTGTATAGATACATGATAAGGGAATAACATTTAGTGCAAGGTAAAGCCAGCAAAGTCCGATCAAAGATAGTCCAAGGGTCATCAACGAGGTAGATAGTAGTTCAGGACTACTCTCTGACTGTGGTAGGATGATTCAGTTGCCTGATAGGCTTCCTCCCACATCCCAAAGACATAGAGGTTTGTAGATAATTGGCCTTGGTAAAATTGTAAATTGTCGCTAGTGTGTAGGACAGTGCTAGTGTACGGGGTGATCGCTAGTTGGTGTGGAAGGGCCTGTTTCTGCGCAGAATCTTTCCAGTTTAAAGTGGCTTCCTCATTGTGATCAGACTCTTCATAAGCTAAGGATAAATTCCCGATCTTCCAATCTATCTCATTATGACCCTTGCACAGTATTTATTATCTGCACTTTCTCTGTAACTGTAACACTATATTCTGTACTCTGACACATAGTGCTGGAGTAACGCAGCTAGTCAGGCAACATAACACTAAAAAAGACACAAAGAACTAAAAGGCCCACTGAGTTACTCCAGCATTTTGGGTTCTTTTTTGTAAACCAGCATCTGCAGTTCCTTGTGTCTGTATTCTGGACTTTGTTTATTTTCTTGATTACACTGCCTCTGTATGGTATGGCATGGTATGGTATGGTATGGTATGACTGGATGGCATGCAGCACTAAGTTCTTCACTTGATCTCAGTACATGCAACAATAATAAACCAATACTCATTGGAGACCCTTGAGCTATACCTTGCAGTAAATGTTATTCCCTTTATCCTGTATCTGTACACTGTGGACGGCCTGATTGTAATCATGTACAGTCTTTCCGCTGACTGGATAGCACGCAACAAAAAAGATTTACACGTACCAATAAACTAAACTAAACTAATAGCAACAACTGGTACAGGACAGTGTTGCGCTCTCAGAGTTAGTTTTGTTTAAGACAATTTGGATAGGCACATGGATATGCAGGGATTAGATATGGATTATGTTCTATGTTTTACCAACATCAATTTGCTGAGAAGCAGAGCTCCATTGGAGTTGATGTTCCCGATGCCTTCCTTTCCTATAGTACCCTTCCAGATCTGTTGGTCCCGGCCGACCCTGGCGCTGAAGTCTCCTAGGAGAATAATCTTATCCTTCCTGGGGATTCTAGACAATGTCTCATCCAAGCAGGCATAGAAGGTCTCATTTACTTCCTCTTCAGAGTCTAAAGTAGGGGCATAGGCACTCATAACTGTTGCCATCTGGTTGTTGGCAAGCACCAGACGGATGGTCATGAGACGCTCACTGATTCCCACAGGAAGTACAGAGAGGTGGCTGACGAGCTGGTTCCTGATGGCAAACCCAACACCATGGATCCTGGGGTCATCAGCAGCTTTTCTTTTCCAGAAGAAAGTGTAGCCCCCTTCTCATCCTTCAGTTGTTCCGCAGGGTTTCAGAAAGGGCAGCTATTGTCAATCCGGCATCTTCTCAGTTCTCTAGCGATGATCGCGATTCTCCTCTCTGGTCCGTTACTGTTTGCACTATCCATCAATGTGTGCACATTCCATGTTCCAAAGTTCATATTCATATTTCTGTGTTTCTGACCGCGTGTGGTGATACCTCTGGACGTGGTAATCCAGTCGGTAAGTTTGAGGCAGGCTATTTTTAGGGCACCTTTTCTAGCCCTTTCCCCAAGTGGGGCGAGCAGAGTGGACACTTCCCAGCCCACTGGCTCAGTTGTGGCTGCTGCTGCCGAAGGGCTCTTCTGCCTCATTCCAAGATTCCAGCGACTGAATCTAGCCCCCACCGCCTGATTTGCCAGCTCATGACTAGGGGCTTCTAGATCTCACAATCCTGCCCCCGTCGTGACTTGCTGGTCACTATAGGACTTAATCTGGGGTGTTAGGGTCGATTCCCTATATGGAGGACGCCTGTGCGTGACTTTGTTTAACGTGGGGAGACTAGTACACAGACAGCCACCACACGGTCCTTGACAGATCTGGGTCAGGATCCAGTGGCATGGAGTCCAAGACGACCGGAGACCCTTTTCTGCTGCAGCCTTCATCCGCCTTCCCAGCCGTTGTGACGCTCCATTAAGGTTAATAGGTTGTGATGCTCCACTAACCTTAATAGGTTGAAGGACAAGAGCAAAGTCAGTAACACCGCCATCATGGAGCTTCAGTACGCGGACGACTGCGCCATTGTAGCACACTCTGCAGAAGACCTCCAGGGCATCCTTGAATGCCTTTGCCTAGGCAAACAGAGCCAATGGGCCTAGCCTTAAACATCAAGAAGACCCAGGTCCTACATCAACCTCCACCTAACCAGCCATCTACTCAGCCTACTATAAAGGTGGACGACACCACTGCTGAAAACGTTCCACAACCTTGGCAGCATTCTTTCCTCAAAAGCTGACATCGACAAGGTCAACCAACAAGCTGAGGTCAACCATCGCCTCAATTGTGCCAGCGGAGCCTACGCCAGACTCAGGAAAAAAGTCTTTAAAGACCGAGACCTAAAGGCTCAAACAAAACTGCTGGTCTACAGAGCGTTGTCCTCTCCACCCTGATGTATGGAACCGAGTCATGGACCACTTACAGCAGGCGCCTGAGATCCCTGGAACCAAGAAAGATCCTTTCAAAAGATTCCGAGAATCAACTGGAAGGATAAACACACCAACATCAGCGTTTTGAAGGAAGCCAACATGACCAGCATCACCACCACAATAATGCAGCACCAACTTCGATGGACTGGCCATGTCATCCGCATGTCCAACACACATCCTGTACTCTCAACTGAAGGAAGGTCGGCGAGCCCCCGGTGGGCCAAAGAAACGCTTCATGGACAACATCAAGAAGTCTGAAGAAATTCCACATCACATCGAGCAACTGGGAGCACATTGCACTGGACAGGCGCTCCTGTAGAAAAACCGTGCAGGAAGGAGCTGCACATCACAAAATGGAACTACGCCGTGTCGCAGAGACAAAGCGACAGCTCCGTAAGGAGAGAGAGAAGGGGGCTCGACAACTACCAACCACCGCCAGTCTCCACTGCCCACGTTGCACCAAGGTGTGTGGATCGCAGATCAGCCTCTACAGACATCTGCAGACCCACAAGTAGACCACCCTATGGAGGGGACAGTCATACTCACTTCGAGTGACCGCCGATGAATGGATGACCAACGTCAATAAATTCAATATCTTGGTTGGTATCCTTTGAGACGCAAGGTCTGCAGATGCTGGAATCATGAATAAAAGCACAAAGTGATGGTGGAACTCAGTGGGTTAGGCAGCATCTGTGAAGGGAGTGGATAGACAATGTTTTGGGTCGGGACCCTTCTTCAGACTGTTTTGTATCCTTCACTTGTGGGAGCTTGCTATGCAGAAATGGCTGCCATATTTCCTCCATTACAACCGTGACTGAGCGTCCAGAATAGTTCATTGCTTGTTAGGTATTTTGGAGATCCTGGGGTTGAGGGATGGTGCTACAGAAGTGGAAGTGTCTTGGCCCGACCGACTGTGAGTGTGGAGGATGGTGAGTGTGGATGATGGTGAATGACTGCCCTCTGGTGGCTAGTTGTAGAAGGGTTTGTTCCAGGGTCTGGAAGCCCAGTGGCTACAGGCTGTTGGCTAGCTGTCTGCAGACTGTCTGCGGGTCAGGATAGTGTCTGCCCCAATAGCTGTATGCTAAAGCAGAGTTTATTCTGACAACCATCAGGAACGCTGCACAGGACTAATCTCAGCAACAGAACACAGTGCTGGAGTAACTCAGTGGGTCAGGCAGCGTCTGTGGAGTGAGTGGATAAGTGACGTTTTGGGTTGGGACCCTTCTTCAGATGATGCTGCCTGACCCGCTGAGTACCTCCAGTACTTTGCGTTCAGTTTAGTTTAGAGATACAGCATGGCAACACGTCCTTCAGCCCACCGAGTCTATTCTCCCACTTTCTCAACCACTCCCTACATGCTAGGGGACAATTTACAGAAGACCAATTAACCTACAAACCACACGTCTTTGGGAAGTGGGAGGAAACCGACGCATCCAGAGGAAACCCATACACTCACAGAGAAAAGTGCAAACTCCACACAAAGAGATGAGCCGAGGTTCGAACCCAGGTCTCTGGCGCTGTGGGACAGCAGTTCTATCTGCTGCACCACAGTGCCGCCCCCTTGTGTTCTTCATAAGATTCTAGCATTTGCAGTTCCTTGCGTCTACTAACCACTGCAACTGTGATTTACTGCGGACTGTGTCAGTGGTTGCACGAGGAACTTTGTTGATGCACCATTATGGGCTGGCTACCTAATATTACTGAATTTTAATTTATCATATTATTGATTATTGCACATTAATGGGCCTGTTAAGCTGCAGCAAGTAGAATGTCATTGTACTGTTGCTGCTACATATGACAATGAAACACTTGACTACTGGCTGCTGGTCTCCGTGGGCAGGAATTGGGGCCACAACAGACTACAATGTTGGTACCTTGAGCAAAAAGCAAACTCAGTGCGTCAGGCAGCATTTGTGGAGGGAAATGAGTAGAAGAATACCCGAGTAGAAGAAGAACCCCGATTCAAAACATTGTCGGTCCATTTCCCTGCACAGATACTATCTGACCCGCTGAGTTCCTCCAGCTCTTCACGTTTTAATTGACATAAAAACGGTGGTGCAGCTGGTAGAGCTGCAGCCTCACAGCACCAGAGACTTGAGTTCAATCCTGACCTCAAGTGCCCTGTCTGGAGTTTGCGCATTCTCCCTGTGACTGCGTAGCATTTCTCCATGTGCTCCGGTTTTCATAAGATCATAAGTGATAGGTGCAGAATTAGGCTATTCGGCACATCAAGTCTACCGTTCCTCCTGTAACTTCCTGGTTTGCAACAAACTGGTGTTACGGGACAGGATTATAGTCAAGGGCCACAGTTGTCCCAGCTGTCCTCTGGGACAAGTTCTTTGACGCCGTCCACAGGAGCCAACCCGTCGTGGAGGCAAGCTTACAACGGGCACAGAGCATGTTTTACTGGCCTGATATGATCAAGTATATATGTGACAAAACTGAAGTCTGCGACATCTGCAAAAGCCTAACGCCACACCAACAGAAGCAGCCCTTACTGTCGCACCCGGTTCCTCCTCTATCGTGGTCCACGGTAGCCACCGACAAATTCAAATGGCATGGGAAACACTATCTGGTTCCTTTCGACTCTTATTCGGGCTGGTTTTACATTGATCGACTCCAAACCATCACATCTGAAGCAGTTATCCTGAAGGTGCAATGCCAGTTCACCGTGCATGGCTCCCCTGCACGCCTTCTATCCGACAACGGCAGTCAGTTCACCAGCCAGCTTTACAAAAACTTTGCTCAACGATGGGACTTTCGACATATCACCTGCAGCCCTGAGTTTCCACAGCCCAACGAACTCGTCGAACGAACCGTCCGAAGCGCTAAACAACTAATGGAGCATTCTTACCTTGCTAAATCTGATGTCTACCTGGACCTGCTCAATTTAAGGAACATTGCCAGGGATCCCATACTGGGTTCCCCAGCCCAACGACTGTTGTCTCGCCAAACCCGTGCTGCCCTGCCTGTACCCAGCGGCTTCTGCAGCCACACGTTCGTTCTCCGTCCGCAGTCCAGAATCAACTACAATTCAAGCGCGATGCACAAAAACGTTTTTTCGACAATTCCAGCAAGCCACTTAAACCTCTCTCCAGTGGACAGGTTGTTCGCCTCCAGACCAACAAGGGCTACGGCCGTCTGGGTCCAATCCACAGCCCTGCCAAAGAACCACGCTCCTACCTGGTTAGCGCGGACAGGGCCATTTACAGACGCAACAGTCAACATCTCCTTCCTGTGAAGGAACCATGTCCTGCGACTCTGTAGATAGAATAAAATAGAATGCCATTTATTGTCATTTAAACATACAAGGTTCAAACGAACTTTCCAGAGGTGTTGCGTTTTGTATACCCTCCCACTACCGGGCCTGCTGCTCCACTACCAGAGACTGTGCCCCCCACGGCCTCTCCACGGCGTTCAGCGGCCAGCTCGCCTACTTCATCATCTCTACCCGGCGGGTCTCCGGTGCCGTCCCCGGTCACATCCCCTGTCCCCTCCCCAGTCACTTCACCGGTTAAAGGAGGAGATGCGGATTTGTACCGCACACGTGCCGGGCGGGTCAGCAGGCCACCCATTAGATACGGTGATTTTGTGTAACTATCTATACTTCCCCATATGCGTTATTAATGTTCCAGCTACTATATTGTTGGCCACGTATCTATGCTTTATTTTGGGTGTAAATTGGTTATTTCCCACTAACCAATTGTAGTGCTTGTTATTGTTGCTCCGCCTAATATGCGATTTATATTACAAAGAGCTTGCTTACGTAATTCACTCTGAGTAGCTGCTAGTTACTCAATGTTCTGCTGACTGTAAGTGGACTTTAGTAATATGTGTTGTATCTTGACGTGTGTATGACTCATTACATCTCCTAACCCCATTCTCCTGCCTTCTCCCCAAAACCTCTGAACCAGGGGCCACAGTTTAAGAATAAGGGGTAAGCCATTTAGAACGGAGATGAGGAAACACTTTTTCTCACAGAGAGTTGTGAGTCTGTGGAATTCTCTGCCTCAGAGGGCGGTGGAGGCCTGTTCTCTGGATACTTTCAAGAAAGAGCTAGATAGGGCTCTTAAAGATAGCGGAGTTAGGGGATATGGGGAGAAGGCAGGAACGGGGTACTGATTGGGGATGATCAGCCATGATCACATTGAAATGCGGTGCTGGCTCGAAGGGCTGAATGACCTACTCCTGCACCTATTGTCTATTGTCTATAATCAAGAATCTATCTATCTCTGCCAAATATATCCACTGACGTGGCCTCCACAGTCATCTGTGGCAAAGAATTCCACAGATTCACCAGCCTCTGACTAAAGAAATTCCTCCTCATCTCCTTCCTACGTCCTTTAATTCTGAACTTAAATTCTGAGACTCTGTGGGTTTCAAAGGTTTCAAAGGTCTTTTATTGTCACGTGTACCAACTAAGGTTCAGTGAAATTCAAATTACCGTACTGCTATACGAAAAAAAACTACACATAACTACATAAAGGTTAACATAAACATCCACCACAGCGGATTCCCCACGTTCCTCACTGTGACGGAAGGCAACAGAGTCCAATCATCTTTCTCTTTATTCTCCCGTGGTCAGGGCAGTCGAATCATCCATCGGGACTATCGAAGCTCCCACGTCGGGTCGTGGCTTGGAGTTCTCGAAGTCAGTCTCCGCGATGTTAAGTTCGCAAGCAGCCACGGTTGGAGTGCCGAGGTCGATCCCTGGCAAAGGGATCACGGGCTCTGTGATGGTAAGTCCGCAGGCGACCACGGTGGAGATCTCAAAATCGGTCTCCAGCAAAGGCCGACAACTCCTCGATGTTAGGTCACAGTGCGGACGGAGATACAATACGGAATAAAATCGCATCTCCCTCGAGGTAAGAGATTAGAAAAAGTTTCCCCTAACCCTCCCCCCCCCCCCCCCCGCACTGCCCCCCTCCCCCAAAAACAAGCTAAAGAAAATTAAAAACATGCATTTTACATACACTACTAAAACACAAAATAAAGGACAGACTGTTGGTGAGGCAGCCATTGCTGGTTTTCTCCCTCATCCCAAACATGTGGCTTTGTAGGTTATTTGGACTCTGTAAATTGCCTCTCGTGTGTAGGGAGTGGATGTGAAAATGGGATAACATGGAACTAGAGTGAATGGGTGATCCATAGTTGGAGTGGGCCAAAGGGTCTGTTTCCATGTTGTATCTCTAAACTAAACTCTATAACACGTGGACAGATTCATGCAAAAGAAGAAGTTACAGGACTAAGGGCCAAATGTTACCACATGGGACTAGTCCAATATGCCAACTAGGCTGGCATGCACAAAGTGGGCCAAAGGGCCTGATTCCATGCCGTTAAGCTCCTTGACTCCAAATGACCTTCGTGGACAGGTTGTCAAAAGAGTTTTCAATATGATGATATATTTGGAGAGCGTGTTGTAAATATAAACTGCGTGGCCCTCCAGGGTTAAACATAAATCAGCAATGAAACAAGTCTTGCACCGTTCACAAGCTTCAAGTGATTTACAGCCCATGAGGTATTTGTGGACATGGAGCCACTCTGGTCATGTGCGAGACACGCAACCAGTTCCCAAACAGCCTGAGATTGCAGCTGGATCCTCTGCAAATGTGTTAATGATCACTTAACACTCTCAGAAACGTTCATTGAGGGGTAAGTGTGAGCCTGGATACAGGAGACATTGAAAAAGGCACAGAGTGCTGGAGTAACTCAGCGGGTCAGGCAGCATCTGTGGAGAACATGGATAGGTGACGTTTCACAGAGTGCTGGAGTAACTCAGCGGGTCAGGCAGCATCTGTGGAGAACATGGATAGGTGACGTTTCACAGAGTGCTGGAGTAACTCAGCGGGTCCGGCAGCATCTGTGGAGAACATGGATAGGTGACGTTTCACAGAGTGCTGGAGTAACTCAGCGGGTCAGGCAGCATCTGTGGAGAACATGGATAGGTGACGTTTCACAGAGTACTGGAGTAACTCAGCGGGTCAGGCAGCATCTGTGGAGAACATGGATAGGTGACGTTTCACAGAGTGCTGGAGTAACTCAGCGGGTCAGGCAGCATCTGTGGAGAACATGGATAGGTATGTTTTGGGTCGGGTCCCTTTTCCCGACTGACTTGTTGGCATTCTAGAATCACAGAGTCACACAGCACAGAAACAGGCCCTTCGGCCCTACTTTCCCACACCGACCAACATGCTCCATCTACACTAGCCCTACCAGCATAACCCTCTAAACCTGTCCTATCCATATACCTGTCCCAATGTCTCTTAAACATCATGATAGTCCCTGCCTCAACTACCTCCTCCAGCACTTTGTTCCATACACTTACAACCCTTTGTGTAAATAAAATGTTTTCCCTCAGGTTCTTATTAAATCTTTTCCGCCTCACATGAAACCTGTGTGCTCTGGTTCTCGATCCCCGTACTCTGGGCAAAAGTCTCTGCGCATTCAAGATCTACTCCTTGTACCAAGATCTGAGCTAGTGCCATAGGCCTGCATTTGTCCCATGTCGCTCTCAACCATTCCAATCCATACATCTGTCCAAATGTCGTTTAGGGGCAGTTCCGCGGTGCAGTGTTCACGGCTGCAGCCTCGCAGCCCACTAACCCTGGTTCGATACCAGCCCTCCTCGCTGTCTGTGTAGAGTTTGCACGTTCTCCTTGTGACCGCGTGGGTTTTCCCCGGGTGCTCCGTTTTCCTCCCACATCCCACAGACGTGCGGGGTGGGTGGAGGGGTTAATGGGCCCCCAGTGTGTGGGTGGGGGGAGTTGATGGGAGTGTGGGGAGAGGGAGATGAGATCAGTGAAGATGCTGTTTGAGGTCTCTGCCCATCCCACGCTGCTCCCCGCCCTGGACATCTGCAGCATTTTTCTCCATTGTGATAAAGAAGTTTGGAGCGGACAATGTCTAAATATAGAGCTGCCGGCGGGCGGGCGGGCGGGCGGAACTAGGATGTGCATATTTGGACATTGCTGTGTCTGGGAGCCTTGTTACAGTGGACATCAGCCGGGGGTCAGTCCCATATTCATGCCGTGATATGCTGCGGCTCTGCACTGGAGTTCAGATCCACCCTCTCCAGGGGCATTTGTACATCACTCGCCAACACAGGTTCACAAAGACACTCACATGAACACACACTCACGCACATATACACTCACACACTCATACACACGTTCACTCATACACATGCAAACACTCACGCTCTTTCGCACATACACTCACACACACACATACTCTCTCTCACACACACACACATACAAACATTCACACATACACACACACATACTCATGTACACACACACACGCATAATCACACACACACAAATTCTCACACACACTCATATACACACAATTATTCACACACACACTCACACATACACACACACATACTCTCACACACACTCATATACACACATATTCACACACACACACACACACACACTCATGCACACACACACGCATAATCACTCACACACACACGCGCGTTCTCAGGGATTCCACATCACTAGCAAACAAAGATAACACCCAACCAAGAGCTAGCTAGCACAGGAAAAATGGGTCGAAGGGTCTCATTAAACGCAGGCCAACAGTCCCCGTCGTCGCTCCATCCTGCGCTGGTCATGAGCGAATCAGGAAGGAAAGGGCGCGAAGCGACTTTGAGACGGGACTTCACTGAAGTCACAGAAGAGATAGAAGCAGAATTGGGCCATTTTTCCCATCAAGTCTACTCCACCATTCAATCATGGCTGATCTAACTTTCCCTGTCTTCACCCCATAACCCTGGCCCAACTTCCCCACGCCAGCCAACATATCCCAGCGACACTAGTTCCACCTGCCTGCGTTTGGTCCATATCCCTCCAAACCTGTCCTATCCATGTACCTGTCTAACTGTTTCTTAAACGTTCCGATAGCCCCAGCCTCAACTACCTCCTCTGGCAGCTTGTTCCATTCACCCACCACCCTTTGTGTGAAAAAGTCACCCCTCGGATTCTTTTCCCCTTCATAAACCCGTGTTCTCTGGTCCCCGATTCCCCTACTCTGGGCAAGAGACTCTGCGTCTAGCCGATCTCTTCCACTCATGATTTTGTACATCTCTCCAGCACCTTGTGTTTTCCTCATGACTGCAGTACCTGCAGTTAGTCATCATCCCATTGAATGGGGACACCTAGCCAAAGAGTTTCTCAACATTGCAAATACGAAACCAGCTGGTTAGACAGAGTTAGAACACATTAAAAAAAAGTTACCTCCATGCCCACGGGCCTGACCAATCCGCAGCACTCTCTGTTGGACAGTCTGAAGCCGCTCTAGTATCTTTGGTCTGAAGAAGGGCCTCCACCTTCCTCCTCTCCACATATGCTGCCTGTCCAGCTGAGTTACTCCAGCACTGTGCCTATCTTCTGTACGACTTGCCCTTCGCTGTTCATCGGCTCTTTAGCATGCTACTTATTTTGAGGTTGCGTCTGGTTTTTGGATCTCCAACAGGGGCCGGGAGAATCTGCCCGCAGTCGCTGCCTGGTTTGCCCTGTGGAATCTCCTTGGCATTGTGACAATGACTGGGTGTTTTACACAGAGGGGAAGCGTCTCCGGGTGCTGTCCAAACGTTACAAACTCCTTGTAAATGGGGGGGGGGGGGGGGGTCTCTGCAAAGTTCCATCACAAACCCACCTTGTTACCAATCTCAGCCCAAACCTCCTCCCTTCCACACAGCTTCTCGTTGCTCTTGAACTCCATCCCTGGTCCCGGGGTAGTGTTTCTGCCGCCTTACTGACACCCCATCTCCCAAAGTTCCAGTGGCTTCATTGAAAATCCAAACCCCCCACACTAATCGGTCCCGAGCCGAAACGTCCCTCCACACATGCTGCCTGGCCCGCTGAGTTCCTCCAGCACTCTGTGTCTTGCTCCAGATCCCAGCATCTGCAGTTGCCGATGCCTCCGGGAATCTTGACGACTTGCAATACTGACACGCTGACTTCCAAGCAGTCAACAGTCTCGAATAAAACTCCCAGTCCCACACCGACACCTCTGTCCAAACACCACTCGGAAACATTTGAAACCCAGCATTTAAATTAAAAAAAAACATTGAACAAGTCAGGAGATGTCAACAATATTTTTGTGGTGGGAATGGCAGGCGGAGAAAAAAAATGTGGGGAAGAGGCGATTTTTTTACACTACCAAATATGGGAATAATGTTCACAGGTTGAGAGCAAATAATGTGGAAATTGTTAAAAACGGATGCGGGCAGATCATCGCTCTCTCAGTAGTGAATACGAGATGGATTGTAAATATTTTATTATGTAACGTCCAAGGCATGCTGTTTGCTGGCAGCGTTAGTCGGCGGTCCCGTTACAGTGTGTGAGTGTGTTGTGGACACACAGCGAGCTGCAGCCTTAGATTATTTTCCTCTGCTTTTGCAACTGGGGCGGCGTCGATGGAAAAACGCGCCGGAGACATTCCTGACATTCTTGGTGAGGTGCCCTCAGACGGAGGTTTGGGGAGGGGAGGGGAAGGGGGGGGAGGGTCTGTCAGCGGAGAGACCAGAGGACTTATAAAAGGCACCGGTGTAGTCACTGCCTTAGACAGCCGGGGAAAGCAGCGGCACAGGAGCGAAGCCCACACTTACACACAGAGGCACAGACAGACAGACAGACAGACAGACAGACAGACTGACTCGCCGCCGCTGCTGCTCGCCCGTCCGAGAAATTAACGCATTCAACCCGAGATGAAGCTCATATCAGCACTCCTCGTCCTCGCACTCTCCCTCGCCGAGGTAAGTCCACAAATTTGTTCAAAATACACTAGGCTGGAAGTGAGAGGGGGGAAATCATGAGGGGCTTGGATACAGTGAATGCTCGCAGCCATCTCCCCAGCTTGGAGGATGCTAAAACTAGAGGGGAGAGGGGACAGCGTTAAGAGGGACTGCCAGAGGAAGCTATGGAAGTGGATGCTGTTATGACTTGCGAAGGACATTTGGACAGATATATGATACGAAGGGTGTCGAGGAGTATGGGCCAAATGCAGGCGCATGGGACTAGTATGTCCCATCTTGGTCGGCATAGACAAGATGGGCCGAAGGGCCTGTTTCCGGGCTCTCACCCCACCGAGCCAGGGAGCAGGAGGTTCTCTGATTTACCAACTTCACCGTGAAGGCTCGCAGCCTGGTGGCTCATGGGGGTAGTCTCAAAGAGCCAGCACGGGCAAAAGGGGGCCGAATGGTCTCTTTAAACGCTGCAGACCCTCAGCGGGTCGGGCCAGCATCGCTGGAAGGAGGAACAGAGTTAGCCCTTGACCAGACTGCGGTTTGCTGTGCAGGTGTTGGGTGCCAGGGAAAGTGGAGGAAGGAACTGCAGATGCCGGTTTACACCGAAGATGGACACAAAATGCTGGAGTAACTCAGCGGGACAGGCAGCATCTCTGGAGAGAAGGAATGGGCGACGTTTCGGGTCGAGACCCTTCTTCAGACTGTAGGTTGCTGGAGAGAGAGGTCTTTAGACAGAGGGTCGTGAATCTGTCGAATTCCTTGTCACAGACGGCTGTGGAGGCCAAGTCAGTGGATATATTTATGGCAGAGATAGATAGATTGTTGATTAGTGCGGGTGTCAGGGGTTATGGGGAGAAGGCAGGAGAATGGGGTTAGGAGGGAGAGATAGATCAGCCATGATTGAACGGCAGAGTAGACCTGATGGGCCGAATGGCCTAATCCTTCCCCTATCACTTATGAGAGTTGGATGCTGGGGAGAGTGTGTTGGGTGCTGGGGAGAGTGTGCTGGGGAGAGTGTGTTGGGTGTTGGGTGCTGGGGAGAGTGTGTTGGGTGTTGGGGAGAGTGTGTTGGGTGCTGGGGAGAGTGTGTTGGGTGCTGGGGAGAGTGTGTTGGGTGTTGGGTGCTGGGGAGAGTGTGTTGGGTGTTGGGTGCTGGGGAGAGTGTGTTGGGGAGAGTGTGTTGGGTGCTGGGGAGAGTGTGTTGGGTGTTGGGTGTTGGGGAGAGTGTGTTGGGTGCTGGGGAGAGTGTGTTGGGTGCTGGGGAGAGTGTGTTGGGTGCTGGGGAGAGTGTGTTGGGTGCTGGGGAGAGTATGTTGGGTGCTGGGGAGAGTGTGTTGGGTGTTGGGTGCTGGGGAGAGTGTGTTGGGTGTTGGGGAGAGTGTGTTGGGTGCTGGGGAGAGTGTGTTGGGTGTTGGGTGCTGGGTGCTGGGGAGAGTGTGTTGGGGAGAGTGTGTTGGGTGCTGGGGAGAGTGTGTTGGGTGTTGGGTGCTGGGGAGAGTGTGTTGGGTGTTGGGTGCTGGGGAGAGTGTGTTGGGTGTTGGGGAGAGTGTGTTGGGTGCTGGGGAGAGTGTGTTGGGTGTTGGGTGTTGGGGAGAGTGTGTTGGGTGCTGGGGAGAGTGTGTTGGGTGCTGGGGAGAGTGTGTTGGGTGCTGGGGAGAGTGTGTTGGGTGTTGGGTGCTGGGGAGAGTGTGTTGGGTGTTGGGTGCTGGGGAGAGTGTGTTGGGTGTTGGGGAGAGTGTGTTGGGTGCTGGGGAGAGTGTGTTGGGTGTTGGGTGCTGGGGAGAGTGTGTTGGGGAGAGTGTGTTGGGTGCTGGGGAGAGTGTGTTGGGTGTTGGGTGCTGGGGAGAGTGTGTTGGGTGTTGGGTGTTGGGTGCTGGGGAGAGTGTGTTGGGTGCTGGGTGTTGGGTGCTGGGGAGAGTGTGTTGGGTGCTGGGGAGAATGTGTTGGGTGCTGGGGAGAGTGTGTTGGGTGCTGGGGGAGAGCGGGCTGGGTGCTGGGGAGAGTGTGTTGGGTGCTGGGGAGAGTGTGTTGGGTGCTGGGTGCTGGGGAGAGTGTGTTGGGTGCTGGGGAGAGTGTGTTGGGTGCTGGGGAGAGCGGGCTGGGTGCTGGGGAGAGTGTGTTGGGTGCTGGGTGTTGGGTGCTGGGGAGAGTGTGTTGGGTGCTGGGGAGAGCGGGCTGGATGCTGGGTGCTGGGGGAGAGCGGGCTGGGTTGCCACGTCGACCCCGGGCTGACGGCCGCTGTGTTGCCGGTTTGCAGGCTGCGAGCTGCGGGCCCGAGTGCCGCTGTCCCCGGGAGGAGCCGCGCTGCGCCGCCGGGGTGAGGCCGGTGCTGGACGGCTGCGGCTGTTGCCTCGTGTGTCCCCGGCAGCTGAACGACGACTGCAGCGCTCGCTTAACGTGCGACCACAGCCGCGGCCTGGAGTGCAACTACGGAGCCAGTCACAGCGCCCAGCGAGGCATCTGCAGAGGTAAGGGGAGTGGGGAGGGGGTAGTGGTGGGGAGGGGGCAAAGAGGTGGGAGGAACCTTCTCCAAAAAGTTTTTATGTTTAAAACCATGTATGGTGATGTGTCCTCGCCTCTGGCGCAGCGATTGGCCGCCAAAAACGTGACTTCAGCACTGTGGAATGTGATTCAGTGGCTTTGAGAGTGAATTGGAGTAAAACTGCACTTGCTGGGAGCTCGGGAAACTGCACATGGAGTCAGTCTAACAGTCCGTCGGCTCAACTTGCCCACACCGGCCAACATGCCCCCATCTACACTAGTCCCACCTGCCCGCGTCTGGCCCATATATCCCTCCAAAACTGTCCTATCCATGTACCTGTCCAAGTGTCTTTTAAACGTTGCGATAGTCCCAGCCTCATCTACCTCCTCTGGCAGCTGGTTCCATACACCCACCACCCTCTGAGGAAAAGTTGCCCCTCAGGTTCCTGTTAAATCTTTCCTCCCCCTCACCTTAAACCCATGTCCTCTGGTTCTCGATTCCCCTACTCTGGGCCAGAGACTCCTCATCCTTCTGCACTCACTCCAGTGAATAGACTCCTAGTCTGCCCAACCTGCCCCTACAGCTCGGGCCCTGTATCCCTCTCCTCCCCGTACCTGCTGGAAACTAAACGAAACACAAAGTGGCGGAGGAACTCTGAGGCTCAGCAAGTATGAGGCACGGTGGCGCAGCGGTAGAGTTGCTGCCTCGCAGCGCCAGAGAGCCGGGTTTGATCCTGACTACCAGTGGTGTCTGTGTGTGGAGTTTGCACCTTCTCCCCGTGACTGCGTGGGTTTTCTCCGGGTTGCCTCTCACATCTCAAAGACCTGCAGGTTTGTAGGTTCATTGGCTTCTGTAAATTGCCCCTAGTGTGCAGGTGATCGCTGGTCGGCTTGGGCACGGTGGGCTGAAGGGCCTGTTTCCACAATGAATCTCTAAACTAAACTCAGAAGCTAGAAGCTTTTCATTTCAGTTTAGTTTATTGTCACGAGGTACGGTGAACAGCTTTTGTTGCATGCTAACCAGTCAGCAGAAAGACAAGACATGATTACAATCGAGCCGTCCACAGTGTACAGATACACCATACATTGATTAGTACAGGTGTCAGGGATTATGTTGAGAAGGCAGGAGAATGGGGTTAGGTGGGAGAGATAGATAGACCAGCCATGCTTGAATGGTGGAGTAGACTTGATGGGCCAAATGGCCTAATTCTGCTCCTATAATAAACCTGAGCCTAACATGTTTAACGTCTTGTGCTTGCAGCCAAGTTGGAAGGACGACCATGCGAGTACAACAGTCGTATTTACCAAAACGGAGAGATCTTCCAGCCCAATTGCAAGCACCAGTGCACGTGTATGGATGGGGCGGTGGGCTGCCTGCCCCTCTGCCCCCAGGAGCTCTCTCTGCCCGAACTGGGCTGCCCCAACCCCAGGCTGGTCAAAGTACCAGGCCACTGTTGTGAGGAGTGGACATGTGATGGGGGCAAGGAACGGCACCACCTCTCTCCCTACACCAACCAGCTCCTCCATCTGCTCAAGAAGAGGGTCAAGAACCTGCCTGGTAAGTTACAGGCCATTCAGCCCGTCATGCCCGTGATAGCCCTACAATGGTCTCCCAGCATCCCCTTCTTCTTGTGTCAATGAATCTGCCTCCTCCGTACTTGCTGACAACAACCCCCCCTTAAAATCCACGCCCCAATATCCCCCCCTCAAATCCATGCCCCAATATCCCCCCTCAAATCCATGCCCCAATATCCCCCCTCAAATCCATGCCCCAATATCCCCCCTCAAATCCATGCCCCAATATCTCCCTCAAATCCATGCCCCAATATCCCCCTCAAATCCATGCCCCAATATCCCCCCTCAAATCCATGCCCCAATATCCCCCCTCAAATCCATGCCCCAATATCCCCCACTCCCCACCCTCCCTCCCCTTCAAATCCATGCCCCAATATCCCCCCTCAAATCCATGCCCCAATATCCCCCCCCCCTCAACCCACTCCCCACCCTCCCCCCCCTTCAAATCCACGTCCCAATATCCCCCCCCTCAACCCACTCCCCACTCTCCCTCCCACCTCAAACCCACTCCCCAACCTCCTCCCCACTAATCCACTACCAAACCTCCCCCCCCCAAATCCACACCCCAGCCTCCCTCCCATCCACCCAACCCCCCCTCAATCCCACTCCCCAACCTTCCCCCCCTCAATCCTACTCCCCAACCTTCCCCCCCTCAAACCCACTCGCCAACCCCACCCCAAACTCACTCCAAACCTACCCCCCCAAACCCACTCCCCAACCTCCCCCCCTCAAACCCACTCCCCAACCCCCCCCAAATCCCAAACCTCCCCCCCTCAAATGCACACCCTACCTACCTATCCCCCCTCCCCCTCAAATCCAATATCATCTATTCCTAGGAGACCCCCAAGGGTCTCGATCCAAAATGTCACCTATTCCTTCGCTCCATAGGTGCTGCCTCACCCGCTGAGTTTCTCCAGCATTTTTTGTGTACCTTCGATTTTTCCAGCATCTGCAGTTCCTTCTTAAACATTCTGTGGGAAGATTGTTTCATAGAGTCACAGAGTGACACAGCATGAAAACAGGCCCTTCGGCCCAACTTGCCCACCCCGACCAACATGCCCCATCTACGCTAGTCCCACCTGCCTGTGTTTGGCCCATATCCTTCTAAACCTGTTATATCCATTACCTGTCCAAATGTTTATGAAAGTCCCTGCCTCAACTAGCTACTCTGACAGCTTGTTCCATACGCCCTTTATGTATTAAAGCCCCTCAGGTTGCTAATAATCATTGCCCCCTCACCCTAAACCAATGTCCTCTAGTTTGCGATTCTCTTACTCCGGGTGTTTATCCGATCTATTCCTCTCATGATATTGTACAGTGATTGTTTTGGTTAGCACGGATGGGTTGGGCCGAAGGGCCTGTTTCTGTCTGATTCTATGTTACACATGGACAGCTTGTGTGAGTTTGCCCCTTGCTCTGGTTGCAGTGTGGAGAGCCAAGTGCTTTGTTCAGACGACAGAATGGTCCCCGTGTTCGAGGTCGTGTGGGGTCGGCATCGCCACCAGAGTCACCAACGACAACCCCAGCTGTAAACTGCGGAAGGAGTCCAGGATCTGCAACATCAGGCCCTGCGACCAGCCCTCGCTTCCCAACCTCAAGGTGAGCCCCCCCTCCTTCCCTCGGCAGGGCGGCGCAGCGGGTAGAGCTGCTGCCTCTCAGCGCTAACGCAAGCTCCGCCGCTGTGTGTGTGGAGTTTGCATGTTCGCCCCGTGACCGCGTGGGATTCCCCCGGGTGCTCCGGTTTCATACCACATCTGAACGTGCGGGGGAGGTTAATGGGCTGCTATAAATTGCCCCCAGTGTGTGGGTGGGGGGTGAAACCACGGGAGAGGTGTTGGGGATGTGGGGAGAGGGAGATTGGATCAATGTAGGTGGCTGGTTGATGGTCAGCATGGGTCGATGGGCTGAAGGGCCTGTCCAGCTGTATTTCTCCATTGCTGTGTCTAATTTAAAATATATTTAGACTGGAAAGGTTTAGAGGGATGAGGGTCAAATGCAGGTCAATGGGACCAAGAATACATGGAGAACATGGATAGGTGACGTTTCACAGAGTGCTGGAGTAACTCAGCGGGTCAGGCAGCATCTGTGGGAGAACATGGATAGGTGACGTTTCACAGAGTGCTGGAGTAACTCAGCGGGTCAGGCAGCATCTGACTAGTCTAGTATAAAGTGGCACAGTGGCGCAGCGATGCGATAGAGTTGAACATGGATAGGTGACGTTTTGGGTTGGGGCCTTTCTTCAGACTCGGTCCCGACACGAAACGTTATCTCTTGGGTGACCTGCTGAGTTGCAGCAGCACTTTGTGATCGAGCTTATATCAGGTTCAGGTTTATTGTTGTATTATTGATCCTATTAAATCTTCACCCTATCACCTTAAATCTATGTCGCACTGGTTCTTGATTCCCCTAGTTTGGGTAAAAGACTGGAGCATTTATGCTCATGATTTTGTACACCTCTATAAGATCACCCCTCAGCCTCCTACACTCCAAGGAATAGAGACCCAGCCTACTCAACCTCTCCCCGTACTCAGGCCCTCAGGTTGTGGCAATATTTCGTAAATGTTCACTGCACGACACCCTTACAGCTTAACGACATCCTCGTCGTGGCACGGTGACCCAAACAACATAATGTTCTCTCCACAGTCGCTGCCTGTCCCGCTGAGTTACTCCAGCATTGTCTGTCTATCTTCAGTGTAAACCAGCGTCTGCAGTTCCTTCCTACACAATACTCCAACTGTGGCCCCACCAACGTCTAGTATAAAGTGGCACAGTGGCGCAGCGATGCGATAGAGTTGATGCCTTACAGCACCAGCGACCCAGATATGAACCTGACTGTGGGTACTGTCTGTAGAGTTTGTATGATTTCCCCGTGACCGTGTGGGTTTTCTCCGGGTGCTCCGGTTTCCTCCCACACTCCAAAGGCATACAGGTTTGTAGGTTGATTGGCTTGGTGTAAATGTAAATTGTCCCTAGTGTGTGTAGGATAGTGCTAGTGTGTACAGGATAGTGCTAGTGTGTGTAGGATAGTGCAAGTGTGTGTAGGATAGTGCTAGTGTGTGTAGGATAGTGCTAGTGTGTGTGGGATAGTGCTAGTGTGTGTGGGATAGTGCTAGTGTGTACAGGATAGTGCTAGTGTGTACAGGATAGTGCTAGTGTGTGTAGGATAGTGCTAGTGTGTGTAGGATAGTGCTAGTGTGTGTAGGATAGTGCTAGTGTGTGTAGGATAGTGCTAGTGTGTGTAGGATAGTGCTACTGTGTGTAGGATAGTGCTAGTGTGTGTAGGATAGTGCTAGTGTGTGTGGGATAGTGCTAGTGTGTGTGGGATAGTGCTAGTGTGTACAGGATAGTGCTAGTGTGTACAGGATAGTGCTAGTGTGTGTAGGATAGTGCTAGTGTGTGTAGGATAGTGCTAGTGTGTGTAGGATAGTGCTAGTGTGTGTAGGATAGTGCTAGTGTGTGTAGGATAGTGCTAGTGTGTGTAGGATAGTGCTAGTGTGTGTAGGATAGTGCTAGTGTGTGTCGGATAGTGCTAGTGTGTACAGGATAGTGCTGCTGTGTGTAGGATAGTGCTAGTGTGTGTAGGATAGTGCTAGTGTGTGTGGGATAGTGCTAGTGTGTGTAGGATAGTGCTAGTGTGTACAGGATAGTGCTGCTGTGTGTAGGATAGTGCTAGTGTGTGTAGGATAGTGCTAGTGTGTGTGGGATAGTGCTAGTGTGTGTAGGATAGTGCTAGTGTGTGTAGGATAGTGCTAGTGTGTGTAGGATAGTGCTAGTGTGTGTAGGATAGTGCTAGTGTGTGTAGGATAGTGCTAGTGTGTGTAGGATAGTGCTAGTGTGTGTAGGATAGTGCTAGTGTGTGTAGGATAGTGCTAGTGTGTGTAGGACAGTGCTAGTGTGTGTCGGATAGTGCTAGTGTGTACAGGATAGTGCTACTGTGTGTAGGATAGTGCTAGTGTGTCGGATAGTGCTAGTGTGTGTAGGATAGTGCTAGTGTGTGTAGGATAGTGCTAGTGTGTGTAGGATAGTGCTAGTGTGTGTAGGACAGTGCTAGTGTGTGTCGGATAGTGCTAGTGTGTACAGGATAGTGCTACTGTGTGTAGGATAGTGCTAGTGTGTGTAGGACAGTGCTAGTGTGTGTCGGATAGTGCTAGTGTGTACAGGATAGTGCTACTGTGTGTAGGATAGTGCTAGTGTGTCGGATAGTGCTAGTGTGTGTAGGATAGTGCTAGTGTG
Organism: Raja brachyura; assembly: GCA_963514005.1. The sequence continues at coordinate 76,469,819 of OY740790.1, forward strand.
TGTGGGATAGTGCTAGTGTGTGTGGGATAGTGCTAGTGTGTGTGGGATAGTGCTAGTGTGTGTGGGATAGTGCTAGTGTGTGTAGGATAGTGCTAGTGTGTGTAGGATAGTGCTAGTGTGTGTAGGATAGTGCTAGTGTGTGTAGGATAGTGCTAGTGTGTGTAGGATAGTGCCAGTGTGTGTAGGATAGTGCTAGTGTGTGTAGGATAGTGCTAGTGTGTGTAGGATAGTGCCAGTGTGTGTAGGATAGTGCTAGTGTGTGTAGGATAGTGCTAGTGTGTGTAGGACAGTGCTAGTGTGTGTAGGATAGTGCTAGTGTGTGTAGGATAGTGCTAGTGTGTGTAGGATAGTGCCAGTGTGTGTAGGATAGTGCTAGTGTGTGTAGGACAGTGCTAGTGTGTGTAGGATAGTGCTAGTGTGTGTAGGATAGTGCTAGTGTGTGTAGGATAGTGCTAGTGTGTGTAGGATAGTGCTAGTGTGTGTAGGATAGTGCCAGTGTGTGTAGGATAGTGCTAGTGTGTGTAGGATAGTGCTAGTGTGTGTAGGATAGTGCCAGTGTGTGTAGGATAGTGCTAGTGTGTGTAGGATAGTGCTAGTGTGTGTAGGATAGTGCCAGTGTGTGTAGGACAGTGCTAGTGTGTGTAGGACAGTGCTAGTGTGTGTAGGACAGTGCTAGTGTGTGTAGGATAGTGCCAGTGTGTGTAGGATAGTGCTAGTGTGTGTAGGACAGTGCTAGTGTGTGTAGGACAGTGCTAGTGTGTGTAGGATAGTGCTAGTGTGTGTAGGATAGTGCTAGTGTGTGTAGGATAGTGCCAGTGTGTGTAGGATAGTGCTAGTGTGTGTAGGACAGTGCTAGTGTGTGTAGGATAGTGCTAGTGTGTGTAGGATAGTGCTAGTGTGTGTGGGATAGTGCTAGTGTGTGTGGGATAGTGCTAGTGTGTGTGGGATAGTGCTAGTGTGTGTGGGATAGTGCTAGTGTGTGTAGGATAGTGCTAGTGTGTGTAGGATAGTGCTAGTGTGTGTAGGATAGTGCTAGTGTGTGTAGGATAGTGCTAGTGTGTGTCGGACAGTGCTAGTGTGTGTAGGATAGTGCTAGTGTGTGTAGGATAGTGCTAGTGTGTGTAGGATAGTGCCAGTGTGTGTAGGATAGTGCTAGTGTGTGTAGGATAGTGCTAGTGTGTGTAGGATAGTGCTAGTGTGTGTAGGATAGTGCTAGTGTACGGGGTGATCACTGTTTGGTGTGGTCTCAGAGGGCCAGAGGGCCTGTTTCTGTGCTGTATCTCTGAACTAAACTAAACTGCCTCTCGGACTATCCTTGATCGGACTTTGCTGGCTTTACCTTGCACTAAACGTTATTCCCTTATCCTGTATCTGTACACTGTGAACGGCTCGATTGCAATCATGTATAGTCTTTCCGTGACTGGTTGGCATGCAACAAAAGCTTTCCACTGTACCTTGGTACACGTGACAATAAACTAGACTGTGCCGTGAGGTTCCGACCTGTTGACTCACTGTCCTCTGTCTCTCTGCTCTGTCACAGAAAGGGAAGAAGTGCCTCCGCACGCGGAGATCGGACGCAGCGACGCATTTCACCTACGCCGGCTGCACGAGTGTGAAGCGTTACCGCACCAAGCAGTGCGGCTCCTGCGTGGACGGGCGCTGCTGCACGCCGCAGCAGACCCGCACCGTCCGAGTGCGATTCCGGTGTGACGACGGGGAGAGCTTCAACAAGGACATGATGATGATCCAGTCGTGCAGATGCCAGCGCCGCTGCCCGCTCGATAACGAGGCCTCCAGCCCCCACGTCATGCTGCACAACGACATCCACAAGTTCCTGGACTGATGACCCGGACTGGCTGCACCAGGGGTGGTCAACCACTGACCAGCAGACGGCCATGGACACCAGCCCACAGACTACAGCCACTCCCCCTCCTCCCTCCCTCCCTCCCTCCCTCTCTGCCCACAGTCCTGTCTCACGGCAGCCACAGATACGGTAGACACTCTGAACCTTCCTCCCGTGGGGGGGGGGGGGGGGGCCATGGCAAAGACTAAGAGGGCAGAACTTTAAAGGGGATGTGTGGGACAAGTTTTACTGACATAGAGGGCAGTGGGTGCCTGGGACATGAAGATATGACAGTGGTGTTTAAGGGGCTTGTGGATAGGCACGTGGTTTTGGATCAGGTGCAGGCAGGTCAGAGTTGGCCTTCGCTCGACCATTGTGTGCACAAGGGCCTGCCCATGTACTAGTGTCTGTGTGTGGAGGTGGCACTACCCGCCACAACCATTCGCCCACCCCGTCTACTGGGGTTGGCATTTACACAACGCTCATGCCACAGGGACCAGGAGACAGGGTGGGGAGGGGGGTGGGTGGGTGGGACAGTCTTGTACCTCCATGCCCTGTGGGTTACCTGCCCCCAGCGGGCAGTGAGACTGGGGGCTGGTCAGCGAGAGCTCCACATTCAGCGCAAGCTTCATTTCCCTGGAGCGAGGAACAGCTTCATATTGGAGCGTTATATAGCCACTTGCGTTTGTTCTGTTTGCAACAAAGCGATTGTTTATTTGTATTATTATATAATGTCCCTCCGTGTACTCTCAGCAGACTCTCGTGTCTTTACTGTGCCCTGGTGTGGTTATTGTGGAGCCCAGAGTTAAATACGGCAGCCAGCGACAGTCTGCCTGCCCAGACCACCCGACCAGCCACCATCAACCATCCTCTATACCCATCGAATGTTGCATTATTTATCAAATCTGTCCCAGATTCTGTTGGGTACAAACAATGTCATACTGGAATTAAATGTACATAGATTTAATTTTTTTAAGAAAGAAATTAAACAATTTATTTATGAACCTGATTCCTGGCGCAGTGTTCTAGTTCCTCTCCAATGTGCAGCCTTGTTCGTGCGGGTGGAACGAGCGATAAATTAAGTTGGTGCAGATGCACGTTTACACAAAAGATAGACACAGAGTGCTGGAGTAACTCAGCGGGTCAGGCAGCATCTGTGGAGAACATGGATAGGTGACGTTTCACAGAGTGCTGGAGTAACTCAGCGGGTCAGGCAGCAACTGTGGAGAACATGGATAGGTGACGTTTCACAGAGTGCTGGAGTAACTCAGCGGGTCAGGCAGCATCTGTGGAGAACATGGATAGGTGACGTTTCACAGAGTGCTGGAGTAACTCAGCGGGTCAGGCAGCATCTGTGGAGAACATGGATAGGTGACGTTTCACAGAGTGCTGGAGTAACTCAGCGGGTCAGGCAGCATCTGTGGAGAACATGGATAGGTGACGTTTCACAGAGCGCTGGAGTAACTCAGCGGGTCAGGCAGCATCTGTGGAGAACATGGATAGGTGACGTTTCACAGAGTGCTGGAGTAACTCAGCGGGTCAGGCAGCATCTGTGGAGAACATGGATAGGTGACGTTTCACAGAGTGCTGGAGTAACTCAGCGGGTCAGGCAGCATCTGTGGAGAACATGGATAGGTGACGTTTCACAGAGTGCTGGAGTAACTCAGCGGGTCAGGCAGCATCTGTGGAGAACATGGATAGGTGACGTTTCACAGAGTGCTGGAGTAACTCAGCGGGTCAGGCAGCATCTGTGGAGAACATGGATAGGTGACGTTTCACAGAGTGCTGGAGTAACTCAGCGGGTCAGGCAGCATCTGTGGAGAACATGGATTGGTGACGTTTGTGGTCGGGACCCTTCAGGCACTGACGTAATGTAGATGTCTGTTTCTGTTAGGGTCTTGACTCTCCCAATACACAACAGTGTTCCATTGGGTGCAGTCCTGCAGGATCTAAATTCAGCAATGCTCACTATCCAGGGTTATGGGGAATCACGCACACGCACACACAGACACATACACACGCGCACACGCACGCAAACATGCGCACACACATACACAACTAGACACACACAAACACACGCAACCAAATGTGGGCGGCACGGTGGCGCAGCGGGTAGAGCTGCTGCCTCACAGCACCAGATACCCGGGTTCCATCCTGACCACGGGTGCTGTCTGTACGGAGTTTGTACGTTCTCTGTGCTGTGTGTGACCTGCGTGGGTTTTCACCGGGTGATCCGGTTTCCTCCCACACTCCAAAGGCGTGCTGGTCTGTAAGTTAATTGTCTTGGGTAAAATTGTAAATTGTCCCTAGCGCGTAGGGTTGTGCTAGTATACGGGGTGATCGCTGGTTGGCGCGGACTCGGTGGGCCGAAGGGCCAGTTTCCGTACTGTTTCTCTGAAAGTCTAAGCACACACACACACCCAAGACCGGAAAATATTTTTGCCGCATGAAGTAACACAGAACTATGGTCACATTACTGCATTAGTAACCAGAGGCAGGGATCTGAATCACAACCACACCATCTGAAGAATGTAGAATGCAAATAGTTTAAATGAATGTGAAATTTGGGAAAAAAAGGAGGTTAGGATGTGTAACCAGAACGATGCCAGAAAAATCCATCTCATTCACTAATATCCTTCAGGAAAGGAAAACTGCCTCTAACTGGTCTCCGTATAACAAGATGTGTCTGATTTTGAACAACGACAGCGCAGGAGTAATCACGGATTAAACAATGAAAATATCAGCACTGTCCCAGGAAAGAACTGCAGATGTTGGAAAAATCGAAGGTAGACAAAAATGCTGGAGAAACTCAGCTGGTGAGGCAGCATCTATGGAGCGAAGGAATAGGTGACGTTTTGGGTTGAGACCCTTCTTCAGACTGATGTGGGGGGGGGAGGGGGGGGCGGGAAGAAGAAAGGAAGAGGCGGAGACAGTGGGCTGTGGGAGAGCTGGGAAGGGGAGGGGAAAGAGGGAGAAAGCAGGGACTACCTGAAATTGGAGAAGTCAATGTTCATACCGCTGGGGTGTAAACTACTGCCTGTCTGTCACATCTACATCCTAAATGAAAGAATAGATTTATTAAAAAAGCTTTAGAGATGAAGATATTGGGTGTCGATAGTAATTTGTTCATCACTGGAGCTGAGACCTAGTCCCAGTCTGGACTTCCACCCAGTCCCTCAGTTGAGTTTCAGTTGAGTTTATTGTCACGTGTACCGAGGTACAGTGAAAATATTTGTTGCGAGCTAACCAGCCAGCGGGAAGACAATACATGATTACAATCGAGCCGTCCACAGTGTACAGATACAGGATAAAGGGAATTACGTTTAGTGCAAGGTGAAGCCCGCAAAGTCCGATCAAGGATAGTCCGAGGGTCACCAATGAGGTAGATGAAAGAAGTTGAATAAGACCATAGTCCAAGTGTGAAGAGTTGCTGTAGGTGTAGAGGTTTATGACTGTGGGGTGTTTGTAGATCTGCCTCTGTGGCCAGCACGTAAATACTCGACTGTTTCCCACAGTCACACAGCACGGAAACAGGCCCTTCGGCCCAACTCAGCCTTACTGACCAACATACCCCATCTACACTAGTCCCATCTGCCCACGTTTGGCCCATATCCCTCTAAACCTGTCCTATCCATGAACCTGTCCAAATGTCTTTCAAAAGTTGCAATAGTCCCAGCCTCAACTACCTGCTCCAGCAGCTTGTTCCATACACCCACCATCCTCTGTGTGAAAATGTTACCCCCCAGGTTCCTATTAAATCTTTTCCCCTTCACCTTGAACCTATGTCCTCTGGTCCTCGATTCCCCTACTCTGGGCAAGAGACTCTGTGCATCTACCCGATCTATTCCTCTCATGATTTTATACACCTCTATAAGATCTCCCCTCATCCTCCTGCGCTCCAAGGAATAGAGACCCAGCCTACTCAACCTCTCCCTGTAGCTCACACCCTCTAGTCCTGGCAACATCCTCGTAAAGAGAGAGGGAGAGAGAGGGGGAGGGAAAGAGGGAGCAGGAGAGAGAAAGAGAGAGAAAGATAGAGGAGAGATAGATAGAGAGAGAGAGACGGAGAGGTCAGTGACTGCATGAAGCTGGCATGGACCCAATGGGATGAATGGCCTTGTTCTGTGCCATAATGAGTCAGGGGGCAGGAATGTGAGTGAGTGTCAGTGTGGGAGTGCTGTGAATGGCCACAGGGCCCCATGCCAAGGCTAGGATGGAGGGGGGGGGGGGGGTCGTGATTGACTGGGAGCTCCCAGCTCAGTCCCCCCCCCCCCCGAGTATCTGGAATAATCTGGCAACATTGGAGACAGATTCCCCGAGCTCTCATTCGCATATAACATCCAAAAGGAAATTCTCGCCTCGAAATTCTTCCGTGATGGAATCTAACGGCCATGGGTGGCCTATCAATGAGCACCCCCCCCCCCCCCCACCCCCAGGGGAAGTGTGTATCAGTGTTACTGATCCTCACACAGGGGCAGAGGGATATTGTGGAAACTACACACGTTATCAGGCAACTGAACCATCCGACCAACAAATATAGAGTGCTCCGGAACGAGGACAGGAGCAAAGAGGACCTTCTGCAGTTGTACAGGGCCCTGGTGAGACCACACCTGGAGTATTGTGTGCAGTTTTGGTCCCCTAATTTGAGGAAGGACATTCTTGCTCTTGAGGCAGTGCAGCGTAGGTTCACCGGGTTAAATCCCGGGATGGCGGGACTATCATATGAGGAAAGATTGGAAAGACTAGGCTTGTATTCACTGGAATTTAGAAGGATGAGATGGGATCTTATAGAAAAGTATGAAATTATAAAAGGACTGGACAAGCAAGATGCAGGAAAAATGTTCCCAATGATGGGGGAGTCCAGAACCAGGGGCCACAGTCTAAGAATAAAGGGGAGGTCATTTAGAACTGAGATGGAGACTGTCGGTATTCTCTACCTTTAATTTGTCTTTACTGGATTTTATCTTGTGCTAAACTTTATTCATTTATTCTCTTTATCCTGTATCTGTACACTGTGGGCAGCTTGACTCATGTTCATAAGTGATAGGAGCAGAATCAGGCCATTCGGCCCATCAAGTCTACTCCTCCATTCAATCATGGCTGATCTATCTCTCCCTCCTAACCCCATTCTCCTGCCTTCTCAAACATCACACAAACCAACCTCCCTTCCATCGCCGCCATCTACACCTCACGCTGCCTCGGCAAGGCCGGCAGCATCATCACGGACCAGTCTCACCCCGGTCACTCCCTCTTCTCCCCTCTCCCATCGGGCAAGAGGTACAGAAGTGTGAAAACCAACGCACACCTCCAGATTCAGGGACAGTTTCTTCCCGACTGTTATCAGGCAACTGAACCGTCCTCTCACCAACTAGAGAGCGGTCCTGATGGGGAGAAGGTAGGAGAATGTGGAATCGAGGACCAGAGGGCATGTGTTGAAGGTGAAGGGGAAAAGATTTAATAGGATCTGAGGGGTAACTTTTTCACACAGGGTGGTGGGTGTATGGAACAAGCTGCCAGAGGAGGTAGTTGAGGCTGGGACTATCCCATCGTTTAAGAAACAGTTAGACAGGTACATGGATAGGACAGGTTTGGAGGGTAATGGACCAAGCGCAGGCAGGTGGGACTGGTGTAGCTGGGACATCCAACGGAGAGGATGAGAAGGGGTTTCTGCCCAGAGGCCATTCGGCCTGTAAACTCCTATCCCCCCAGGGACTAACTCTACTACAGTTACTGGACCACAATACCGCCCACAATATTTTATTATGGAAAAGAACATGTGATTCTGTTTGTAGTTTGTTGGTTGTTTGTTTGTTTGTCTGTTTGTTTTTTGCACAAAGTCCGCAGGCACGGCCACTTTTCATTTCACTGCACATCCCGTATGTGTATGTGACGAATAAACTTGACTTGACTTGGCTAGTGTGGGCAAGTTGGGTCAAAGGGCCTGTTTCCACACTGTATCACTCTGTGACTCTAATGGGGTTACGTGGGAGAGATAGATCAGCCATGATTGAATGGCAGTGTAGACTTGATGGGCCGAATGGTCTACTTCTACTCTTATCACTTATGACTTTATGACCTTTCAGTCTGAAGAAGGGTCTCGACCTGAAACATCACCTATCCATGTTCTCCACAGATGCTGCCTGACCCGCTGAGTTACTCCAGCACTCTGTGAAACGTCACCTATCCATGTTCTCCACAGATGCTGCCTGACCCGCTGAGTTACTCCAGCACTCTGTGAAACGTCACCTATCCATGTTCTCCACAGATGCTGCCTGACCCGCTGAGTTACTCCAGCACTCTGTGACTCTCTGCATCGTTTCCCGGGGCTGATGTTTCTGAAGTGCCTGCCTATTAATATCTGCATTCCTTCCCCTACATTAAATTGCAAGCTGCTGTTTGAAGGGATGTTTTGAAGCTGGTGAAGGAATCTGCTTTGTTCCATCTGCCGACCGCGGGCAGGTATGGAACCACAGAGGAATGTTCCGGTGGCGGGGAAAGCAGACAACTTGATGGTCTACAGATGTGTTCATGCTGAAAGCAATCCCGACCCAAAATAGCAGAGCCGTGAGCCACATGTGCGCTCCACTTCAAAAGGTAACGCTTCCCTTCAAAAACCACTCCCCCGAATAGCTACAATACCATGCAGCAGCATCAGAGAAAACAATTCCAGCAACGCCCACACTTCCCTGAGTTGACCGCGCGGGAAGGAACTGCAGATGCTGCTCAACACCAAATGTAAACACAATGTGCCGGAGTAACTGGCTGCTGGAGTATGGTAGAGCTGCTGCCTCACAGCGCCGGAGACCCGGGTTCGATCCCAACTACGGGCGCTGTCTGTACGGAGTTTGCACGCTCTCCCCGTGACCGCGTGGTTTTTCTCCGAGATCTTCAGTTTCCTCCCACACTACAAAGATGTACAGGTTTGTAGGTTAATTGGCTTGGTGTAAGTTTAAATTGTCTCCAGTGTGTGTAGGATAGTGTTAGTGTGCGGGGATCGCTGGTCAACACGGACACGGTGGGCCGAAGGGCCTGTTTCCACACTGTATCTCCAAACTAAACTACAGAGATAGGACATATTTCAGGTTGAGACCATTCTTCAGACTCAGTCTTCTCAGACTTCAGTTTGAGGAAGGATCTCCAGCAACTAAGTTACAGAGAAAGGTTGAACAAGTTAGGTCTTTATTCTTTGAGCACAGAAGGTTAAGGGGGGACTTGATTGAGGTCTTTAAAATGATGAAAGGGATAGACAGAGTTGACGTGGATAAGCTTTTCCCATTGAGGGTAGGGAAGATTCAAACAAGAGGGCATGACATGAGAATTAAGGGACAGAAGTTTAGGGGTAACATGAGGGGGAACTTCTTTACTCAGAGAGTGGTGGCTGTGTGGAATGATCTTCCAGCAGAAGTGGTGGAGGCAGGATCGATTTTAACATTTAAAAGTAAAGTGGATAGGTATATGGACGGGAAGGGAATGGAGGGGTATGGTCTGAGTGCAGGTAGATGGGACTAGGGGAAAATAAATGATCGGCACGGACAGGAAGGGCCGAGAAGGCCTGTTTCCGTGCTGTAATTGTTATATGGTTATTATATGGTCTCGACCTGAAACGTCACCCATTCCTTCTTGCCAGAGATGCTGCCTCACCTGCTGAGTTACTCCAGCACTTTGTATTTTGTTCAGGATTCCAGCATTTGCAGTTCCTCGTGAATCCAGGTCACGTTTCTTCAAAGAGCAGGAAGCCAGCCGTGTTTCCATCAAGGAATTATTCCCGTAAATCCTTCATATTGGCCGCTTCTGTTCCTCAGCTTCAGAACCGTAGATCAAAATATATCGTAAATTAATATCTTCAAAGTCGACTGAAAATCTTCTAACAAGTCATGGCGAGCCATCCATACATTAAACCAAACAAGCTTTCTCATCCCGTTCCCAGTCACACAACTAACGGACAGAAGATAGACACAGAGTGCTGGAGTAACTCAGCGGGTAGTCATGGGGGTCGAGGCCAGAGGTTCTGGGGTGACGGTGGAACTGAAGGAAATCCACATTAGGCAGGAAATGGTGTTGGGTAGACTGATAGGACTGAAGGCTGATAAATCCCCAGGGCCTGATGGTCTGCATTCCAGGGTACTTAAGGAAGTGGCTCTAGAAATCGTGGATGCATTGGTGATAATTTTCCAATGTTCTACAGACTCAGGATCAGTTCCTGTGGATTGGAGGGCAGCTAATGTTATCCCACTTTTTAAGAAAGGTGGGAGAGAGAAAACGGGGAATTATTGACCAGTTAGCCTGACATCGGTGGTGGGGAAGATGCTGGAGTCAATTATATAAGATGAAATAGCCGCACATTTGGATAGCAGTAACAGGATCGGTCCGAGTCAGCATGGATTTACGAAGGGGAAATCATGCTTGACTAATCTTCTGGAATTTTTGGAAGAAAATGGACTAGGAAGAGCCAGTGGATGTAGCGTACCTGGACTTTCAGAAAACATTTGATAAGGTCCCACATAGGAGATTAGTGGGCAAAATTAGAGCACATGGTTTAGGGGGTAGAGGAGCTGACATGGATAGAGAAGTAGGAGGTAGCTGACATGGATAGAGAAGTGGTTGGCAGACAGGAAACAAAGAGTAGGGATTAACGGGTCCCTTTCAGAATGACAGGCAGTGACTAGTGGGGTACCGCAAGGCTCGGTGCTGGAACCGCAGCTATTTACAATATACATCAATGATTTGGATGAAGGGATTCAAAGTAACATTAGCAAATTTGCAGATGACACAAAGCTGGGTGGCAGTGTGAACTGTGAGGAGGATGCTATGAGAATTCAGGGTGACTTGGACAGGTTGGGGGAGTGGGCAGATGCATGGCAGATGAAGTTTAATGTGGATAAATGTGCGGTTATCCACTTTGGTAGCAAAAACAGGAAGGCAGATTACTATCTAAGTGGCGTCAAGTTGGGAAAAGGGGAAGTATAACGGGATCTGGGGGTCCTTGTTCATCAGTCTATGAAAGTAAGCATGCAGGTACAGCAGGCAGTGAAGAATGCAAATAGCATGTTGGCCTTTATAAGAAGAGGAATCGAATATAGGAGCAAAGAGGTCCTTCAGCAGTTGTACAGAGCCCTAGTGAGACCACATCTGGTCCCCTAATTTGAGGAAGGACATTCTTGCTATTGAGGGAGTGCAGCGTAGGTTCACAAGGTTAATTCCCGGGATGGCGGGACTGTCATATGCTGATAAAATGGAGCAGCTGGGCTTGTACACTCTGGAGTTTAGAAGGATGAGAGGGGATCTCATTGAAACATATAAGATTGTTAAGGGCTTGGACATGCAAGAGGCAGGAAACATGTTCCCGATGTTGGAGGAGTCCAGAACCAGGGGCCACAGTTTAAGAATAAGGGGCCGGCCATTTAGAACGGAGATGAGGAAACACTTTTTCTCACAGAGAGTTGTGAGTCTGTGGAATTCTCTGCCTCAGAAGGCGGTGGTGGCCGTTTCTCTGGATGCCTTCAAGAGAGAGATAGATAGGGCTCTTAAAGATAGCGGAGTCAGGGGATATGGGGAGAAGGCAGGAACGGGGTACTGATTGGGGATGATCAGCCATGATCACATTGAATGGCGGTGCTGGCTCGAAGGGCCGAATGGCCTACTCCTGCACTTATTGTCTATTGACGTTTTGGGTCGAGGCCCTTCTTCAGATTGATTTTAGTTTTTAGAGATGCATAAGATCATGTGATAGGAGCAGAATTAGGCCATTCGGCCCATCAAGTCTACTCCGCCATTCAATCGTGGCTAATCTATCTCTCCCTCCTAACCCCATTCTCCTGCCTTCTCCCCATAACCCCTGACACCCACACTAATCAACAATCTATCTATCTCTGCCTTAAAAATATCCACTGACTTGTGGCCTCCACAGCCGTCTGTGGCAAAGAATTCCACAGATTCACCGCCCTCTGACTAAATAAATTCCTCCTCATCTCCTTCCTAAAGGAACGCCCTTTAATTCTGCGGCTGTGCCCTCTGGTCCTAGACTCTCCCACTAGTGGAAACATCCTCTCCACACCCACTCTATCCGGGCCTTTCATTTGGATACAGAGTGGAAACAGGGCCAATGGTTCAAAAGGTCGTACCCGGAGGAAACCCACGTGGTCACAGAGGCAACATGCAAACTCCACACAGACAGCACCCGTAGTCGGGTTTGGAGCCAGGTCTCTGGCGCAGTGAGGCAGCAGCTCCACCCGCTGCGCCACTGTGCCGCTATCCTATCCATGTATCTGTCCAACTGTTTCTGCAACATTGTGATAGTACCAACCTCAACCATCTCCTCTGCTAACATTGATAAATTGTCCCTAGTGTGTAGGATAGTACTAGTGTACGGGGTGGTCGCTGGTCGGCACGGACACAATGGCATATTTCCATGCTGTATCATTCAATGCTAAGGTTTAGTTTAGTTTGGAGATACAGCACGGAACAGGCCCTTCGGCCCACCGAGTCCGTGCCGACCAGCGATCCCCGCACACTAACACTACCCTACACACACTGGGGACAATTTACATTTATACCAAACCAATTAACTACAAATCCGCACGTCTTTGGAGTCTGGGAGGAATCCGGAGTTCCCGGAGAAAACCCACGCAGGTCATGGGGAGAACGTGCAAACTCCATACAGACAGCACCCGTAGTCAGGATGGAACCTGGGTCTCTGGCGCTGTGAGACGCTGAAGTCATGAGGGGCTCCGTAGGGCAGAGTGGAGATGTTGCATCTCTTGGCTGGTGCAACAGCTTCAGAATTACGGATTGGTAGTTCAGGCCAGAGAGGAGAAGAAATGTCTTATAGACAATAGACAATAGACAATGGACAATAGGTGCAGGAATAGCCCAGCCGCTCCATTCTATCAGCATATGACCGTCCCGCCATCCCAGAGGGTGGTATGGACAAGACAGGTTTAGAGGGATATGGGCCAAATGCAGGCAAGTGGGACTAGTGTAGATGGGGCATGTTGGTCGGCATGGGCAGGTTAAGCTGAAGGGCCTGTTTCCGTGCTGGATGACTCTATGACTCTGTGTCTCTGCGAATCTATGTGTTAGGAGGGAGAGATAGATCAGCCCTGATTGAATGGCACAGTAGACTCAATGGGCCAAATGGCCTCAATCTGCTCCTTTCACTTATGACCTTATGGCTCTGACTTTGTGACTCTGTCTCTGTGTCTCTGTGACTCTGTGTCTCTGTGACTCTGTGTCTCTGTGTCTCTGTGTCTCTGTGACTCTGTCTCTGTGTCTCTGTGACTGTGTGTCTCTGTGTCTCTGTGACTCTGTGTCTCTGTGTCTCTGTGTCTCTGTGTCTATGTGTCTCTGTGACTCTGTCTCTGTGTCTCTGTGTCTCTGTGTCTCTGTGACTCTGTCTCTGTGTCTCTGTGTCTATGTGTCTCTGTGACTCTGTGTCTCTGTGTCTCTGTCTCTGTGTCTCTGTGTCTCTGTGTCTCTGTGACTGTCTCTGTGACTGTGTCTCTGTCTCTGTGACTGTCTCTGTGTCTCTGTGTCTATGTGTCTCTGTGTCTCTGTGACTCTGTGTCTCTGTGTCTCTGTGTCTCTGTGACTCTGTCTCTGTGACTCTGTGTCTCTGTGTCTATGTGTCTCTGTGTCTCTGTGTCTCTGTGTCTGTGTGTCTCCGTGTCTCTGTGACTCTGTGTCTCTGCCTCAAAAAGGCTGGCAGCATCATCAAGGACCCACACCACCCTGGCCACACACTCATCTCCCCGCTACCTTCAGGTAGAAGGTACAGGAGCCTGAAGACTGCAAAGTCCAGGTTCAGGAATAGCTACTTCCCCACAGCCATCAGGCTACTAAACTTGGCTCGGACAAAACTCTGAATATTAAAAGCCCATTATCTGTTTATTTGCACTTCATCAGCTTATTTATTCATGTGTGTATATATTTATATAATGGTATATGGACACACTGATCTGTTCTGTAGTCAATGCCGTCTATGTTCTGTTGAGCTGAAGCAAAGCAAGAATTTCATTGTCCTGTCAGGGACACACGACAATAAACTCACTTGACTTGAATCTCTGTCTGTGAGTCTGTGTCTCTGTGTCTCTGTGTCTCTGTGTCTCTGTGTCTCTGTGTCTCTGTGTCTCTGTGTCATTGTGTCTCTGTGACTGTGTGTCTGTGACTGTGAGTCTGTGGGTCTATGGGTCTATGGGTCTATGGTCTATGCGTCTATGGTCTATGGTCTATGGGTCTATGGTCTATGGGTCTATGGGTCTATGGTCTATGGTCTATGGGTCTATGGTCTATGGGTCTATGGTCTATGGGTCTATGGTCTATGGGTCTATGGGTCTATGGTCTATGGGTCTATGGTCTATGGGTCTATGGTCTATGGGTCTATGGGTCTATGGTCTATGGGTCTATGGTCTATGGGTCTATGGGTCTATGGTCTATGGGTCTATGGGTCTATGGGTCTATGGGTCTATGGTCTATGGGTCTATGGTCTATGGGTCTATGGGTCTACGGGTCTATGGTCTATGGGTCTATGGTCTATGGGTCTATGGGTCTATGGTCTATGGGTCTATGGGTCTATGGGTCTATGGTCTATGGGTCTATGGTCTATGGGTCTATGGTCTATGGGTCTATGGGTCTATGGGTCTATGGTCTATGGGTCTATGGGCCTATGGGTCTATGGTCTATGGGTCTATGGGTCTATGGTCTATGGGTTTATGGGTCTATGGTCTATGGGTCTATGGTCTATGGGTCTATGGTCTATGGTCTATGGGTCTATGGGTCTATGGTCTATGGTCTATGGTCTATGGGTCTATGGTCTATGGGTCTATGGTCTATGGTCTATGGGTCTATGGTCTATGGTCTATGGTCTTGGGTCTATGGTCTATGGGTCTATGGTCTATGGGTCTATGGTCTATGGGTCTATGGGTCTATGGGTCTATGGTCTATGGGTCTATGGGTCTATGGTCTATGGTCTATGGGTCTATGGGTCTATGGTCTATGGTCTATGGGTCTATGGGTCTATGGTCTATGGGTCTATGGTCTATGGGTCTATGGGTCTATGGTCTATGGGTCTATGGGTCTATGGGTCTATGGTCTATGGGTCTATGGGTCTATGGGTCTATGGGTCTATGGGTCTATGGTCTATGGTCTATGGGTCTATGGTCTATGGGTCTATGGGTCTATGGGTCTATGGTCTATGGGTCTATGGTCTATGGTCTATGGGTCTATGGTCTATGGGTCTATGGTCTATGGGTCTATGGGTCTATGGTCTATGGTCTATGGTCTATGGTCTATGGTCTATGGGTCTATGGGTCTATGGTCTATGGTCTATGGGTCTATGGGTCTATGGTCTATGGGTCTATGGGTCTATGGTCTATGGGTCTATGGGTCTATGGTCTATGGGTCTATGGGTCTATGGTCTATGGTCTATGGGTCTATGGTCTATGGGTCTATGGTCTATGGTCTATGGGTCTATGGTCTATGGGTCTATGGTCTTGGGTCTATGGTCTATGGGTCTATGGGTCTATGGGTCTATGGTCTATGGGTCTATGGTCTATGGGTCTATGGTCTATGGGTCTATGGGTCTATGGGTCTATGGGTCTATGGGTCTATGGTCTATGGGTCTATGGGTCTATGGTCTATGGTCTATGGTCTATGGTCTATGGGTCTATGGTCTATGGGTCTATGGGTCTATGGTCTATGGTCTATGGGTCTATGGTCTATGGGTCTATGGTTCTATGGGTCTATGGTTCTATGGGTCTATGGTCTATGGTCTATGGGTCTTTGGGTCTATGGTCTATGGGTCTATGGGTCTATGGTCTATGGTCTATGGGTCTATGGGTCTATGGTCTATGGGTCTATGGTCTATGGTCTATGGGTCTATGGGTCTATGGATCTATGGTCTATGGTCTATGGGTCTATGGGTCTATGGTCTATGGGTCTATGGGTCTATGGGTCTATGGGTCTATGGGTCTATGGGTCTATGGGTCTATGGTCTATGGGTGTTTAGTCTATGGGTCTATGGTCTATGGTCTATGGGTCTATGGGTCTATGGGTCTATGGTCTCTGGGTCTATGGGTCTATGGTCTATGGGTCTATGGGTCTAAGGGTCTATGGTCTATGGTCTATGGGTCTATGGTCTATGGTCTATGGGTCTATGGTCTATGGGTCTATGGGTCTATGGGTATATGGGTCTATGGGTCTATGGTCTATGGGTCTATGGGTCTATGGTCTATGGGTCTATGGGTCTATGGGTCTATGGGTCTACGGTCTACGGTCTACAGTCTATGGGTCTATGGGTCTATGGTCTATGGGTCTATGGTCTATGGGTCTATGGGTCTATGGTCTATGGGTCTATGGTCTATGGGTCTATGGGTCTATGGGTCTATGGTCTATGGTCTATGGTCTATGGGTCTATGGGTCTATGGGTCTATGGGTCTATGGGTCTATGGGTCTATGGGTCTATGGGTCTAAGGGTCTATGGTCTATGGTCTATGGGTCTATGGTCTATGGTTTATGGGTCTATGGTCTATGGGTCTATGGGTCTATGGTCTATGGGTCTATGGTCTATGGGTCTATGGGTCTATGGGTCTATGGTCTATGGGTCTATGGGTCTATGGGTCTATGGGTCTATGGTCTATGGGTCTATGGGTCTATGGTCTATGGGTCTATGGGTCTATGGGTCTATGGGTCTATGGTCTATGGGTCTATGGGTCTATGGTCTATGGGTCTATGGGTCTATGGTCTATGGGTCTATGGGTCTATGGTGTATGGGTCTATGGTGTATGGGTCTATGGTGTATGGGTCTATGGGTCTATGGTCTATGGGTCTATGGGTCTATGGGTCTATGGGCCTATGGGTCTATGGGTCTATGGGTCTAAGGGTCTATGGTCTATGGGTCTATGGGTCTATGGTCTATGGTCTATGGTCTATGGGTCTATGGTCTATGGTCTATGGGTCTATGGGTCTATGGTCTATGGGTCTATGGGTCTATGGTCTATGGGTCTATGGGTCTATGGTCTATGGTCTATGGGTCTATGGGTCTATGGTCTATGGGTCTATGGTCTATGGTCTATGGGTCTATGGGTCTATGGGTCTATGGGTCTATGGGTCTATGGTCTATGGGTCTATGGGTCTATGGTGTATGGGTCTATGGTGTATGGGT
Organism: Raja brachyura; assembly: GCA_963514005.1. The sequence goes on from OY740790.1 coordinate 76,486,819, forward strand.
CTATGGGTCTATGGTGTATGGGTCTATGGTCTATGGGTCTATGGGTCTATGGGTCTATGGGTCTCTGGGTCTAAGGGTCTATGGTCTATGGGTCTATGGTCTATGGTCTATGGGTCTATGGTGTATGGGTCTATGGTCTATGGGTCTATGGGTCTATGGGTCTATGGGTCTAATGGTCTATGGTCTATGGGTCTATGGTCTCTGGGTCTATGGTCTATGGGTCTATGGTCTATGGGTCTATGGGTCTATGGTCTATGGGTCTATGGGTCTATGGTCTATGGGTCTATGGGTCTATGGTCTATGGGTCTATGGGTCTATGGGTCTATGGTCTATGGGTCTATGGTCTATGGGTCTATGGTCTATGGGTCTATGGTCTATGGGTCTATGGGTCTATGGGTCTATGGGTCTATGGTCTATGGGTCTATGGGTCTATGGGTCTATGGTCTATGGGTCTATGGGTCTATGGGTCTATGGGTCTATGGTCTATGGGTCTATGGTCTATGGGTCTATGGGTCTATGGTCTATGGGTCTATGGGTCTATGGGTCTATGGTCCATGGGTCTATGGTCTATGGGTCTATGGGTCTGTGGGTCTACGGGGCTGGGTCTATAGGGCTGGGTCCATGGGTCTATGGTCTATGGGTGTATGGGTCTATAGGGCTGGGTCTATGGGTCTATAGGGCTGGGTCTGTGGGTCTATGGGGCTGGGTCTGTGGGTCTATGGGTCTATGGGTCTATAGGGCTGGGTCTGTGGGTCTATGGGGCTGGGTCTGTAGGGCTGGGTCTGTGGGTCTATGGGGCTGGGTCTATGGGTCTATGGGTCTATGGGTCTATAGGGCTGGGTCTATGGGTCTATAGGGCTGGGTCTGTGGGTCTATGGGGCTGGGTCTGTGGGTCTATGGGTCTATGGGTCTATAGGGCTGGGTCTGTGGGTCTATGGGGCTGGGTCTGTAGGGCTGGGTCTGTGGGTCTATGGGGCTGGGTCTATGGGTCTATGGGTCTATGGTCTATGGGGCTGGGTCTGTGGGTCTATGGGGCTGGGTCTATGGGTCTATGGTCTATGGGGCTGGGTCTGTGGGTCTATGGGGCTGGGTCTGTGGTTCTGTGGGTCTATGGGTCTATGGGTCTATGGGTCTATGGTCTATGGGGCTGGGTCTGTGGGTCTATGGGGCTGGGTCTGTGGGTCTATGGGGCTGGGTCTGTAGGGCTGGGTCTGTGGGTCTATGGTCTATGGGGCTGGGTCTGTGGGTCTATGGGGCTGGGTCTGTGGGTCTGTGGGTCTATGGGTCTATGGGTCTATGGGTCTATGGGTCTATGGTCTATGGGGCTGGGTCTGTGGGTCTATGGGGCTGGGTCTATGGGTCTATGGTCTATGGGGCTGGGTCTGTGGGTCTATGGGGCTGGGTCTGTAGGGCTGGGTCTGTGGGTCTATGGGGCTGGGTCTATGGGTCTATGGGTCTATGGGTCTATGGTCTATGGGGCTGGGTCTGTGGGTCTATGGGTCTGTGGGTCTATGGGGCTAGGTCTATGGGTCTATGGTCTATGGGGCTGGGTCTGTGGGTCTATGGGGCTGGGTCTGTAGGGCTGGGTCTATGGTCTATGGGGCTGGGTCTATGGGTCTATGGTCTATGGGGCTGGGTCTGTGGGTCTATGGGGCTGGGTCTGTAGGGCTGGGTCTGTGGGTCTATGGGTCTATGGGGCTGGGTCTATGGGTCTATGGTCTATGGGGCTGGGTCTATGGTCTATGGGTCTATGGGTCTATGGGTCTATGGGTCTATGGGGCTGGGTCTGTAGGGCTGGGTCTGTGGGTCTGTGGGTCTATGGGTCTATGGGTCTATGGTCTATGGGGCTGGGTCTGTGGGTCTATGGGGCTGGGTCTGTAGGGCTGGGTCTGTGGGTCTATGGGGCTGGGTCTGTGGGTCTATGGGTCTATGGGTCTATAGGGCTGGGTCTGTGGGTCTATGGGGCTGGGTCTGTAGGGCTGGGTCTGTGGGTCTATGGGGCTGGGTCTATGGGTCTATGGGTCTATGGTCTATGGGGCTGGGTCTGTGGGTCTATGGGGCTGGGTCTATGGGTCTATGGTCTATGGGGCTGGGTCTGTGGGTCTATGGGGCTGGGTCTGTGGTTCTGTGGGTCTATGGGTCTATGGGTCTATGGGTCTATGGTCTATGGGGCTGGGTCTGTGGGTCTATGGGGCTGGGTCTGTGGGTCTATGGGGCTGGGTCTGTAGGGCTGGGTCTGTGGGTCTATGGTCTATGGGGCTGGGTCTGTGGGTCTATGGGGCTGGGTCTGTGGGTCTGTGGGTCTATGGGTCTATGGGTCTATGGGTCTATGGGTCTATGGTCTATGGGGCTGGGTCTGTGGGTCTATGGGGCTGGGTCTATGGGTCTATGGTCTATGGGGCTGGGTCTGTGGGTCTATGGGGCTGGGTCTGTAGGGCTGGGTCTGTGGGTCTATGGGGCTGGGTCTATGGGTCTATGGGTCTATGGGTCTATGGTCTATGGGGCTGGGTCTGTGGGTCTATGGGGCTGGGTCTGTAGGGCTGGGTCTGTGGGTCTATGGGGCTGGGTCTGTGGGTCTATGGGTCTATGGGTCTATAGGGCTGGGTCTGTGGGTCTATGGGGCTGGGTCTGTAGGGCTGGGTCTGTGGGTCTATGGGGCTGGGTCTATGGGTCTATGGGTCTATGGTCTATGGGGCTGGGTCTGTGGGTCTATGGGGCTGGGTCTATGGGTCTATGGTCTATGGGGCTGGGTCTGTGGGTCTATGGGGCTGGGTCTGTGGTTCTGTGGGTCTATGGGTCTATGGGTCTATGGGTCTATGGTCTATGGGGCTGGGTCTGTGGGTCTATGGGGCTGGGTCTGTGGGTCTATGGGGCTGGGTCTGTAGGGCTGGGTCTGTGGGTCTATGGTCTATGGGGCTGGGTCTGTGGGTCTATGGGGCTGGGTCTGTGGGTCTGTGGGTCTATGGGTCTATGGGTCTATGGGTCTATGGGTCTATGGTCTATGGGGCTGGGTCTGTGGGTCTATGGGGCTGGGTCTATGGGTCTATGGTCTATGGGGCTGGGTCTGTGGGTCTATGGGGCTGGGTCTGTAGGGCTGGGTCTGTGGGTCTATGGGGCTGGGTCTATGGGTCTATGGGTCTATGGGTTTATGGTCTATGGGGCTGGGTCTGTGGGTCTATGGGTCTGTGGGTCTATGGGGCTAGGTCTATGGGTCTATGGTCTATGGGGCTGGGTCTGTGGGTCTATGGGGCTGGGTCTGTAGGGCTGGGTCTATGGTCTATGGGGCTGGGTCTATGGGTCTATGGTCTATGGGGCTGGGTCTGTGGGTCTATGGGGCTGGGTCTGTAGGGCTGGGTCTGTGGGTCTGTGGGTCTGTGGGTCTATGGGGCTGGGTCTATGGGTCTATGGTCTATGGGGCTGGGTCTATGGTCTATGGGTCTATGGGTCTATGGGTCTATGGGTCTATGGGGCTGGGTCTGTAGGGCTGGGTCTGTGGGTCTGTGGGTCTATGGGTCTATGGGTCTATGGTCTATGGGGCTGGGTCTGTGGGTCTATGGGGCTGGGTCTGTGGGTCCATGGGGCTGGGTCTATGGGGCTGGGTCTGTGGGTCTGTGGGTCTGTGGGTCTATGGTCTATGGGGCTGGGTCTGTGGGTCTATGGGGCTGGGTCTGTGGGTCTGTGGGTCTATGGTCTATGGGGCTGGGTCTGTGGGTCTATGGGGCTGGGTCTGTGGGTCTGTGGGTCTATGGTCTATGGGGCTGGGTCTGTGGGTCTATGGGGCTGGGTCTGTGGGTCTATGGGTCTATGGGTCTATGGGTCTATGGTCTATGGGGCTGGGTCTGTGGGTCTGTGGGTCTATGGGTCTATGGGTCTATGGGTCTATGGGTCTATGGGTCTATGGGTCTATGGGTCTATGGTCTATGGGGCTGGGTCTGTGGGTCTATGGGGCTGGGTCTGTGGGTCTATGGGGCTGGGTCTGTGGGTCTATGGGGCTGGGTCTGTGGGTCTATGGGTCTATGGGTCTATGGGTCTATGGGTCTATGGGTCTATGGGTCTATGGGTCTATGGTCTATGGGGCTGGGTCTGTGGGTCTATGGGTCTATGGTCTATGGGGCTGGGTCTGTGGGTCTATGGGGCTGGGTCTGTGGGTCTATGGGTCTATGGGTCTATGGGGCTGGGTCTATGGGGCTGGGTCTATAGGTCTATGGGTCGATGACTGTGACTGTAACTCTACGACTCGATGCCTGTGACTCTATCTGGACATCTGTGGTTCCTGGTGCTTCCCTGCTGCCCTGGGCTGGGTCGGTGTCAGATCCACAGCTGAATTCCCCAGATACGTGGAACGTTCTGGAAACTTGAAATCAGCCAGATGACCTCTGATTCTGACGAGTTTTTTGCCAAACAATGACTTCATACACACGATGATGCAGGGAAACTGGAGCAGGCCAAGGCCAGCCCAGATAGTTTGTATTCCAGAGGAGTTACTAAAGTTATGTGAAGTCACCACGCCAAACAGCACAGAAACAGACCCTTTGATATAAACTGGCCTTGCCGACCAAGGTGCTCAATCTCCACTAGTCCCACCTGCCTGCGTTTGGCCCACATCCCTCTAAACCTGTCCTATTCATGTACCTGTCCAAATGTTCTAGTCCCAGCCTCAACTACCTCCTCTGGCAGCTCGTTCCACACACCCACCACCCTCTGTGTGGATAAGTTACCCCACAAGTTCCCTTAAATCGTTCCTCTCTCACCTAAACCAGTCCTGTAGCTTTAAACTCCTCACTCTGGAGAAAATAGACAATAGGAGTAGGCCTTTCGGCCCTTCGAGCCAAGACTCCTGTCCACCGTATTCTTGCCCCTCATGGTTTTATAAACCACTCGATGCTCACCCCTCAGCCTCTTACAGGAATCGAGTTGCCAGAGGACGACTTGACAGTTTCGACTTTAGAGATAAATTGTGGTAACAGGCCCTTCGGCCCATCAAGTCAGTGCCGACAAGCAATCACCCATACAATAGTTCTGTATTTTTCTCACAGAGATTTGTGAGTCTGTGGAATTCTCTGCCTCAGAGGGCGGTGGAGGCCAGTTCTCTGGATGCTTTCAAGAGAGAGCTAGATAGGGCTCTTAAAGATAGCGGAGTCAGGGGATATGGGGAGAAGGCAGGGACGGGGTACAGATTGGGGATGATCAGCCATGATCACATTGAATGGGGGTGCTGGCTTAAAGGGCCGAATGGCCTACTCCTGCACCTGTTGTCTGTTGTCTATCCTACACACACTAGGGACAATTTACAGAAGCCAATTAACCTACAAACCCGCAGGTCTTTGGAGTGTGGGAGGAAACCGGAGCATCCGGTAAAAACCCACGCAGGTCACGGGGAGAACGTGCAAACTCCGTACAGACAGCACCCCAGGTCAGGATTGAACCCGGGTCTCTGGCTCTGTGAGGCAGCAGCTCTACCCGCTGCGCCACCGTGCCGCCCTCTACAACGATGACTTGGACAGACATATGGACAGGGAGTTGAGGGCTCTGGGGCTAATGCAGGTAAATGGGACTAGCCCAGTAGGCAACTGGGTCAGCATGGACGCGGTGGGCCGAAGGGCCTGTTTCCGTGCTGTGACTCATTGGCGAAATAGTTAATAAACAGAACACATTCCTCAGGATTTACTGATGAGAAACAGATCATTTGGCAGCGCGCTTGCTGTTAATGGAGTGTTCCGACAATGATTCCCAGGAGATTGTTGGAAACACCCACGGAGTTGGCAAATCCATGCTCTCCGGCTCCCAAACCTCTCTCTCTCTCTGGTTGCACAAAGAGAATCAGATTGATAAACATGGCACTCATTTAAAGCTCGACTGCTGCTTGCTGTCCATGACATCACACGACTCGTAAACCAAGCAACATCTTGGCATCCGTCTTCCTTCAGAGACACAGCAACTGCAGATACTGGAATCTTGAGCCGAGCACAAAGTGCTGGAGGAACTTTAAGGGCTGGCACACTGGCGCAGAGGTAGAGTTGCTGCCTCACAGCGCCAGATATCCGGGTTTGATCCCCACTAGGGGTGCTGTTCTTAATCATGGCCGCATTGCAGAGGTTAGGACTCTGAAATGGGGTGTAAGCTTCAGGGCTGCTGGGAGATTTGGTCAATTTGAAAGTGCTCTCTGTGGAACTGGGGCAAGCTGCAAAGTGGTGCCAGTTTGTCTACAGCCTAGATTCAAGCTGCAGGAAAAGAATAAGAACATCTGCAGACCCTGTCAATTAGGTGCAAAATGCATAGAATGGATAGGATAGCTGCAAACCAGACATACACCTTGTAAATAATGTTGCAGTTTCACTTTGCCGAGTGTTGATTGGATGAGGTATTGAGCCTTGTCTGGTTTTCTTGCAGATCGGGGAAATTGGCTTCATTGGGAAGCCCTGTTTAAATACAATGTATTAGCCACTGTGTTATTGGGTTAGGGAGATGTCTGTCATGTAAGGGGGGTTAATAGATATCTGTAATTGGATTTGTAGTTGAATGGTAATTGTGTTTTGTTAAAATAAAGATGAGTTGTTCAAGTGCTTGATTCAGTGTTTTTTGACTGAAAGTAGACGGGGGGGAAGCTTAGAACAAGCAATATGCACTCTCTGTACGGAGTTTGCACGTTCTCCCCGTGACCCACTTGGGTTTTCTCCAAAATCTTTGGTTTCCTTCCACACTCCAAATACGTACAGGTTTGTAGGCTAATTTGCTTGGTTTAAATGTAAAATTGTCCCCGATGTGTGAAGGACAGTGTTCATGTGCGGGGATCGCTGGTCGGGGCGGACTTGGTGGGTCGAAGGGCCTGTTTCTGCGCTGTATCTCTAAACTAAATTAGATTAAGCAGGACAGGCAGCATCTGTGGAGGGACATTTTCACCTAGAGAGTTGCGATTCTGTGGAATTCTCTGCCTCAGAGGGCGGTGGAGGCCAATATTCTGGATGCTTTCATGAGAGAGTTAGATAGGGCTCTTAAAGATAGCGGAGTCAGGGGATATGGGGACAAGGCAGGAAGCAGGAACGGGCTATTGATTCTGGATGATCAGCCATGATCAGCCAAATCTGAGGAAGGACATTATTGCCATAGAGGGAGTGCAGAGAAGGTTCACCAGACTGATTCCTGGGATGTCAGGACTGTCTTATGAACAAAGACTGGATAGACTCGGTTTATAGTCTCTAGAATTTAGGAGATTGAGAGGGGATCTCATAGAAACTTACAAAATTCTTAAGGGGTTGGACAGGCTAGATGCAGGAAGATCGTTCTCGATGTTGGGGAGGTCCAGGACAAGGGGTCACAGCTTAAGGATAAGGGGGAAATCCTTTAGGACCGAGATGAGGACTTTTTTCACACAGAGAGTGGTGGGTCTCTGGAACTCCCTGCCACAGAGGATAGTTGAGGCCAGTTCATTGGCTATATTCAAGAGGGAGTTAGATGTGACCCTTGTGGCTAAGGGGATCAGAGGGTATGGAGAGAAGGCAGGTACGGGATACTGAGTTGGATGATCAGCCACAATCACATTGAATGGCGGTGCTGGCTCGAAGGGCCGAATGGCCTACTCCTGCACCTAATTTCTATGTTTCTATCACATTGGATGGTGGTGTTGGCTCGAAGGGCTGAATGGCCTACTCCTGCACCTATTTTCGATGTTTCCGCATAACCCCTGACACTTTGTCAATGGCGGCACGGTGGCGCAGCGGTAGAGTTGCCGCCTTACAACAAATGCAGCGCCAGAGACCCAGGTTCAATCCCGACTACGGGCGCTGTCTGTACGGAGTTTGCACGTTCTCCCCGTGACCTGCGTGGGTTTTCTCCGAGATCTTGGGTTTCCTCTCACGTTCCAAAGACGTGCAGGTTTGTAGGTTAATTGGCTTGGTCGATGTATCCTATCCCTCTCCCTAGTGGATGTGTAGGATAGTGTTAATGTGCGGGGATCGCCGGTCGGTCGGTCGGCGCGGACACGGTGGGCCAACAGGGCCTGTTTCCGCGCTGTATCTCTAAACTAAATTTATCAGTGTGTTACAGGCCAGTTACACTGCTGTAAGTCAGGAGTATTCTTCCATTTCCCGTACATATGTCAATGAAACACTTTGATTTTAATGGGTTATTGTGATGTTTGCATTCTCTGTACTCAATCCTTATGTAATCTTTCTTTTTATAAGAAGTGTGTTACGTCCAGACCACCGGTTATTCAGCCAATATGCTTGACTTTACAGAATTCAATCTGCTGCCAACTGGCATCAGATTATAAATAACTTGCAGGCTGGCAGGTAAAGGACAGTCAGTTCGCAGGCAGAGGGTTCCAGCTATCTGACGTTACTGGAGACGGGGCTTATATTACAGTCACATAATACAGACACTATATAATATAAACAGGGACGAGCGATTCTGCGGTGACTGAGGCAGTCAATGATCTAGAATGGAAAGTTAGGCATGAGAGGAATAGATCGGGTAGATGCACAGAGTCTCTTGCCCAGAGTAGGGGAATCGAGGACTAGAGGACATAGGTTCAAGGTGAAGGGGAAAAGATTTAATAGGAATCTGAGGGGTAGCTTTTTCACACAGAGGGTGGTGGGTGTATGGAACAAGCTGTCAGAGGAGGTGGATAAACAAAGGTGCTGGAGAAACTCAGTGGGTGCAGCAGTATCTGTGGAGCAAAGGAAATAGGCAACGTTTCGGGCCGAAACCCTTCTTCAGACTGATGGAGGGGTTGAGGAGGTGGTTGAGGCTGGGACTATCACAGCGTTTAAGAAACAGTTAGACAGGTACATGGATAGGACAGGTTTGGGGGAATATGGACCAAGCGCAGGCAGGTGGGACTAGTGTAGCTGGGACATTGTTGGTCGGTGTGGGCGAGTTGGGCCGAAGGGCCTGTGTCCACAATCTATCACTCTAGAGTAACACAGCACGGAAACAGGCCCTTCAGCCCTATTTGCCCACACCGCCCAACATGCCCCATCTACACTAGTCCCACCTGCCCACGTTTGGCCCATATCCCTCCAAACCTGTCCTATCCATGGACCTGTCTAACTGTTCCTTAAACGTTGGGATAGTCCCAGCCTCAACTCCCTCCTCTGGCAGCTTGTTCCATACACCCACCACCCTCTTTGTGAAAACGTTACCCCTCAGATACCTATTAAATCTTTTCCCCTTCACCTTGAACCTATGTCCTCTGGTCCTCGATTCCCCTACTCTGGGCAAGAGACACTGTGCATCTACCTGATCTATTCCTCTCATGATTTTGTACACCTCTATAAGATCCCCCCTCATCCTCCTGCACTCCATGGAATAGAGACCCAGCCAACTCAACCTCTCCCTGTAGCTCACACCCTCTAGTCCTGGCAACATCCTCGTAAATCTTCTCTGAACCCTCTCCCACTTGACGACATATTTACCGTAATTCCGCTCATGAACTACACGGCAGAATAAACTGATTACTTGTAAAATTTATTTGCGATATTTAAAAATAACATTACTTGTCAGAATATGAAGTGAACAGAATGTGTAGGAAGGAACTGCAGACGCTGGTTTAAATCGAACAGAGATACAAAAACCCGGAGCAGCTCAGTGGGACAGGCAGCATCTCTGGAGAGGAGGGATGGGTGACGTTTCAGATCAAGACCCTTCTTCTCACCCATTCCTTCTCTCCAGAGATGCTGCCCGTCCCACCGAGTTACTCCAGCGTTTTGGCGGTGGATAAACAGGTGAGTCTGGTCCAGGCTGAGTATCAGAGTGATGGTCAGTGTGGGGGTCAGTGTGGGGGTCAGTGTGGGGAGGTGATCACGGGGTCCCCGACCTCCTCCTCCTCCTCCTCCTCCATGTTGCTCTCCGATGAAGACCCTGTTTCACTCTCGCCATCCTCACTTGAGTCGCCTGATGAGGAAACAAAAGAGTCAGGGCGGCACGGTGGTGCAGCGGGTAGAGCTGCTGCCTCTCAGCCCCAGTGGACCCCGCTTCCATCCTGACCTCGGGTGCTGTCTGTGCGGAGTTTGCATGTTCTCCCTGTGACCGCGCGGGTTTTCTCCGGGTGCTCCGGTTTCCTCCCACATCCCAAAGACGTGCGGGTTTGTAGGTTAATCGGCCCCTCTGTAAAATGACCCGAGTGTGTAGGGAGTGGATGGGAAAGTGGGATAATGTAGAACCAGTGTGAACGGGTGATCGATGGTCAGCACGGACGCGGTGGGCTGAAGGGCCTGTTTCTGTGCTGATATATATAGATTCTTCATTAGTACGGGGTGTCAGGGTTTATGGGGAGAAGGCAGGAGAATGGGGTTGAGAGGGAATGATAGATGAGCCATGATTGAATGGCGGAGTAGACTCGATGGGCCAAATGGCCTGATTCTGCTCCTATGACTTGCAAGCTCATCAATTATTTCTGCTTTTGATTGAAAGACACAACATCATGTACGGCACAGACATTGTGGGCTGAATGGCCTGTTTCTGTACAAAATTGTCCTATGTTCGAAATCTCCAAACACTAAAAGTCCAATTCTGGTTTCCAATGTTGCCAGGACTAGAGGGTGTGAGCTACAGGGAGAGGTTGAGTAGGCTGGGTCTCTATTCCATGGGGCGCAGGAGGATGAGGGGGGATCTTATCGAGGTGTATAAAATCATGAGAGGAATAGATCAGGTAGATGCACAGTCTCTTGCCCAGAGTAGGGGAATCGAGGACCAGAGGACATGGGGTCAAGGTGAATTGGCAATAGGTGCAGGAATAGACCATTCGAGCCAGCACCGCCATTCACTGTGATCAAGGCTGATCATCCCCAATCAGTACCCCGTTCCTGCCCTTTCCCCATATCTTCTGACAGCTATCTGAAGGGAAAAGATTTAATAGGAATCTGAGGGGTAACATTTTCACACAGAGGGAGGTGGGTGTATGGAACAAGCTGCCGGGGGAGGTAGTTGAGGCTGGGACTATCCCATTGTTTAAGAAACCGCTAGACAGGTACATGGATAGGACAGGTTTGGAGAGATATGGACCAAGCGCAGGCAGGTGGGACTAGTGTAGCTGGGACATTGTTGGCTAGTATGGGCATGTTGCGCTGAAGGGCCTGTTTCCATGCTGTATCGCTCTATGACTAGTGTAGCTGGGACCTGTTGGGCGGTGTGGGTAAGTTGGGCCGAAGGGCCTGTTTCCACACTGTATCACTCTATGACTAGTGTAGCTGGGACCTGTTGGCTAGTATGGGCAAGTTGGGCTGAAGGGCCTGTTTCCATGCTGTATCACTCTATGACTAGTGTAGCTGGGACATTGTTGGCCGGTGTGGGCAAGTTGGGCCGAAGGGCCTGTTTCCACACTGTATCACTCTATGACTAGTGTAGCTGGGACATTGTTGGCTAGTATGGGCATGTTGGGCCAAAGGGCCTGTTTCCATGCTGTATCGCTGGAGCCACTCACCGTCACCGAGTAGCCGGTACTCAGAAGATCGAGCCTTCAACACCATCAGCAACGTGGGGTATTCAATGACTGTCTTGTGTCTCAGGTTCTCTGCCAGACTTCTACTTACATCCAGCCTGTGGTACCTTCAAAATAAAGCAGTTGCCAGTGTTTTATTGTCACGTGTCCCAGATAGAACAACGATATCTTACTTGCAGCGGCACAACACAAGATGCATAGTGTGTAGGAAGGAACTCAGATGCTGGTTTAAACCAAAGATAGACACAAAAAGCTGGAGTAACTCAGCGGGACAGGCGGCATCTCTCCAGAGAAGGAATGAGTGATGTTTCGGGCCGAGACCCTTCTTCAGACTGATGTGGGGGCGCCAGTCCCCCACCCCCCCCCCCCCACCCCCACATCAGTCTGAAGAAGGGTCTCGACCCAAAACGTCACCTATTCCTTCGCTCCATAGATGCTGCCTCACCCGCTGAGTTACACCCAGCAGTTTTGTCTACCTATAGATCATATAAATATATACACACACACTTACACACGGAAAACAAACCATAATAGTGTAATAATAACAATAGATAATAGACAATAGGTGCAGGAGTAGGCCATTCGGCCCTTCGAGCCAGCACCGCCATTCAATGTGATAATGGTTGATCATCCCCAATCAGTACCCCGTTCCTGCCTTCCCCCCCCCATATCCCCTGACTCCGTTATTTTTTAGAGCCCTATCTTGCTCTCTCTTGAAAGTATCCAGAGAACCGGCCTCCACCGCCCTCCACTGAATTCCACACTCACCACTCTCTGCGAGAAAAAGTGTTTCCTCGTCTCTGTTCTAAATGGCTTACCCCTTATTCTTAAACTGCCGCCCCTGGTTCTGGACTCCCCCAACATCGGGAACATGTTTCCTGCCTCTAGTGTGTCCAAACCCTTAACAATCTTATATGTTTCAATAAGATCCCCTCTCATCCTAAACTCCAGAGTGTACAAGTCCAGCTGCTCCATTCTCTCAACATATGACAGTCCCGCCATCCCGGGAATTAACCTTTTAAACCTACACTGCACTCCCTCAATAGTAAGAATGTCCTTCCTCAAATTAGGGGACCAAAACTGCACACAATATTCCAGGTGTGGTCTCACAACTTCTGTACAACTGCAGAAGGACCTCTTTGCTCCTACATTCGATTCATCTTGTTATAAAGGCCAACATGCCATTCGCTTTCTTCACTGCCTGCTGAACCTGCATGCTTACTTTCATAGACTATGAACAAGGACCCCCAGATCCCGTTGTACTTCCCCTTTTCCCAACTTGACGCCATTTAGATAGTAATCTGCCTTCCTGTTTTTGTTACCAAAGGGGATAATCTCACATTTATCCGCATTAAACTTCATCTGCCATGCACCTGCCCACTCCCCCAACCTGTCCAAGTCACCGTGCATTCTCATAGCATCCTCCTCACAGTTCACACAGCCACCCAGGTTTGTGTCATCAGCAAATTTGCTAATGATACTTTGAAAGTCAAAGTACAATAATAGTCTAAGTACTTCAGAGTTTATTTGGGATTGTTGCCGTCACAGAAATCGTAGAAACATAGAAAATAGGTGCAGGACATTCAGCCCTTCGAGCCTGCACCGCCATTCAATATGATCATGGCTGATCATTCAACTCAGTATCCCGTACCTGCCTTCTCTCCATACCCTCTGATCCCTTTAGCCACAAGGGCCACATCTAACTCCCTCTTAAATATAGCCAATGAACTGGCCTCAACTACCCTCTGTGGCAGAGAGTTCCAGAGACCCACCACTCTGTGTGTGAAAAAAGTCCTTCTCATCTCGGTCCTAAAGGATTTCCCGCTTATCCTTAAGCTGTGATCCCTTGTCCTGGACCTCCCCAACATCGGGAACGATCTTCCTGCATCTAGCCTGTCCAACCCCTTAAGAAATCTCGTCCATGTTAAATCCACAACGGGAATAAACTTCAGAAGTTCATATGTCCTAGCACAGGAACTGTGCCCATCGAGTCCACTCCACCATTCAAATCACGGCTGATCTATCTTTCCCTCTCAACCCCATTCTCCCGCCTTCTCAAGGTGAAAATGGCCCTCCCCCACCCAAGTCGTTCCAGCTTCAAAGTCGTCTTGTTGAGTCTCATTGTCTGTAACTCATTTTCACCCAGCCCACACCTAACAATGGTCTGTGTCCTTTATCATCGTTACTTTTCTGCATATCTTTCATTCATTTGTTCTATATCTCTCTACATCACCGTCTATATCTCTCGTCGCCCCTTTCCCCTGACTCTCAGTCGGAAGAAGGGTCTCAACCACAAATGTCGCCCATTCCTTCTCTCCAGAGTTGCTGCCTGACCCGCTGAGTTACTCCAGCACTCTGTGAAACGTCACCTATCCACGTTCTCCACAGATGCTGCCTGACCCGCTGAGTTACTCCAGCACTCTGTGAAACGTCACCTATCCACGTTCTCCACAGATGCTGCCTGACCCGCTGAGTTACTCCAGCACTCTGTGAAACGTCACCTATCCACGTTCTCCACAGATGCTGCCTGACCCGCTGAGTTACTCCAGCACTCTGTGAAACGTCACCTATCCATGTTCTCCTCAGATGCTGCCTGCCTGACCCACTGAGTTACTCCAGCACTCTGTGTGTGGATGTTACCCGGGTCTCTGGCGCTGTGTCTCTGAACTAAAGGGGCGTTGAGTACCATGGCTCGCCGCTGACCTCTCCTGGTGGCACCCTTGTAACTGCAGCCAGGAGCGCCAATCAGCTCAGTTAAGGATTCAACATGCACTGACCACAGGAGGCAAACCACACCGTTCCCCCGTGACCTCTCCGTGACCTCTGGATTCTCACATCTATCCCCGCTGAAACAGCCCATCACTAAAATGATTCACAAGAACTACAAGATCACAGGATTCAGGGGCAGTTTCTTCCCGGCTGTTATCAGGCAACTGAACCGTCCTCTCACCAACTAGAGAGCGGTCCTGACCTCCCGTCTACCTCATTGGAGACCCTCGGACTATCTTTGAGCGAATGGACTTAATCTTGCACTAATATGAGTGGGGGAGTAGACTCGATGGGCCAAATGGCTTAATTCTACTCCTACGACTTATGACCTATGAACCTGTGTTGGTCCTGAACACACGTGTCCACTGGCTCTCTCTTATCTACTGGCTCTCCCCTGTCCACTGGCACTCCCCTGTCCACTGGCTCTCCCCTGTCCACTGGCTCTCTCTTATCTACTGGCTCTCCCCTGTCCACTGGCTCTCCTCTGTCCACTGGCTCTCCCCTGTCCCCTGGCTCTCCAATGTCCACTGGCGCTCCCCTGTCCACTGGCGCTCCCCTGTCCACTGGTTCTCCCCTGTCCACTGGTTCTCCCCTGTCCACTGGCTCTCCCCTGTCCACTGCAACGAGTAAAATGGACAAGGGAGAGCAGGTGGATGTAGTGTACCTGGACTTTCAGAAAGCATTTGAAAAGGTCCCACATAGGAGATTAATGGGAAAAATTAGAGCACATGGTATTGGGGGTAGAGTGCTGACATGGATAGAGAAGTGGTTGGCAGACAGGAAACAAAGAGTAGGGATAAACGGCAGAATGGCAGGCAGTGACTAGTGGGTACCGCAAGGCTCGGTGCTGGGACCGCAGCTATTTACAATATACATCAATGATTTGGATGAAGGGATTCAAAGTAACATTAGCAAATTTGCAGATGACACAAAGCTGGGTGGCAGTGTGAGCTGTGAGGAGGATGATATGAGGATGCAGGGTGACTTGGACAGGTTGGGGGAGTGGGCAGACACATGGCAGATGCAGTTTAATGTGGATAAATGTGAGGTTATCCACTTTGGTGGCAAAAACTGGAAGACAGATTATTATCTAAATGGTGTCATCCATGCATTGTTCAATGTTCTGTGTGCAGTTTTGCTCCCCTAATTTGTGGAAAGACATTCTTGCTATTGAGGGAGTACAGCGTAGGTTTACAAGATTAATTCCCGGGATGGCGGGACTGTCATATGCTGAGAGAATGGAGTTGCTGGGCTTGTACACTCTGGAGTTTAGAAGGATGAGAGGGGATCTTATTGAAACATATAAAATTATTAAGAGTTTCAACACACTAAAGGCAGGAAACATGTTCCTGATGTTGGGGGAGTCCAGAACCAGGGGCCACAGTTTAAGAATAAGGGGTAAGCCATTTAGAACGGAGACGAGGAAACACTTTTTCACCCAGAGAGTTGTGAGTCTGTGGATATCTCCGCTTCAGAGGGCGGTGGAGGCCGGTTCTCTGGATGCTTTCAAAAGAGCGTTAGACAGAGCACTTAGGGCTAGCGGAATCAAGGGATATGGGGAGAAAGCAGGAACGGGGTACTGATTGTGGACGAGCGGTGCTGGCTGGTAGGGCCGAATGGCCTACTCCTGCACCTATTGTCTTTGTATCTCACTAAAAGCTTTCCACTTCAGCCCATCAAGTCTGAGTTACTCCAGCATTTTGTGTCTACCTTTGATTTCAACCAACATATGCAGTTCTTAACTTCAGGTTTGTAGGTTAATTGGCTTGGTATAATTGTAAATTCTCCGTAGTGTGTGTAGGATAGTGTTGGTTTGCGGGGATCGCTGGTCACCGCGGACATTTAGAAGAATGGGGGGGGGGGGAAACCATTGAAACGTACAGAATAGTGATAGGCCCGGATAGAGTGGATGTGGAGAGGATGTTTCCACTAGTGGGAGAGTCTAGGACCAGAGGGCACAGCCTCAGAATTAAAGGACGTTCCTTTAGGAAGGAGATGAGGAGGAATTTCTTTAGTCAGAGGGCAGTTAATCTGTGGAATTCTTTGCCACAGACGGCTGTGGAGGCCACAAGTCAGTGGATATTTTTAAGGCAGAGATGATAGATTCTTGATCAGTACGGGTGTCAGGGGTTACGGGGAGGGAGAGATAGAGCAGCCGTGATTGAATGGCGCAGTGGACTGGATGGGCCTATTTGGCTAATTCCACTCCTATCCCTTATGACATGATTGGGAGGGCTGAAGGGCCTGTTTCCGTGCCGTATCTCAAAACTAAACCGTGTTGAGGGTGTGATGCAGGGAGAGAGTGACGGGCCGGTTGGGTGGGTGGGGGGGTCCTGACTTACCTGAGGGAGCTGCTTGCCCCCCCCTCCACCTGCAGCAGCACAGACACCTGTTCGGGGGGGGTCAGGACATAAACCTTCAGCCTGCGGGGAGACAGAGAGACGCCAGGGTTAATGTGGCCACAGACATACTCATAGACTCAGACGTGTGAAAACGAACGCACACCTCCAGATTCAGGGACAGTTTCTTCCCGGCTGTTATCAGGCAACTGAACCGTCCTCTCACCAACTTGAGAGCGGTCCTGACCTCCCATCTACCTCATTGGTGACCCTCGCACTATCCTTGATCGGACTTTGCTAGCTTTGCCTTGCACTAATGCAGAGGTCTACAAGAAGCCCAGATACGACCTTGGTGAGGCCATCAAAAAGGCCAAAAGGGACTTCTGCTCCAAGCTGGAGGATGAGACAGAGGTTCGGCAGCTGTGGCGGGGACTGAATGCCATCACCTCCTACAAGGCAAAACCAAGAGGCAGCTCAAACGATAGCGTAGCATCACTCCCTGACGAGCTCAATACGTTTTACGCACGCTTTGATAAGGAGAACACTGATGTGGCTTCTGGAGCCCCCATTCACCGTGATGGTATTTCAGTCACAGAGGCCGACATCAGAAAATCTTTCAGAGAGGTGAACCCTCGGAAAGCGTCTGGACCTGATGGGGGGGGGGGGGGTTGAGGGTGGGGGTGTTGAGGGTGGGGGGGGGGGGGGGGGTTGAGGGTGGGGGTGTTGAGGGTGGGGGGGGGGGTTGAGGGTGGGGGTGTTGAGGGTGGGGGGGGGGGTTGAGGGTGGGGGTGTTGAGGGTGGGGGGGGGTTGAGGGGGGGGGGTGTTGAGGGTGGGGGGCGGTTGAGGGGGGGGGTTGAGGGTGGGGGTTGAGGGTGGGGGGGGGTTGAGGGGTGGGTTGAGGGGGGGGTGTTGAGGGGGGGTGTTGAGGGTGGGGGTGTTGAGGGTGGGGGGGGTTGAGGGGGGGTGTTGAGGGGGGGGGTTGAGGGGGGGTGTTGAGGGGGGGTGTTGAGGGGGGGGTGTTGAGGGGGGGGGTTGAGGGGGGGTGTTGAGGGGGGGTGTTGAGGGTGGGGGTGTTGAGGGTGGGGGGGGTTGAGGGGGGGTGTTGAGGGGGGGGTGTTGAGGGTGGGGGGTTGAGGGGGGGGTTGAGGGGGGGTGTTGAGGGGGGGTGTTGAGGGGGGGGTGTTGAGGGGGGGGGTTGAGGGGGGGGTGTTGAGGGGGGGGTGTTGAGGGGGGGGTTGGGGGTGATGTTGAGGGGGGTGTTGAGGGGGGGGATTGGGGATGGGGGGGTTTGAGGGGAGTGAGTCATTGATTGCCCGGTTGCTGTGCTGATGCCACTAGCCGTGACGTTGTGTGCCGTGTGTGTGAGAGGGGAGACAACCACTGTACAGGAGCCGTGTCTACGTACCTCTGTCTGGTGACTGGGTCAGATTCCTGTGGGTGGATGTACGTGCTCAGGATTTGCTCCAGCGTCTTGTTCTCAGCAACCCTGGCCACGAGAGACACCCTGTGTTAACACCGCATTTACAGAGACATAGGAGAGGCCATTCTCTCCATCTACCCAAGACATCGGGTCAGCGAAGGCCAAGTCAATGGATAATTTTAAGGCAGAGATTCATTAGATCATAAGATCATGTGATAGGAGTAGAATTAGACCATTCAATCGTGGCTGATCTATCTCTCCCTCCTAACCCCATTCTCCTGCCTTCTCCCCGTAACCCCTGACACCCGCACTAATTAAGAATCTATCCATCCCTGCCTTAAAAATATCCACTGACTTGTGGCCTCCACAGCCGTCTGTGGCAAAGAATTCCACAGATTCGCCACCCTCTGACTAAAGAAATTCCTCCTCATCTTCCTAAAGGAACATCCTTTAATTCTGAGGCTGTGCCCTCTGGTCCTAGACTCTCCCACTAGTGGAAACATCCTCTCCACATCCACTCTATCCAGGCCTTTCACTATTCTGTACGTTTCAATGAGGTCCCCCCTTAGTATGAGAATTAGTGCGGGTGTCAGGGGTTATGGGGAGAAGGCAGGAGAATGGGGTTACGAGGAAGAGAATGATCAGCCGTGATTGAATGGTGGAGTGGACTTGATGGGCCGAATGGCCTGATTCTGCTCCTATCACTTATGACACACCAAGCCAGTTATTGAAACATGCAGCATAGAACCATGAACCGCCCATCTACACCGACCCCCCCACACTCTCATCAACTCCCCCCACAGTCCACCCCACACCCACACCCTGGGGGCAATTCACAGCGCTCCCACACGTCTTTGGGATGCGGGACAAAACCGGAGCACCCGGGGGAAACCCACTTGGTCAGAAGGAGATCGTGCAAACTCCACACAGACAGCGGCGGAGGTTGGGATTGAACCGGGGGCCCAACAGAGAGAATTCAGAAGATTGAGGGGGGATCTTATAGAAACTTACAAAATTCTTAAGGGGTTGGACAGGCTAGATGCAGGAAGATTGTTCCCGATGTTGGGGGAGTCCAGAACAAGGGGTCACAGTTTAAGGATAAGGGGAAGTCCTTTCGGACCGAGATGAGGAAATCATTTTTCACACAGAGTGGTGAATCTGTGGAATTCTCTGCCACAGAAGGTAGTTGAGGCCAGTTCATTGGCTATATTTAAGAGGGAGCTAGATGTGGCCCTTGTGGCTAAAGGGATCAGGGGGTATGGAGAGAAGGCAGGTACAGGATACTGAGTTAGATGATCAGCCATGATCATATTGAATGCTGGCGCAGGCTCGAAGGGCCGAATGGCCTACTCCTGCACCTATTGTCTATGTTTTCTATGGGCGCAGCAATCATAGAGTGATACAGCCGTCCGGCCCAACTTACCCACACACCGACCAACATGTCCCATCTACCCTAGTCCCACCTGCCTGCGCTTGGTCCATTTCACACCAAATGTGTCCTATCCATGAGGGATAGGCTTGGATAACTTGGAGATTTGTAGCTGGGATTGGTGGAATGTCGCAGAAGCTGGGAATCGGAAAGATGAAAGTGGTATAACGTAGATGTCTTTTAGTTACAGCAGGGAAACAGGCCCTTCGGCCCATCGAGTCGATACCGACCAGCAGACAATGATGCAGATCTATCCTATACACACTGGGGACAATTTACAGAAGCCAATTAACCTACAAACCTACACATCATTGGGATGTGGGAGGAAACCGGAGCACCCGGAGAAAACCCACGAGGTCACAGGGAGAACGTACAACAAATGTGATCGGGCGATCGATGGTGGGCATGGACCTGGTGGGCCGAAGGGCCTGTTTCCATGCAATGTCCTTCTGCCAAATGGGGCGGCACGGTGGCCCAGCGGGTAGAGCTGCTGCCTCACAGCGCCAGAGACCCGGGTTTGATACTGACTACGGCTACTATCAGTGTGGAGTTTGCACGTTCTCCCTGTGACCCGCGTGGGTTTTCTCCGGGCGCTCCGGTTTCCTCCCACATCCCAAAGACGTGCAGGTTTGTCGGTTTAAATTGTAAATTGTCCACAGTGTGTGTGGGATAGTGCTAGTGTGCGGGGATCGCTATTCGGTGCGGACTGGGTGGGCCGAAGGGCCTGTTTCCGTGCTGTATCTCCACAGTGTAAAGGTGAATGGTCTGCTCTGCTCCTCGATGGCACAGCTCACATCTCCAAGTTCACTCACCTCCTCTCTGTGTACGAGGCGGAACTCTGCGGGAACACCAGCTTCACGTGCCAATAAAACAGCTGCTCCCTGAAAACAGACAACAGGCAAATCACCACGGTGGCGCAGCGGGTAGAGCTGCTGCCTCACAGCGCCACAGACCCGGGTTCCATCCTGACTACGGGTGCTGCGTGTACGGAGTTTGCACGTTCTCCCCGTGACCTGCGTGGGTTTTCTCCGGGTGCCCGGTTTCCTCCCACACTCCAAAGACGTGCAGGTTTGTGGGTGTAAATTTAAATTGTCCCCTGTTTGTGTAGGATAGTGTTAGTGTGCGGGGATCGCTGGTCAGCGTGGACTCGGGTGGGCCGAAGGGCCTGTTTCCGTGTTGTATCTCTAAGCTAAACACAGGACAGAAGAGTGAACAATTGTGAGCAGTTTTGGGCCCCGTATCTGAGGAAGGATGTGACGGCTCTGGAGAGGGTCCAGAGGAAGTTTACGAGAATGATCCCAGGAATGAGTGGGTTAACGTACGATGAGCGTTTGTCGGCGCTGAGCCTGTACTCGCTAGTTTAGAAGAATGAGGGGGGACCTCATTGAAACTTACAGAATAGTGAAAGGCCTTGATAGAGTGGATGTGGAGAGGATGTTTCCACTAGTGGGAGAGTCTTGGACCAGAGGGCACAGCCTCAGAATTAAAGGATGTTCTTTTAGGAAGGAGGTGAGGAGTCAGAGGGTGATGAATCTGTGGAACTCTTGGCCACTGATCGCTGTGGTGGCCAAGTCAGTGGATATTTTTAAGGCAGAGATAGATAGATTCTTGATTAGTAGGACGATGGGGGGGGGGGGGGGGGGGTGCGGAGAGAGAGGGAATGCAAGGGTTATTTCAATTTAGAGATGTTTCGGGTCGAGACTGTTCTCAAACTGAGAGTTAGGGGAATGGTTAACATGAGATTTAGACGGAGAAGTAGAGAGATATAGAACGAATGAATGAAAAATAAAGAAAAAAGTAATGATGGTAAAGGAAACAGGCCATTGTTAGCTGTGGGCCGGGTGAAAATGAGTTACAGACAATGAGACTCAACAAGGCGACATTGAAGCTGGTCCGACTTGGGTGGGGGAGGGATGGGGTGAGAGGGGATGCAAGGGGTTACTTGAAGTTAGAGAAACGTTCCATTATGTTGTCTGCTTGTGTGAGGTGGGGGTGGAGGGGGGGAAGGGTTTAATCGTCCAGGGCCCAGTGCAGAGTAAGGCAGCTGGTCTGGCCATCAGAGTGAGGTGGGGGGGGGGGGGGGGGGGGGGGTTGGGTCTGGGGGGGTTGGGGGTTTAAGCATCCAGGGTAAGACAGCTGGTCTGGCCATCAGAGCAGTGCGTGAGGTGGGGACAGAAGCCAACTCCACAATCCCTCTGGCATCCAATCCTTTTTCCAGGAAGCGGGTTATTTATAGACGACTCTAGGAACAGGACAATCTGACGATGAAGATTGATTGTCCTTGCAGCGGGCCAGATGTGAGACTCATTACTGGAGAAGCTCAGCAGTAACGATCGTGTTAAAGTACCAGGATAACCGCTCAACCTAGAAATAGTGAAAGGCCTGGATAGAGTGGATGTGGAGAGGATGTTTCCACTAGTGGGAGAGTCTAGGACCAGAGGGCACAGCCTCAGAATTAAAGGACGTTCCTTTAGGAAGGAGATGAGGAGGAATTTCTTTAGTCAGAGGGTGGTGAATCTGTGCAATTCTTTGCCACAGACGGCTGTGGAGGCCACAAGTCAGTGGATATATTTGGCAGAGATAGATAGATTCTTGATTAGTACAGATGTCAGGGGTTATGGGGAGAAGGCAGGAGAATGGGGTTAGCAGGGAGAGATAGATCAGCCGTGATTGAATGGCGGAGTAGACTCGATGGGCTGAAGGGCCTGATTCTGCTCCTAGAACTTCTGAAGATTGTTAAGGGCTTGGATATGCTAGAGGCAGGAAACATGTTCCCGATGTTGGGGGAGACCAGAACCAGGGGCCACAGTTTAAGAATAAGGAGTCAGCCATTTAGAACGGAGACAAGGAAACACTTTTTCTCACAGAGAGTGATGAGTCTGTGGAATTCTCTGACTCAGAGGGCCGTGGAGGCAGGTTCCCTGGATGCAAGAGAGAGCTAGATAGGGCTCTTAAAAATAGCGGAATCAGGGGATATGGGGAGAAGGCAGGAACGGGGTACTGATTGGGGATGATCAGCCATGATCACGTTGAATGGCGGTGCTGGCTTGAAGGGCCGAATGGCCTACTCCTGCACCTGTTGTCTATTGGCTATTGAAGTAGGTTCTAAACGACCCATACAGACATGCACCAGGACAATAACTAACCTCACATTCAGTAAAAAGCTGTTTACATGTTGACAAACACACAAGCTGAATCTGTTACCAAGAAACCCAATCCCAATGCTACATGAGATCGAAAATCCAATTACACAGTGAAACCACAGGACACCAAGGACGAACTAAGTAGGAAGGAACTGCAGAAACTGGTTTACGCGCAAGATAGACACAAAAAGCTGGAGTAACTCAGCGGGTCAGGCAGCATCTCTGGAGAGAAGGAATGGGTGACGTTTCACAGAGTGCTGGAGTAACTCAGCGGGTCAGGCAGCATCTGTGGAGAACATGGATAGGTGACGTTTCACAGAGTGCTGGAGTAACTCAGCGGGTCAGGCAGCATCTGTGGGTCAGAACCCTTCTTCTGACTCATTAGGAATCACAGAGCTGTGAGAAAGGATGTTACAGAACTGCCAGGGAGAGGAGACCTTCTTCAATGCATGCATACCTTGAGGAGATTTCACAGTGGAGCAGACAAAATGTGTAGGAAGGCACTCCACAGATGCTGCCTGTTCCGCTGAGTTACTCCAGCATATTGTGTCTATCTTCGGTGTAAACCAGCATCTGCAGTTCCTTAGCCTCAAGAATGGTCTCGACCCGAAACGCCACCTATTCCTTTTCTCCATAGAGTGCGGCACTCCCTCACTGCCCCTCCCACAGCGCGGTTGTGGCATCCCTGGAACGAGTGGGTTCACATATGATGACAGTTTGACGGCACTGGGCCTGTACGCACTGGAGTTTAGAAGGATGAGGGGGAACCTCATTGAAACTTACAGAATAGTGAAAGGCCTGGATAGAGTGGATGTGGAGAGGATGTTTCCACCAGTGGGAGAGTCTAGGACCAGAGGGCACAGCCTCAGAATTAAAGGACATTCTTTTAGGAAGGAGATGAGGAGGAATTTCTTTAGTCAGAGGGTGGTGAATCTGTGGAATTCTTTGTCACAGACGGCTGTGGAGGCCACAAGTCAGTGGATATATTTAAGGCAGAGATAGATAGATTCTTGATTAGTACGGGTGTCAGGGGTTATGGGGAGAAGGCAGGAGAATGGGGTTAGGAGGGAGAGATAGATCAGCCATGATTGAATGGCTGAGTGGACTTGATGGGCCGAATGGCCTAATCCTACTATCACATGACCGCAGTACCGCCCATCAACGGTTTTCTGTCACCTCCACTCACTTTCTGTGGTAAAACGTTGAATTCTCCACCCTCTTGGCGAATCCGATGGGCAGGAGTTTCAGATTGATGTCGTTCCTCCGAGCTCGGTTCTTCAGGAAGTTTAGCTAAAATTGAACAGAAACAGGAAGGAATTATATAAACGCTGACACCCGCACTAATCAAGAATCTATCTATCTCGACCTTAAAATGATCCACCTTCCACATTGGTCTTTATCTCTCCACATCACCATCTATATCTCTCCGTAAGTCTCCCTTATCCCTAACCAGTCTGAAGAAGGGTCTCGACCCGAAATGTCACCCATTCCTTCTCACCAGACATGCTGCCTGTCCCGCTGAGTTACCCCGTCTTCTGTACCTCTTGCCCGATGGGAGAGGGGGGAAGAGGGAGTGGCCGGGATGAGACTGGTCCGTGATGATGCTGCTGGCCTTGCCGAGGCAGCGTGAGGTGTGGATGGAGGCGATGGAAGGGAGGTTGGTTTGTGTGATGGTTCTATTAAATCTTCACCCCCGTCACCTTGAACCTACAGCGCATTCAGAAAGTATTCAGACCCCTTCACTTTTTCCACATTTTGTTACATTACAGCCTTATTCAAAAATGGATTCAACTCTTTTTTTAAAAATCATCAATCTACACACAATACCACATAATAGAAAAGTGAAAACCGGTGTTTAGACATTTTTGGAAAGTAATTAAAAATAAATAACTGAAATATCACATTTACATAGGTATTCAGACCCTTTGCTATGACACTCAAAATTAAGCTTAGGTTCATCCTGTTTCCATTGATTATCCTTGAGATGTTTCTACAACTTGGTTGGATTCCACCAGTGGTAAATTAAATTGATTGGACATGATTTGGAAAGGCACACACCTGTCTATATAAGGTCCCGCAGTTGACAGTGCATGTCAGAGCAAAAACCAAGCCATGAAGACGAAGGAATTGTCCGTAGACCTCCGAGACAGGATTGTGTGGAGACACAGATCTGGGGAAGGGTATAAAACAATATCTGCAGCATTGCAGGTCCTGAAGAGCACAGTGGTCTCCGTCATTCTTACATGGAAGAACTTTGGAACCACCAGGACTCTTCATAGAGCTGGCCGCCCGGCCAAACTGAGCAATCGGGGGAGAAGGGCCTTGGTCAGGGAGGTGACCAAGAACCCGATGGTCACTCTGACAGAGCTCCAGAGTTCCTCTGTAGAGATGGGAGAACCTTCCAGAAGGACAACTATATCTGCAGCACTCCACCAATCAGGCCTTTATGGTAGAGTGACCAGACGGAAGCCACTCCTCAGTAAAAGGCACATGACAGCCCGCTTGGAGTTTGCCAAAAGGCACCTAAACAAGATTCTCTGGTCCAAGCGTCACGTCTGGAGGAAACCAGGCACCGCTCATCGCCTGGCCAAAACCATACCTACGGTGAAGCATGGTGGTGGCAGCAAGGGAGACTAGTCAGGATCGAGGGAAAGATGAACGGAGCAAAGTACAGAGAGATCCTTGATGAAAACCTGCTCCAGAGCGTTCTGGATCTCAGACTGGGGCGGAGGTTCACCTCCCAACAGGACAATGACCCTAAGCATACTGCCAAGACAATGCAGGAGTGGCTTCATGACAAGTCTGTGAATGTCCTTGAGTGGCCCAGCCAGAACCCGGACTTGAACCCCATCGAACATCTCTGGAGGGACCTGAAAATAGCTGTGCATCGACGCTCCCCATCCAACCTGACAGAGCTTGAGAGGATCTGCAGAGAAGAATGGGAGATATTACCCAAATACAGGTGTGCCAAGCTTGTAGCATCATACCCAAGAAGACTTGAGACTGTAATCGCTGCCAAAGGTGCCTCAACAAAGTACTGAGTACAGGGTCTGAATACATATGTAAATGTGATATTTCAGTTATTTCTTCTTAATTGCTTTGCAAACATTTCTAAACACCTGTTGTCGTTTTTTTTATTATGGGGTATTGTGTGTAGATTGAAGATTAAAAATATGAGTTTAATCCATTTTAGAATAAGGCTGTAATGTAACAAAATGTGGAAAAAGTGAAGGGGTCTGAATACTTTCTGAATGCACTCTAGTTTGTCTGGTTCTCGATTCCCCTACTCTGGTCTACCCGATCTATTCCTCTCATGATTTTATACACCTCTACAAGATCACCCCTCATCCTCCTGCGCTCCAAGGAATAGAGACCCAAGCCTACACAACCACTCCCTGTAGCTCACACCCTCGAGTCCTGGCAACATCCTCGTAAATCTTCTCTGCACTATTTTCAGCTTGACGACATCTAGCTGGGAATGTGGAGGGGTTAGATAATGTGGGTCGGCAGGGACTTGACGGGCTGAAGGGTACCTGATAGTGTGGCAACAACCTGTTGCTTGGGTGTGGCATGATGGCGCAGCGGGTAGAGCTGCTGCCTCACAGCGCCAGAGATCCGGGTTCCATCCTGACTACGGATGCTGTCTGTAGGGAGTTTGTCCGTTCTCCCTGTGACCAGCGAGGGTTTCCTCCCACACTCCAAAGACGTGCAGGTTTGTAGGTTAATTGGCTTCAGTAAAATTGTAAATTGTCCCTAGAGTGTGTAGGATAGTGTTAGTGTGCGGGGTCGCTGGTCGGCACGGACTGAAGAGCCTGTTGCCACTCTGTATCTCTAAACTAAACTAAATATATAAAGCCAGCCCAACATCTCCCTGTAGCTCAGGCCCTCAAGTCCTGGCAACATCCTCGTAAATAATGTCCAGCTTGACGGCATCTAGCAGTCGGTGGGGTGTGGAGGGGTTAGCAGATGTGGGTGAGCAGGGACTGGATGGGCTGAAGGGCCTGTTTCCAGGCTGGAGGATGGTGTGGCGGTAACTCACGGCTTTGGTGGTGGTGGGTAAGCGGACGAGCCGGTCTCGGAGCGCGCCGTCCACCAATCGCCCAGCGTCCTCTAGAAACCTGTAATCTAAACCAGTGTAGTGGTCAGCCACGGGGCCCGGGGTCTGGGGTCTCAGTCCCACCCCCTCAGAGCGGGGCCCCAGTTCACAGACTCAAACCAACGGGTGCCGCGGAAGGAGTCTTTGTAAAAGGTGACTCAGCGTGTAGAGCTGCTGCCTCACAGCGTCAGAGACCCGGGTTCCATCCCGACTACGGGCGCTGTCTGTACGGAGTTTGCATGTTCTCCCCGTCACCTGCGTGGGTTTTCACCGAGATCGTCGGTTTCCTCCCACACTCCAAACATGTGCAGGTTTGTAGGTTAATTGGCTCAGTATTTATTGTAAAATGTGTGTGGGATAGTGTTAGTGTGCGGGGATCGCTGGTCGGCACGGACTTGGTGGGCCGAAGGGCCTGCTTCCGCACTGTATCTCCAAACTAAACTAAAACAATGCAGCCCAGTTTCAGTTGAGTTTATTGTCACGTGTACCGAGGTACAGTGAAAAACGTTTGAGTGCTAACCAGTCAGCAGAAAGATTATACATGATTTCAAGAGAGTTACATTCAGCTCTTAGGGCTGAGGGAATCAAGGGATATTGGGGGAAGGCAGGAACAGGGCACTGATTGGGGATGATCAGCCATGATTACATTAAATGGCGGTGCTGGCTCACAGGGCTGAATGGCCAACTCCTGCACCTATTGTCCATGTTTATATGATTACAATCAAGCTGTCCACAGGATAAAGGGAATAACGTTTAGTGCAAGATAAAGTCCGATCAATGATAGTCCGAGGGTCTCCAATGAGGTAGATGGGAGGTCAGGACCGCTCTCTAGTTGGTGAGAGGACGGTTCAGTTGCCTGATAACAGCCGGGAAGAAACTGTCCCTGAATCTGGAGGTGTGCGTTCGTTTTCACACTTCTGTACCTCTTGCCCGATGGGAGAGGGGAGAAGAGGGAGTGACCGGGGTGAGACCGGTCCGTGATGATGCTGCTGGCCTTGCCGAGGCAGCGTGAGGTGTAGATGGAGGCGATGGCAGTAGAGCTGCTGCCTCACAGCGCCAGGGACCCGAGTTCCATCCCAACCACGGGTGCTGTCTGTGCGGAGTTTGTACCTTCTCCCCGTGACCTGTGTGGGTTCTCTCCGGGTGCTCTGGTTTCCTCCCACACTACAAAGACGTGCAGGTTTGTAGGTATATTGGCTTTGGTAAAATTGTAAATTGTCCCTAGTGTGTGTGTAGGGTAGTGTTAGTGTGCGGGGATCGCTGGTCGGCACGGACTCGGTGTTTCTGCGATGTAACTCTAAACGGCACTGAACTGGAACTCACCGCTCAGAAGCTGCATTTCCGTGAAGTCTCCCAGGGACGTGAATGCCGTTTTATCTCGGATGCCACTGCACGCTCGCTCAGCTTTATGTCTCTTCACGCACGGCAAGCTGCGGCAGGAGGGAGGAGAGCAGTGAGCGGCGGCGTGGAAACACTCACCCACTGGCCCAGGACGGAGATGGGGCAGATACCCTGGCGACGGCTGGAGGCCCGGTAGCAGCCTGGCGCTCGCCTGGATCACAGGCCGGTCCAGGAGTCCCAGTGCAGGGAGCGCTGGGCGGGGCACAGCAGGGTGTAACTGAGTGTTGTCAACTGTCCCGTATTAGCCGGGACATCCCGTATATTTGGGCTAAATCGGTTTGTCCCGTACGGGACCGCCCTTGTCCTGTATTTGACCGCTACTACTCGGGTCGAGGGGACTGTCAGGTCGGAGCGCCGCGTCCGGCCCCGCGTCACCCGTCCCGACGTAGTGCAGCCCATGGAGTGCAGCAGCAGCAGCAGCTGCAGCAGCAGCAGCACCTCGCCCGTGGCCCCGTCGGTCAGTCGGTCGGTCGGCAGCCCGGCCAGCTGTCCGACCTTCGGACCTTCGCTTACTGCCGACACCACCACCCCTCCTTCTCACGGCCGATCATCGGTCCATGAGTTGGACGGGGCGCTCGACTTTGCGTGCGATGTGGCGGCCCGGGCCAAAACCCCTCAGCTGGCCCCGCCGGCTGGGCTTTGTGTGCAGTCCAGCACCCGGGCCCAATTCATCATCCTCCCAGAGTCGGTCAACAAATTGCCGTGAGGAATTTGTCCCGTATTTTGACCCTTTGTCCCTTATTTGGCAACCGTACGTGGGAATGCAGGGCGGGCCGGTGGGGGTGGGGGGGGGTGGGGGTTGGGCTACAGAGGGGAGGGGATGTTGGGGTCCGTGACGTACCTGCAGGATACCGCCGTGCATTGTGGACACCTGTACTTTGACTCTGTGGCCCCACACACCTCACACCTGTCGGGGGCGAGAGAGCAGAACAGCGGCAGGTGAGACCAGGGCCCCCGGACATCCTCCCCCCCCCCCCCCCCCCCCCCAATTGTGCTTGAAGGGTATCCCCAAACCCCAGCACCCACACTGGCAGCTACCACAGAGAACGATCCCAGGAATGAGTGGGTTAACATACGATGAGCGTTTGTCGGCTCATCCATGTAAACTCCAGCGAGTTTGTTACCGACAAACAGCAACTGTGTCAGGAGTAACAACCGCTTCCACCCACCCCGTCCCCCTCCTCCGTCACCCTCACCCCGTCCCAACCCCACCCCCTCTCCCCCACCCCCCTCCACCCTCACCCCGTCCCACCCCCACCCCCTCTCCCCCACCCCCCTCCACCCCGTCCCACACCCACCCCCACCCCCCTCCACCCCCCACCCTCACGTCTCACCCCCACCCCCTCTCCCCCACCCCCTCCACCCTCACCCCGTTCCACCCCCACCCCCTCTTCCCCATCCCCCTCCACCCTCACCCCTTCCCAGCTCCACCCCCCTCACCCTCCACTCCCCACCCTCACGTCCCACCCCCACACCTCCACCCTCACCCCCACTACTCTAATCCCTTACCCCCACGTGTTGATCTTCCTCCTGGTGCCCCTCTCTGTCCGTGGGAGCTCACGGCAGCTCGTGCTTGTCACCGTGTCCGGGGGAGCAGCGGGGCTCGTGCCCGTGTCCAGGGGCGCGCGGGGGCTCGTGTCCGTCACCGTGTCCATCGCCGTGTCCGGGGGCGCGCGGGGTCTCGTGTCCGGGGGCACGCGGGGGCTCGTGTCCATGTCCGTGTCCGGGGGCGCGCGGGGTCTCGTGGCCGTCACCGTATTCGGGGGCGCGCGGGGTCTCGTGTCCGTGGGCGCGCGGGGGCTCGTGTCCGTGTCCGGGGGCGCATGGGGTCTCGTGTCCGTGGGCGCGCGGGGGCTCGTGTCCGTGGGCGCGCGGGGGCTCGTGTCCGTGGGCGCACGGGGGCTCGTGTCCGTGTCCGGGGGCGCATGGGGTCTCGTGTCCGTGGGCGCGCGGGGGCTCGTGTCCGGGGGCGCGCGGGGTCTCGTGGCCGTCACCGTATTCGGGGGCGCGCGGGGTCTCGTGTCCGTGGGCGCGCGGGGGCTCGTGTCCGTGTCCGGGGGCGCATGGGGTCTCGTGTCCGTGGGCGCGCGGGGGCTCGTGTCCGTGGGCGCGCGGGGGCTCGTGTCCGTGGGCGCACGGGGGCTCGTGTCCGTGTCCGGGGGCGCATGGGGTCTCGTGTCCGTGGGCGCGCGGGGGCTCGTGTCCGTGGGCGCGCGGGGGCTCGTGTCCGTGGGCACGCGGGGGCTCGTGTCCGTGTCCGGGGGCGCATGGGGTCTCGTGTCCGTGGGCGCGCGGGGGCTCGTGTCCGTGGGCGCGTGGGGGCTCGTGTCCGTCACCATGTCCATCACCGTGTCCGGAGGCGCACGGGGGCTCGTGTCCGTGTCCAGGGGCGCACATGGTCTCATGTCCGTGGGAGCGCGGGGGCTCGTGTCCGTGTCCAGGGGCGCGCGGTGTCTCGTGTCCGTGGGCGCGCGGGGGCTCGTGTCCGTCACCGTGTCCATCACCGTGTCCGGGGGCGCACGGGGGCTCGTGTCCGTGTCCAGGGGCGCGCGGGGGTTCGTGTCCGTGGACGCGTGGGGGCTCGTGTCCGTCACCGTGTCCGTGTCCGTGGGCGCGCGGGGGCTCGTGTCCGTGTCCAGGGGCGCGCGGGGGCTCGTGTCCGTGTCCGTGGGCGCGCGGGGGCTCGTGTCCGTGTCCGGGGGCGCGCGGGGGCTCATGTCCGTGTCCGTTACCGGGGGCGCGCGGGGGCTCATGTCCGGGGGCGCGCGGGGGCTCGTGTCCGTGTCCGTTACCGGGGGCGCGCGTGGACGCTCCCGCTCCCGCTCCCGCCCGGCGCCGTCACTCGCGCCCTCCATCCCCGCGCTGTCCGTCTACCCGCAACACTTCCGCTTCCGGCAGCGTCCCCCTCATCCCCCCCCCCTGTCCGTCCCGGATAGTCATCCCCCCCCCCCTGTCCGTCCCGGATAGTCATCCCCCCCCCCCCTGTCCGTCCCGGATAGTCATCCCCCCCCCCCTGTCCGTCCCGGATAGTCATCCCCCCCCCCTGTCCGTCCCGGATAGTCATCCCCCCCCCCCGTCCGTCCCGGATAGTCATCCCCCCCCCTGTCCGTCCCGGATAGTCATCCCCCCCCCCTGACTCTGACTCTCCCTTGTACTTGTGTCCGGTGTCACAGACAGAACGGAAACAGGCCCTTCGGCCCACCTCGGCCCTTCTGTCCCCCTTTGGTGTCCCAGCCTCCACTGCCGTCTCTGTCCTGCACCGTGTGTGTGACCACACGAGTACAACCAGACCATGCAACAGGCGGTGACGATGGGCAACAGGTGCAGGAGGAGGCCGTTCGGCCCGTCCATCTCTGTTATCAGTGCACAGAGAAGTACAGCACAGTACAGAATAACTGGCAGAGGGACCGGTACGTAGACACGACAAGTTTAGAAGAGCTAAACCTTCGTTTAGTTCTAGTTACTAAAAGCTGCAGAGCATGGAAACACTACAGGCCCTTCGGCCCAACACATCCATGCTGACCGTTTAGCCGTCCAAGTCAATCCCATTTGTCTGCATTACACCATTACACCATATCCTTCCAGTTATAGAGCAGCAGAGCTTGGAAACAGGCCCTTCGGCCCAACACATCCATGCCAACAAACATGCCCCAAACTGTTCCCAAGATAGACACAGGGTGCTGGAGTAACTCAGCGGGTCAGGCAGCATCTGTGGAGAACATGGATAGGTGACGTTTCACAGAGTGCTGGAGTAACTCAGCGGGTCAGGCAGCATCTGTGGAGAACATGGATAGGTGACGTTTCACAGAGTGCTGGAGTAACTCAGCGGGTCAGGCAGCATCTGTGGAGAACATGGATAGGTGAGGTTTCGGATCCGAATCGTTCTTCAGACTGATCTGAATAAAATGTTTTGTAATGGATTGCTCCTCGAGTTCCTTCTATTCACTGGGGGGGGAAGGGGGGGGAAATGCTGTAGGATCTCAATGGGTCAGTTCCTCCAGTACTTTGTTTTTTGCTCATGATTACATCTCCTGCAGTTCCTTCTGTTTCCTCTCCATACTGGGGGATGGTCATGACAGCAGAGGCTGAAGTGAACCTTCAGCAGCTTTCTTGAATTGAATTGAATTACCTTTATTGTCATTCAGACCTTTCGGTCTGAACGAAATTTCATGCCTGCAGTCATACATATATTAAAAATAACAAAACCACACAATAAACACAAATTTAACATCCACCACAGTGAGTTCACCAAACACCTCCTCACTGAGGTGGAAGGCAAAACTCTTAGAGTCTCTGTCTTCTTCCCTCCTTATTCTCCCTCTGCGCTGAGGAGATCCAGGCCTCCGATGCTGCCGTCCACCAGGCCCGTGGCCGAGCCTCCGAAACCGGGCCGCCGCCACTGCCGAAGCCGGAACGCTGAAAAGTATTCATACCCCTTGAACCTTTCCACATTTTGTCACGTTACAACCACAAACGTAAATGTATTTTATTGGGATTTTATGTGATAGACCAACACAAAGTGGCGCATAATTGTGAAGTGGGAGGAAAATGATACATGGTTTTCAAATTTTTTTACAAATAAAAAACTGAAAAGTGTGGCGTGCAAAAGTATTCAGCCCCCTTTACTCTGATACCCCTAAATAAAATCCAGTGCAACCAATTGTCTTCAGAAGGCACCGAATTAGTAAATAGAGTCCACTTGCGTGTAATCAAATCTCAGTATAAATACAGCTGTTCTGTGAAGGCCTCAGAGATTTGTTAGAGAACATTAGTGAACAAACAGCATCATGAAGCCCAAGGAACACACCAGACAGGTCAGGGATAAAGTTGTGGAGACGTTTAAAGCAGGGTTAGGTTATAAAAAACTATCCCAAGCTTTGAACATCTCACGGAGCACTGTTCAATCCATCATCCGAAAATGGAAAGAGTATGGCACAACTGCAAACCTACCAAGACATGGCCGTCCACCTAAACTGACAGGCCGGGCAAGGAGAGCATTGATCAGAGAAGCAGCCAAGAGGCCCATGGTAACTCTGGAGGAGCTGCAGAGATCCACAGCTCAGGTGGGAGAATCTGTCTACAGGACAACTATTAGTCGTGCACTCCACAAATCGGGCCTTTATGGAAGAGTGGCAAGAAGAAAGCCATTGTTGAAACAAAGCCATAAGAAGTCCCGTTTGCAGTTTGCCACAAGCCATGTGGGGGACACAGCAAACATGTGGAGGAAGGTGCTCTGGTCTGATGAGACCAAAATTGAAGTTGTTGGCCTAAATGTAAAACGCTATGTGTGGCAGAAAACTAACACTGCACATCACCCTGAACACACCATCCCCACTGTGAAACATGGTGGTGGCAGCATCATGATGTGGGGATGCTTTTCTTCAGCAGGGACAGGGAAGCTGGTCAGAGTTGATGGGAAGATGGATGGAGCCAAATACAGGGCAATCTTGGAAGAAAACCTGTTAGAGTCTGCAAAAGACTTGAGACTGGGGTGGAGGTTCACCTTCCAGCAGAACAACTACCCTAAACATACAGCCAGAGCTACAATGGAATGGTTTAGATCAAAGCATATTCATGTGTTAGAATGGCCCAGTCAAAGTCCAGACCTAAATCCAATTGAGAATCTCTGGCAAGACTTGAAAATTTCTGTTCACAGAAGTTCTCCATCCAATCTGACTGAGCTTGAGCTATTTTGCAAAGAAGAATGGGCAAAAATTTCAGTCTCTAGATGTGCAAAGCTGGTAGAGACATACCCCAAAAGACTTGCAGCTGTAATTGCAGCGAAAGGTGGTTCTACAAAGTATTGACTCAGGGAGGCTGAATACTTTTGCACGCCACACTTTTCAGTTTTTTATTTGTAATAAAATTTGGAAACCATGTATCATTTTCCTTCCACTTCACAATTATGCGCCACTTTGTGTTGGTCTATCACATAAAATCCCAATAAAATACATTTACGTTTGTGGTTGTAACGTGACAAAATGTGGAAAAGTTCAAGGGGTATGAAAACTTTTGCAAGCCACTGTAGGTGATGTCAAGGGATTTTCTTTTCAGTAGGAAGATGTAATCAATCTGGAGAGAGGGTGGAGCAGCGGTAGAGTTGCTGCCTCACAGCGCCAGAGATCTAGGTTCGATCCTGACTACGGGTGCTGTCTGTACGGAGTTTGCACGTTCTCCTCGTGACCTGTGTGGGTTTTTCGAGGGTCTTCCGTTTCCTCCTGCACTCCAAAGACGTGCAGGTTTTTAGATTAATTGGTTTGGTAATAAATCGTGTGTGTAGAATGATGCAAGTCTGTGGGGATCGCTGGTCGGCGCGGACTCGGTGGGCTGAAGGGCCTGTTTGCGCACTGTATCTTTAAACTAAACTAAAATTTACAAGGATGCTGCCAATATTCGAGGGTCTGAGCCATAGGGAGAGGTTGAGTAGGCTGGGACTCAACTTCCTTTAAGCGCATGAGGATGAGGGATGATCTTATAGAGGTGTATAAGATCATAAGAGGAATAGATAGGGTGAATGTCTTTTACCCAGAGTAGGGGAATCAAAAACTAGAGAACAAAGGTTTAAGGTAAGAATTCTTGATTAGTACGGTTGTTAGGGGTTATGGGGAGAGGGCAGGAGAATGGGGTTGAGATGGAGAGATAGATCAACCATGATTGAATGGCGGAGTAGACTTGATGGGCCGAATGGCCTAATTCTGTTCCTGTAACTTATGAAGAGGGAAAAGATTTCATAGCAACAAGACTAAGTGGGACCCGTTGGGTTCCATTCTCACACGGGAGGGCTGGTCCCCCAACGCAATATTCCACCTCTCCACCAATTCCAATATTCCACCACTCACGCATAGCCCCCAACTACGCAGGCGCGGCTGACGGGTTCCCGTTGTGGCGCCCCTAATCCCCCCCTCCTCTCCTCACCCTCCCCACTCCGCCCTTTGCCCCCCCCCCATGCACTCACTCCATCCCCCCCCCCTCAAACATCGGCACCCCCATCCATGCTTAGCGGCTCTCCGGCGGTGCAGCCATTCCCTCCCATTGGGTTCCCATTGTGACGTATAACACGCAGGTATTACTGCGCAGGTGCAGCTGACGGGCACGGCAAGTGGAAAAGGAATTATTAAAGCTTAAAATGTGAATAACAATTTACAATTTAAATAAATGTGAATAAAAATATTACAATTGAAATGTTGAAGAGGAGATTTATTCAGTCCATCCTTTCTTCATGCGCCTCTTGTTGCGTCCTGCAGCCTGGGTAGGGGGTCGGCTTCAGGCGGTAGCCAGTGGGGAGGGGGCTTTCAGGAAGGCTAGTATGGTTGTGGGCCAAAGGGACTGGTTTCCAGAGGGCTAGTATGGACATTGTGGGCCGAATGGATGTAGTCCTGCAGCTGGGGGTGGGGAGGCTTCAGGTGGGGGCCGGCGGGAGCGTTCTGTAGCCGGGGGAGGGGGACGGCTTCAGGCAGGGTCCGGTTGGGGGGAGCGCTGCCGCTGGGGGAGTTGGGGGGGGTTGTGCGGGGGTTGTGCAAGAGGAAGGGGAGGGGGGTGTGTGGGCGGGGGTGGTGAGCCTGCTGGACTCACGGTTCATTCACTCACGGCTTGTGGACTCACAGTTCACTCACTCACGACTTGTGGAGTCACAGTTCACTCACTCACGGCTTGTGGACTCACGGTTCACTCACTCACGGCGTGTGGACACACAGTTCACTCACTCAGGGCTTGTGGGCTCACAGTTCTGGACTCAACTCTCACTCACGGCTTCCAGGCTGACTGACTCATGCCCGGCCTCCGGGGCTTTATTCTCCTCGTCCCGGAAGGGGCGTTACCTTCATGGTGACTGACAGGCGAGAAGACAAATCTGCTGATCTCACGATTTTGTAAACCTTCATAACTTTTGTAATGTTCCACCGATCGGAACAAAACTTGGTGCGCTTGGAGCAGAGGAGAACAGTGAGTAAGGTGCCGAAAAATCCTAGCGATATAGGGTACTGTTTTTGCACAAATGTAATAACAACGCAGGCTGGAAGTGGTCAAGATGAGAGTTTTAGTAATAGTATTGATAGATAGAAGATAGATGTGAGGAGCAACTGTTTCACCCAGATGGTGGTGGGTGTATGGAATATGCTGCCAGAGGAGGCAGATGGGGCACGGACTACAACTGGTGTATGTGGTGGCACTGGTGTAGATGGGACATCTCGGTCGGCATGGACGAGTTGGGCCGAAGGGCCTGTTTCCGTGCTGTGTGACTCTCGGTGTCCTTTGTCCCGGAACAATAGGCAATGTTAAATCATTCTATTAAAAGGAAGCTTGCGGTTGAGAAATGGATTGCAACTTGCCTGGTCCATTAATGACACAAATTATGAACGAGTCTCGGTTGCCTGGTTGTTGTTGATTGAGATTTAATTAATTAACATATAGTAGCAAGCTGTGTCCTCACAATTGATTAGCAAGCAATCGTCCTCTTATATTCCTTTCACTACTCAAGCCTTGCTGTCTATCTACAGATACTATGCATTTTCTACCAATCTATACAGCACATCCACATACTGGAGATAGAGTCAACATAATTACACATTCATATAAATAATGTTTGTGGAGGTAAAACAGACCTCTGGCATGGGCGCGATGGGCCGAAGGGCCCGTTTCTGTGCTGTACAGCTCTCAAAGTCCAAATAAGTACTTTTAAAACAGAAATGATTGATGTAGCCAGTACATACAGTTTGGGAAATAAAAGAACATTGTCAGGGTTTGTGTTGGGTGGTCGGCTGTGTGGAGGTGCAGGAATCTTGGAGACACGGCTGGCCAATAGTTCTGGCTGCCCCAGACCCCGGTCCCACCACGGTTGGGTGCGAGGGCAAGGCCAGTGCTTTGCCGTCAATGTCCGGCAGTCCGTGCCCAATGTCCAGCTGCAGAATTCCAGCCGCAGCTTGTCCGGACCGACCGGGAGAAGATGCTGAGAGTCGGTGTGACGGGGGAACGGCAGCAGTAACGCCCCCACGCTCCCCCCCCCCACCCACCCCCCTAGCTTGTCTACAGCCCCCCCCCCCACCCTCCCCCCTCCACTTGTCTACCGCCCCCCCCCCCCCCACCCCCCACCCTCCGGTCACCGGGGGCAGCACACGGAGGAGCCCGGAGCGGGAGAGGCTCCATCAAGAGGCTGAAGCACAGGCAGGCTGATCCTCGGTGGAAGGCTCGATGATCCGATGCCCGTCACCATCACCATTGGATCCAGCCAAGGATGCTTGCCCAGTGGCCGCTTCAATACCGCCCTGGGTTGTTGGCGAATTAGCAGGGCAGTGGGAATACCAGTGGGGCTCGGCTGGTGAAGCATGGGCTGGGTCTACCTGGGGTTGGCTGAACCCTCGTGTACTGAGGTGCACAGGAAGCGAGAGGGTGCTGAGTGTCGGGCAAGCACCAGCCCGGACAACCCCCCCCCCCCACCCATAGACTCGCCAAGGCAGTGGACACACCGCCTACTCTACCCTGACCAACACAAGTGGCAACATATTGGAGGTTCTAACAAGGTCCTAGTCACCCACACCTCTGCTGTTGGAACATTGGAAGCCCAGCATCTCTCCAGCGCCAGCCATTGACGTCTTGGGCTTGAAGTGTGTGCACTGATGCAAAGTCACAATCTAGATATCCACACAGAAGTTGCCTTTCCCTTCAGTTTTGGACAGGTGTAGGCAGGGATGGAGTGTTTCCATGCGTGTGTCCACACCGGCTGTAACGGCCTGCTTCCTGGGCTGCCCAATGCGTGCTACCTGAGACGTCGGGTTCACGATCAGAACCGTGACTTTTCACAACAAAGGAAATGGTTCCTGTATTTTTTTCACAGTCATCAAAGAGGTGATTCCTTCAGAAACCTTCAGCTTGCTCTTTGAAAGCAGATCCGTGGCGGCAGAGTTTGTGGAGAGG
This sequence comes from Raja brachyura, assembly GCA_963514005.1. Next base: position 76,524,763 of record OY740790.1, read on the forward strand.
GGCCCGCCCGCCTGCCCGCCCGCGCTCAGCCAGAGCCCGCTCACAGGAAGCAGACGGGTCCGACTTCGACACGGTAGCGGGCGTTGGGCTGGGGAGCGGGCGGGGGGGCCCGCAGCTCCACGATGGGTAACTGGCTCACCACCTGGGTGTGGAACACAAACCGTGTCTGTCGCCACGTCCCATCACGAACCTGCCGGCAAAAGCAAAACACAGGTGATCCTTCGTTCCCCGCACGCCCACAACGCAAGCTTATTATTCACGCCCACTGCGGGTGCTGCTATCTTGCCTGCTGCAGGAAATCTGTAGCTTAGTTTACAGATACATTGCGAAAACAGGCCACTCGACCCACCGAGTCCATGCCAACCAGAGATCCCCACGCACTATACACACTAGAGACAATAGACAATAGGTGCAGGAGGAGGCCATTCGGCCCTTCGAGCCAGCACTGCCATTCAATGTGATCACGGCTGATCATCCACAATCAGTGAGTCTCTGGAATTCTCTGCCACAGAAGGTAGTTGAGGCCAGTTCATTGGCTATATTTAAGAGGGCGTTAGATGTGTCACTTGTGGCTAAACGGATCAGGGGGTATGGAGAGAAGGCAGGTACGGGATACTGAGTTGGATGATCAGCCATGATCACATTGAATGGCGGTGTAGGCTCGAAGGGCCGAATGGCCTACTCCTGCACCTATTTTTCTATGTTTCTAGTACCCCGTTCCTGCCTTCTCCCCATATCCCCTGACTCCGCTATCTTTAAGAGCCCTACCTAGCTCTCTCTTGAAAGTATCCAGAGAACCTGCCTCCACCACCCTCTGAGGCAGAGAATTCCATTGAATGGCGGTGCTGGCTCGAAGGGCCGAATGGCCTACTCCTCCACCTATTGTCTATATCCAAAGCCTATGGTATCTGCTTCCACCACCACCCCTGGGCGGGCAGGGTGTTCCAGTCATCCACCACCCTCCCTCTGTGTAAATAAAGATGCCCCACACATCCCCCCATTACACTTTGCCCCTTGCACTTTAAAGCTGCGCCCTCTAATATTTAGAGTCACAGTCTGACAGCATGAAAACAGGCCCTTCGGCCCAACATGCCCCATTTACAGCAGCTGCACCTGCCTGCATTTGGCCCATATCCCTGTCAACCTGCCTAGCCATGTACCCTTCTAAATGTCTCTTCCAGGCTCTGACAGTCTCTGCCTCAATGACCTCCACACACCCACCGTCACGGTGACTGATGCTGGACAGGAACGTCGCACTCGTTACACCGAGTCAGAAAGGTCACAAGGTAACAATGAAGGTCAGATGGCTCATGCTGGGAGAAGACAATAATCTTGCAGAATGACGGAGCATGTTTGTGTTCAATGGTGTTCAACGTGCATCTATTATAATTGGATCAACTGTCTCTCCCTGACTACTGGAGAGACAGTTAACGGCACGGAAAGATGGCACCGGGGAAAGGCTGGGTTAGCACCCCAGTCTGTGTCTTTCGTGAGAAAGACACCCAACAAAGCTACGGAAAGGCCTAATGAACCATCGTGGCCTAAACATCCATCAGGCGAGAATGAAATGCTCGGAGAAGGAGAAAGAGGTGCAGCGAGCGCACAGGCCTTGAACCTGGTGAGACGCAGGAGGAGCCCGGCCGGGAGGGTGGGTTTTCTCCAGGTGCTCCGGTTTCCTCCCACACTCCAAAGCTGTGTGGGTTTGCGGGTTTGGTGAATTGTAATTTGACCCGAGCGTGTGTAGGTTCGTGCTAGTGTGCGGGGATCGCTGGTCGGCGCAGACTCGGGCCAAAGGGCCCGTTTCCACGCTCTATCTCTAAACGTCTAAAGACTCCAGTCTCAAGCTTGTATACAACGTAACTCCAGCACTGAGTCTGTTGTTCTTACACAGCCATGTGACCTGTGGGATTGTACACTCTGGAGTTTAGAAGGATGAGAGGGAATCTCATTGAAACAAATAAGATTATTGAGGATTTGGATACGATAGAGGCAGGAAACATGTTCCCGATGTTGGGGGAGTCCAGAACCAGGGGGCACAGTTTAAGAATAAGGGGTTGGCCATTTAGAACGGAGACGAGGAAACACTTTTTCACACAGAGAGTTGTGAGTCTGTGGAATTCTCTGCCTCGGAGGGCGGTGGAGGCCAGTTCTCTGGATACTTTCAAGAGAGAGTTAGATAGGGCTCTTAAAGATAGTGGAGTCAGGGGATATGGGGAGAAGGCAGGAACGGGGTACTGATTGTGGATGATCAGCCATGTTCACATTGAATGGCGGTGCTGGCTCGAAGGCCTGAAGCACCTGTTGTGTATTGTCTACTGTGAGAGCTCACCTTGCAGCCGTCCCAGGTGACGTTGGGCTGAAGCAGTGTGTTTGCCTTGAAGACGTGTCCGTTCCAGCCTGTGAACTGCGTGGCCCTGGCGTAGGGGTTGCTGCGGGAGGGGTCGGCCCACACTGGGAAGTCCAGGCAGTGGATGGTGATGGTCTGCACCGCCTCCAAGCTCAGCAGGTGCACAAAGTTCATCTGCACCATCCCGATCCCAAAGTCCAGCTGCAGAACGGGAGCAAATGGTGGAGATGGAGAAGCATCACTCGCCCAGCAAACTATCACTTCATTCCAGTTTAAGAAGGAACTGCAGGTGCTGGAAAATGGAACGTAGACAAAAATGCTGGAGAAACTCAGCGGGTGAGGCAGCATCTATGGAACGAAGGAATAGGTGGCGTTTCGGGTCGAGACCCTTCTTCAGGCTGATGTGGGGGTGGGGGCTGTCCTCCCCCCCACCCCCGCCCCCCCACCCCGACATCAGTCTGAAGAAGGGTCTCGACCCGAAACGTCACCTATTCTAAGATAGGTGGTGCTGTGGATAATGAAGTAGATTTTCAAAGTCTACAGGGAGATTTGGGCCATTTGGAAGAGTGGGCTGAAAGATGGCAGATGGAGTTTAATGCTGATAAGTGTGAGGTGCTACATCTTGGCAGGACAAATCAAAATAGGACATACATGGTAAATGGTAGGGAATTGAGGAATGCTGTGGAACAGAGGGATCTAGGAATAACTGTGCATAGTTCGATGAAGGTGGAATCGCATGTAGATAGGGTGGTAAAGAAAGCTTTTGGTGTGCTGGCCTTTATAAATCAGAGCATTGAATATAGGAGTAGGGAAGTAATGTTAAAATTGTACAAGGCATTGGTAAGACCAACTCTGGAGTATGGTGTACAATTTTGGTCGCCTAATTATAGGAAGGATGTCAACAAAATAGAGAGAGTACAGAGGAGATTTACTAGAATGTTGCCTGGGTTCCAGCAACTAAGTTACGGAGAAAGGTTGAACAAGTTAGGTCTTTATTCTTTGGAGCGCAGAAGGTTAAGGGGGGACTTGATTGAGGTCTTTAAAATGATGAAAGGGATAGACAGAGTTGACGTGGATAAGCTTTTCCCATTGAGAGTAGGGAAGATTCAAACAAGAGGGCATGACATGAGAATTAAGGGACAGAAGTTTAGGGGTAACATGAGGGGGAACTTCTTTACTCAGAGAGTGGTGGCTGTGTGGAATGATCTTCCTGCAGAAGTGGTGGAGGCAGGATCGATTGTAACATTTAAAAGTAAAGTGGATAGGTATATGGACGGGAAGGGAATGGAGGGGTATGGTCTGAGTGCAGGTAGATGGGACTAGGGGAAAATAAATGGTGGGCACGGACTGGAAGGGCCGAGAAGGCCTGTTTCCTTGCTGTAATTGTTATATGGTTATATTATATGGTTGTTCCTTTGCTCCATACATGCGGCGTCATCCGCTGAGATCTCCAGCATTTTTTTTCTACCTACATTCTAGTTTATTGTCACGTGTATCGAGGTACAGTGAAAAGCTTCTGTTGCGTGCTAACCAGTCAGCGGAAGGACAATACATGATTACAATTGAGCCATTCACAGTGTGATAAGGGAATAACGTTCAGTGCAAGGTTAAGCCAGTGAAGTCCATTGAAAGACAGTCCGAGGGTCTCCAATGAGGTTGATCATCATCAGAATCATACTTTATTAGCCAGTATGTTTTGTATCTTTCGAGGAATTTGATTTGCCGTACAGTCATACCAATAAAAAGCAACAGAACACACACAATACATTTGGACATAAACATCCACCACAGTGACTCCTCCACATTCCTCACTGTGATGGAAGGTGAAAAAAAAAGTTCAATATCTTCCCTTCTTTGTCCTCCAGGGGTCGGGGGCCTCGGGCCTTCCGTTGCCGGGACGATCTTACTCCTGTAGCCGGCGGCGGTCGAGCTCCTGCATCGGGGGGGATCTTGGTTTACCCTCCCCTGAGCTTTACACCTCGCGCTGCCTCGGCAAGGCCAGCAGCATCATCACGGACCAGTCTCACCCCGGTCACTCCCTCTTCTCCCCTCTCCCATCGGGCAAGAGGTACAGAAGTGTGAAAACGAACGCACACCTCCAGATTCAGGGATAGTTTCTTCCCGGCTGTTATCAGGCAACTGAACCGTCCTCTCACCAACTAGAGAGCGGTCCTGACCTCCCATCTACCTCATTGGAGACCCTCGGACTAATCTTTGATCGAACTTTACTGGCTTTACCTTGCACTAAACGTTATTCCATTATCCTGTATCTGTACACTGTGGACGGCTCGATTGTAATCATGTACTGGACTAAGTGAGACCCGTTGGGCCCCTGTCACACAGGAGGCTTGGCCCCCCCAATGAAATATTCCACCACACACGCATAGCCCCCAACTTCACAGGCACGGCTCATTTCCCCATATCCCCCAGCACTCCCTCCCCCTCCTCTTCACCCTCCCTCTCCTTCCCCCCACCCTCCCTCCTGCCACAACTCCTCTCTCCTCCCTTCCCCCCTCCTATCCCTTTATCCCCCAATCCTCACCTCCCCCTATCCCACCCACTATCCCTCCTCACCTCCCCCACTCCCCTCCTCCCCCCCATCTATTCCCCCTCTCCTCCTCCCCTCCATCACCTCTCCCTCCCTCTCCTTTCCCCTACTCTCAGTCACTCCCTCAATCTACCTTCCCTACTCCCCTCCTCACCCTCTATCCCCCTCTCCTCCCTCCTCACCTCCCCAGGATCTCGAGGTTGCCGCTCCTCTCCCTTCTTGAGTGCCCCGGAGGAGCATCAGCCACCAAGCCTCGGCTCGGCCCGGAAGCACCAGCAGCGACGGCCATGCCGGCGTGTGGGCGAGAGGGGGATGGGAGAGCTCGGAGGAAAGACGGGGGAAGAGCCATGGGGGAGAGGGAGTATCACGGGGGAGGGGAGGGGGGGCAGGAGCCAGCGAGGGGGACCAGAGGGGAAAGGACTGGAGCTGCGGGGCGTTGCGATGGTGTTGCGTTTGGGACTCGCAGTGGTCACTGGGCGCTCTCCTCTGCCGGGATCAGACTCTCCGCTAACCGTTTGGCGACATGTCCGAGGCCGAGCCGCGCCGCTTCCGGAAGGTTCCCTCCGAAAATTGTGTCGGGTTCGAGGTCACCGCCGGCCACCAAGAGCGTCCCTCAGCTCCAGTAAAGACGCAATGGCACAGGAAGGGGCGTACCGACCCGGAGAGTGACAGGAGAACAGACCAATCCGTGCGGCGCTGACTAGCAGGAGAGGAGATTGATCTGCACATGCGCGATTTTCACGATTTTTAAACCTCGTTAACCTTTACAATCGACCACCGATTGGAACGAGACTTGTTGCATTCGCAGCACTTGAGAACGGCGAATGAGCTGGTGAGAAATCGTAGCGCTATCGTGTACCGTGTTTATGCAAATAGACAAACCGCGCAAAGCAGAAGAGCACAAGATCAGAGTTTTAGTTGTGTATAGATTGTCTTTCCGCTGACTTTCCACTGTACCTCGCTCGGTACACGTGACAATAAACTAGACTGAGAGTGAGATGGCGCTGTGCCGGGCCTAACCACACGGCTCAGTCTCCACGTTACCTTGGACGCGCTGACGGGCTGGACGCATGTCTGACCTCCGGCGGTGAAGTTGCAGGCGACCTGGATCGTGTCCGAAGGGCAGCCCAGGTTAGGGTCGATCCAATACAAGCCTGGGATGGAAAAGGAGGTGCGTTAGCCAACGTGTGCCCACACACACAGACACCCGGGGCTGGAAACAAACTGCTCATACACGTACATCAGTGATAGGAGCACCCCACTGAGCCTACATGCAAGAGGCGCCATTATATGGCATCATTTTCAAAGTCCACACTCCAGTTATGAGTGGTGCCCGATCTAGGCGAGCCCCAGGCTGCTGTAGGGCCTGCAGCTGTCTCCTTACTTGGACACCATCTCAACGGGCTGTACATAGATACACTGTCTATAGAACATAGGGCAGAACAGCACAGGACACACAATGTCCGTGCTGGGTAATCTGTCCTGGTCCCTCGACACCTCCAAGCTGATCAAAAAGGCACAGCAGCGCCTTTACTTCCTGAGGAGGCTCAAAAAAGCCCACCTGTCCCCCCAGATCCTGACCAACTTTTACCGCTGCACCATCGAAAGCATCCTGACCACCTGCTTTACGGTATGGTACAGCAGTTGCACCGTGGCAGACAGGAAGGCACTACAACGGGTGGTGAAAACCGCCCAGTACACCATCGGTGCCCCGCTCCCTGCCATGGATGCCCTCCACCAAAAACGGTGTCTGAAACGGGCCGGGAAGATCATCAAGGACCCCTCACACCCTAACCATGGACTGTTTGCCCTCCTACCATCAGGGAGGCGGTACAGGAGCCTCAGGTCCCGCACTAGTAGGATGAGGAACAGCTTCTACAATAACACCATCACACTGCTGAACTCGGAGTCCCGCCGATAGATTTCTCCAGTCTCTCCGTCCACATTGTCTGCATTCTGTATTTATTTCTATATTGCTATCACTATGAACCGACGCTAAACTGCATTTTGTTGTACCTATACTTGTATCTGTGCAATGACATTAAAGCTGAATTGAATTGAATGAATTGAATTGAGTAGGGTCGCCAGCTTTCTCGCTCCCAAACAAGGGACAAAAGGTCAAAATACGGGACAAATTCCCGACGGCAATTCGTTGACCCTCTGTGGCCGTGTCTGGGTGGATGATGAGTGGGCCCGGGTGCTGGACTGCACACAAAGCCCAGCCGGCGGGGCCAGCTGAGGGGTTTTGGCCTGGGGGCCGCGCAAAGTCCGGCGCCCCGTCCAACTCACGAACCGATAATCGGCCGTGAGAAGGAGGGGGGTGGTGGTGTCAGTGGTCAGCGAAGGTCCGGAGGTCGGACAGCTGGCCGGGCTGCCGACCGACCGACCGACCGACGGGGCCATGGGCGAGGAGGCGCTGCTGCTGCTGCTGCTGCTGCTGCTGCACTCCATGGGCTGCATTACGTCGGGACGGGTGAGGCGGGGCCGGACACGGCGCTCCGACCCGAGTAGTAGCGGTCAAATATGGGACAAGGGCGGTCCTGTACGGGACAAACCGATTTAGCCCAAAATACGGGATGTCCTGGCTAATACGGGACAGTTGGAAACGCGAATACGGAACATGACATCGTTAAACTAATCCCCTCGGCCTGCACGTGATCCATATCCCTCCATTCCCTGCAGATCCACGTGCCTGTCTAAAAGCCTCTTAAACACCACTCTCGTGTCTACTTCCACCACCACCCCTGGCAGCACGCACCCACCACCCTCTGTGTACAAGACTGCCCTCCACATCCTCTGTAAGCTTTGCCCCTCACTCCTTACAGCTCTGCCCTCTAGTTTTTGACATTCCCACCTTGGGGTAAAAGAATGAATGAATGAATGAATAAGTTTATTGGCCAAGTATTCACATACAAGGAATTTGCCTTGGTGCTCCGCCCACAAGTGACAACATGACATACAGTGATAGTTGTGAGTGACACATAAAACATTAAACATTAATAATAAAAGACTATCGATTAAACATGTGAATTAAATACAATACCAGAGCAAAAGGAGGCTGCAGATTTTTGGTTATTGAGTAGAGCAACTACTTGTGGATAAAAACTGTTTTTATGTCTGGCTGTGGCAGCTTTGACAGTCCGGAGCCGCCTTCCAGAGGGAAGGGATTCAAAGAGTTTGTGGCTAGGGTGAGAGGGGTCAGAGATGATCTTGAAAAGCTTCTGACTGTCTGCCCTTTCTGTGCCTTTAGTAATTTTAAACACTTCTATCTGATTTCCCGTCAACCTCTGGCGATGCAGAGAAAACAATCCAAGGTTGACAAACCTCCTCATAGTTTAGTGCCTCTCCCTGTTGCAATTACCCCCGTTGCGAGCGGAGCACCAAGGCAAATTCCTTGTATGTGAACAAACTTGGCCAATAAACGTATTCATTCATGCATTGATTCATGGAGGCAGCATTCTGGAAAGGCCTCTGCTGCAAAGCCTCCACATGCTTCCTGTAATGGGGCGAGCAGAACTGCCGGCATTAGCGACAGCGTGGGCGGCCCACCAACCCGTGGCAGGAGTTACCCACCGTTGTGCAGCTTATGGTCGCACTGGAGCAAGTCTCGGCACACGCGGGCCGGCTGTTCCCTCGTTCCCAGCGGGTTCTTCAGACTGTGCATCAGGCTGTTGAGATCCTGAAGGGTTTTGAATATCTCCACGCCTTGCTCCAGGAAGGGAATCTCAGTATTCTGGTAGTTCTGCTGGAAAATGTAGAGACCAGGAGTCATGGTAACATTGAAACAGATACGTACAGCACGGAAACAGGCCCTTCGGCCCACCTTGCCTGCGCTGAGCAAGTTGGCACGTTGGGCTAGTCCCATTGGCCTGCATTTGCATGGTAAATGGTAGGGAATTGAGAAATGCTGTGGAACAGAGGGATCTAGGAATAACTGTGCATAGTTCCCTGAAGGTGGAATCGCATGTAGATAGGATGGTAAAGAAAGCTTTAGGTGTGCTGGCCTTTATAAATCAGACCATTGAATATAGGAGTAGGGAAGTAATGTTAAAATTGTACAAGGCATTGGTAAGACCAATTCTGGAGTATGGTGTACAATTTTGGTCGCCTAATTATAGGAAGGATGTCAACAAAATAGAGAGAGTACAGAGGAGGTTTACTAGAATGTTGCCTGGGTTCCAGCAACTAAGTTACAGAGAAAGGTTGAACAAGTTAGGTCTTTATTCTTTGGAGCGCAGAAGGTTAAGGGGGGACTTGATTGAGGTCTTTAAAATGATGAAAGGGATAGACAGAGTTGACGTGGATAAGCTTTTCCCATTGAGGGTAGGGAAGATTCAAACGAGAGGGCATGACATGTGAATTAAGGGACAGAAGTTTAGGGGTAACATGAGGGGGAACTTCTTTACTCAGAGAGTGGTGGCTGTGTGGAATGATCTTCCAGCAGAAGTGGTAGAGGCAGGATCGATTTTAACATTTAAAAGTAAAGTGGATAGGTATATGGACGGGAAGGGAATGGAGGGGTATGGTCTGAGTGCAGGTAGATGGGACTAGGGGAAGATAAATGGTTGGCATGGACTGGAAGGGCCGAGAAGGCCTGTTTCCGTGCTGTAATTGTTATATGGTTATATGTTATATGGTTATTTGGACAAATATCATTTTCAATGCTTCCTCCCCATCAGCAGCTCCACCGGCAACCAATTATCCGGCAACTGCTGGTCCGGCACCTCCTTTAATCCGGACAAAATTACCGGAGCGTGCTTGAAATCCCCGCTGGAAGTCCCCTCCCGAACCTCGATCTCGACCTCATCGGGAATTCTGCGGCCGATCGATCGACGGGTTGAATTTGCCGCCTGCAGCCGGGACTCTGGAACTTTGCGGCCCGGTATCTCGCCCACCACCCCCCCCCCACCACCGGCAGACTGGGTGGAACGTTCTGGAAACAGCGGACTCCTCTCGGAGGCTGTGACCTCTGTTGTTCTGGCAAAATGCATAATCCAGAAAGGCTCTGGAACCGAGGGTGGCTGAAGATCGGTGGTGGGCCTCTATCTGTCCAACAGGCCCTAATTCTCTTCTCTTCAGAGTCTGAAGAAGAGTCTCGACCCGAAACGTCGCCTATCTCCTTCGCTCCTTAGATGCTGCTGCACCCGCTGAGTTTCTCCAGCTTTTTGTGTAACCCTCGATTCTCCAGCATCTGCAGTTCCTTCTTTAACACAGGCCCTAATTCTCTTTGCTTCTAGAGCTCCCTCTGGCAGCTCCTTGCAGACACCGACTCTCTCTGAGGTCCCTCTTAAATCTCTCCCCACGACAACAGTGTGATGGACACTGGTCAAATGACCAATCACGGAGGCAACATTAAGGAGTGTCTTCAAAAGGAGACTGCCCACATTCCTGTAGACAATAGACAACAGGTGCTGGAGTAGGCCATTCGGCCCTTCGAGCCAGCACCGCCATTCAATGTGATCATGGCTGATCATCCCCAATCAGTACCCCGTTCCTGCCTTCTCCCCATATCCCCTGACTCCGCTATCTTTAAGAGCCCTATCTAGCTCTCTCTTGAAAGCATCCAGAGAACCGGCCTCCACCGCCCGCTGAGGCAGAGAATTCCACAGACTCACAACTCTCTGGGTGGAAAAGTGCTTCCTCGTCTCTGTTCTAAATGGCTTACACCTTATTCTTAAAGAGATACTAGTTAGAGTATTATCCAAAGGGACCTTCATTGGCCAGGGTATTGAGAACAAGGCATGGAACACAAGACCTGGACAACTGAGTATAGATCTGGTTACCCTGCTCCGGCAAGGCAATAGACAATAGGTGCAGGAGGAGGCCATTCGGCCCTTCGAGCCAGCACCGCCATTCATTGTGATCATGGCTGATCGTCCCCTCTCAATAACCCGTGCCTGCCTTCTCCCCATATCCCTTGACTCCACTAGCCCCTAGAGCTCGATCTAACTCTCTCTTAAATCCATCCAGTGATTTGGCGTCCACTGTCCTCTGTGGCAGGGAATTCCACAAATTCACAACTCTATGGGTGAAAGAGATTTTTCTCACCTCATTCTTAAATGGCCTCCCCTTTATTCTAAGACTGTGGCCCCTGGTTCTGGACTCGCCCAACATTGGGAATATTTTTCCTGCATCTAGCTTGTCCAGTCCTTTTATAATTGTATATGTTTCTATAAGATCCCCCTCATCCTTCTAAACTCCAGTGAATACAAGCCTAGTCTTTTCAATCTTTCCTCATATGACAGTCCCGCCATCGCAGGGATCAATCTTGTGAACCTACGCTGCATTGCCTCAATCACAAGGATGTCCTTCCTCAAATTAGGAGACCAGAATTGTACACAATACTCCAGATGTGGTCTCACCAGAGCCCTATACAACATCCTATCCATGTACCTGTCCAAATATATTTTAAATGTTTTTATTGTACTCGCCTCAAGCCAGGCACGTGCCATGAGTAATTACTCTGGGTCGGCACTCAGTCCGCTTTAAAAAAATGTAAACCGCGCATGCGCAGATTGTTCTCCCCATTAAATAAATAAATAAATAAAAACAGTGACTTATCACAGTGCTGAATCTTCACTGCCTCACCGCTGCCGCAGCTCTCCGGGTGCGAAGCCACGGACTGTAGCTGGGGATAGAAGCAGCTCGGAGAGTGGCCACCGCTGAACTGGCCACCACTTCAGCGCCTTCTGCCGGCCCGCTCACCTTTGGCAGTGCTCTCTGTCTGAACACCTGTCACCTGCCGTTCGCCGACTTCGCTCGTGTCAGCGGCTTCCTGCAAATCCTTAAATTCCCACAGCCGAGTAACCTCAATCGCGCTGTTGGAATTTAAGGACATGAGTGAGGCCAGCGAGCGGCAGGAGAGAGGTTTTTAGATGGAGAGCTGCCAGAGGTGGGCGGGTGGTTCTGGAGCTAAGGTGGCGGCTGGTTCCGCTGTCCGGCCCGGCGGCCGCTCGAGCTACTTCTCTCTCTCTCTCCCCCCCACCCCTCCCTCCGGCCTCAGAGCAGTGTCATTTCATGCCCCCTTGCAAGGAACGTCGCAAGTGGATGCCCCCGACCCCTCATTCATAACATTTGTGCCCACCCCGCAACGTTACCCCGGGCCAGACTCCCCACACGCTGTGAAAGGAGCTCTCTCCCCACTCCGACTCCCACACCCCGGCAAATACGGTATTAAAAAAAAGAAATCACAAAATGTACTTACCATATCATTGGGACACGACAAACCATGGCTGAAAACCCCACCAATAAACTTGCGCTGCGCATGCGCGGTAGACTGATGCGCATGCGCAGTATGATGCTGCGCATGCGCAGTGCTACAAAGGCAGGATTTCTGCTGCCTTCAGCCCCGATTAAAATTGACGGCTTCAGGCAGCGCTGACGGCACGGGGGCTGCACAGAGCTTCCCGTGTCACAAGCGCTGCGGGTGAAAGGCACAGGGAATTATGCCTACCTAAGAGATCAGTCTCTTACATAGGCATCATTCTCCCATGCCTTTACTATTTATATTTAATAATTCCCATTTCATAATTTTAGTCAGGGTAGGCCGTGCCTACCTTGCCTACCCTGACGGCACGTGCCTGCCTCAAGCATATCCTCTGGAAGCTCGGTCCATTCACATGCCTCAGGAAGTGGAACCTCAGGGTCCTATTCAATCTATCCCTTGTCACTTTAAACCAACATCTTCTGATTCTGGGTAAAAGAATCTCAATCTACTTCCCCCGTCATCTCACACACCTCTACAAGATCACCCCTCATCCTCCTGGACTCCGAAGAGTAAAGTCCTAGCCTGTCCAGCCTCTCCCTGTAGCTCAGACCCTCGAGTCCTGGCAACACCGTCGTAAATCTTCTCTGCACATTTTCCAGCTTAATGCCACCTCTTCTCCAGCACGGTGACCATGCCCGAACACGATACTCCACGTGTGGCCCCACCACTGTCTTGTTCGACGTAATGCCCCACTTCCATGTAGAAACACACAACTGCAGATGCTGGTTTATACCAAAGACAGACACAGAGTGCTGGAGTAACTCAGCGGGTCAGGCAGCATCTGTGGAGAACATGGATAGGTGACGTTTCACAGAATGCTGGAGTAACTCAGCGGGTCAGGCAGCATCTGTGGAGAACATGGATAGGTGACGTTTCACAGAGTGCTGGAGTAACTCAGCGGGTCAGGCAGCATCTGTGGAGAACATGGATAGGTGACGTTTCACAGAGTGCTGGAGTAACTCAGCGGGTCAGGCAGCATCTGTGGAGAACATGGATAGGTGATGTTTTGCCTTTGTAGACCCGAAACGTCACCTATCCATGTTCTCCACAGATGCTGCCTGACCCGCTGAGTTACTCCAGCACTCTGTGTCTATCTTTGGTCCCAACATCTATACTCAGTGGATAGAAAGGATCTTTGGTGTAAACCAGCAGCTGTAGTTCCTGCCTACACATTCTGTACTCAGTACCCTGACCTACTGCTGAAGGGCAGCTGCCAACAGCATTCGCCGCCCTGACTACCTGCGATATCACCCTCAGAGAAGAGGGTTTGACAGTGAGACGGAGACAGGAAAGAAGTGGTACCTCAAAGCGGAGAGCTTCATTGCTGGCAATCAAGGCTTGAATGGCTGAGTTAATGTCCACCTGTCTCTGTACAAGGAAGGGCAGACAACATAAAACACATCAGTGAAGAATGTCTTCCCCCATCAGCAGCCCCCACCAGCCACCTCCCGTCAGCCCACGTAGATCTCACTGGGTGGCGCAGCGGGTAGAGCTGCTACCTCACAGCGCCAGAGACCCGGGTTTCATCCCAACCACGGGTGCTGTCTGTACGGAGTCTGCATGTTCTCCCCGTGACCTGCGTGGGTTTTCTCTGTGATCTTCGGTTTCCTCCCACACTCCAAAGACGTGCAGGTTTGTAGGTTAATTGGCTCGGTATCAACTGTAAATGGTCCCCAGTGTGTGTGGGATAGTGTTAGTGTGCGGGGATCGCTGGTCAGCACGGACTGGGTGGGTCGAGGGGCCTGTTTCCGCGCTGTATCTCTGAACTAAACTGAAGTACATCACTGCTCTCTCTGCCCACGATACAACTTGATGCCCTCCTTGCTCTGGACATATTCTCTCCACAATGTCGGGTCAGAGGCAAGCTACAGCGTTTAGTTTAGTAACTTCAACTTCTGCTTGCCCGTTGGGTATAACTTGTTTGGACAGAGTATCCCACGAATCAAAACTATTCCGGCTAATGTGGATTTGCATACAGAGCAGAATGTGGATCAATCTACAGCTGGCAGGTCACCACTTGCTGAAGGCATCGAGGTAGAAACATAGAAATTAGGTGCAGGAGAAGGCCATTCGGCCCTTCGAGCCTGCACCGCCATTCAATATGATCATGGCTGATCATCCAACTCAGTATCCCGTACCTGCCTTCTCTCCATACCCTCTGATCCCCTTAGCCACAAGAGCCACATCTAACTCCCTCTTACATATAGCCAATGAACTGGCCTCAACTACCCTCTGTGGCAGAGAGTTCCAGAGACTCACCACTCTCTGTGTGAAAAAAGTCCTTCTCATCTCGGTCCTAAAGGATTTCCCCCTTATCCTTAAGCTGTGACCCCTTGTCCTGGACCTCCCCAACATCGGGAACAATCTTCCTGCATCTAGCCTGTCCAACCCCTTAAGAATTTTGTAAGTTTCTATAAGATCCCCTCTCAATCTCCTAAATTCTAGAGAGTATAAGCCGAGTTTATCCAGTCTTTCTTCATAAGACAGTCCTGACATCCCAAGAATCAGTCTGGTGAACCTTCTCTGCACTCCCTCAATGGCAATAATGTCCTTCCTCAGATTTGGAGACCAGAACTGTATGCAATACTCCAGGTGTGGCCTCACCAAGACCCTATACAACTGAAGTAGAACCTCCCTGCTCCTATACTCAAATCCTTTTGCTTTGAAAGCTAACATACCATTCGCTTTCTTCACTGCCTGCTGTACCTGCATGCCTACTTTCAATGACTGGTGTACCATGACACCCAGGTCTCGCTGCATCTCCCCTTTTCCTAATCGGCCACCATTTAGATAATAGTCTGCTTTCCTATTTTTGCCACCAAAGTGGATAACCTCACATTTATCCACATTATACTGCATCTGCCAAACATTTGCCCACTCACCCAGCCTATCCAAGTCACCTTGCAGTCTCCTAGCATCCTCCTCACAGCTAACACTGCCCCCCCAGCTTAGTGTCATCCGCAAACCTGGAGATATTGCCTTCAATTCCCTCATCCAGATCATTAATGTATATTGTAAATAGATGGGGTCCCAGCACTGAGCCTTGTGGTACCCCACTAGTCACTGCCTGCCATTGTGAAAAGGACCCGTCTACTCCTACTCTTTGCTTCCTGTTTGCCAGCCAGTTCTCTATCCACATCAATACTGAACCCCCAATACCGTGTGCTTTAAGTTTATATACTAATCTCTTAAGTGGGACCTTGTCGAAAGCCTTCTGGAAGTCCAGATACACCACATCCACTGGTTCTCCCCCATCCACGCTACTAGTTACATCCTCGAAAAATTCCACAAGATTTGTCAGACATGATTTACCTTTTGTAAATCCATGCTGACTTTGTCCAATGATTTCACCACTTTCCAAATGTGCTGCTATCTCATCTTTAATAACTGACTCTACTGATGTTAGACTAACTGGTCTGTAATTCCCCGTTTTCTCTCTCCCTCCCTTCTTAAAAAGAGGGGTTACGTTTACTACCCGCCAATCCTCAGGAACTACTCCAGAATCTAAAGAGTTTTGAAAGATCATCACTAATGCATTCACTATTTCCGGAGCTACTTCCTTAAGTACTCTGGGATGCAGACTATCTGGCCCTGGGGATTTATCGGCCTTTAATCCATTCAATTTACCCAACACCTCTTCCCGACTAACCTGGATTTCACTCAATTCCTCCTTTGACCGGCGGTCCCCTGCTATTTCCGGCAGATTATTTATGTCTTCCTTAGTGAAGACGGAACCAAAGTAGTTATTCAATTGGTCTGCCATATCCTTGTTCTCCATGATCAACTCACCTGTTTCTGACTGCAAGGGACCTACATTTGTTTTAACTAATCTCTTTCTCTTCACATATCTATAAAAACGTCAATGACTTCACAACGCTGCTGTTCACATTGTCAATCAGGACTGTGATAAATACTGTGCAGGAAGCCACAGAGTGCTGGAGTAACTCAGCGGGTCCTCGGGAGTGAGATGGTGCGGGGGAGAGAGAAGACTTTGCCTTCCATCACAGTGAGGATGAGATTCACTGTGATGGATGTTTGTGTGAATTGAATTGTCTGTGTATTTTTTTTATGATTTATGTATGGCATGTAGAAACGGAGTTTCGTTCGAGCCTCTCTGAGGTTCGAATGACAAATAATAAAATAAAATCAAATCAAATCAAAATCAGGCAGCATCTGTGGAGAACATGAATAGGTGACGTTTCACACAGTGCTGGAGTAACTCAGCGGGTCAGGCAGCATCTGTGGAGAACATGGATAGGTGACGTTTTGGGTCAATACCCTTCTTCGGATAATTCATCATGATGATGAAGGGTCTCGACCCAAAACGTCACCTATTCCTTGTCTCCACAGATGCTGCCCGTCCGCTGAGTTACTCCAGTTCTTTCTGTCTGTGTGATAAACAGTGTCTGGAAAAGTTCCAATGACTAATTTGGAAACAGGAGAGTTGCTGTACGTCTTGCCGAGGGCCACCGTTTCCACCCGACCGTCAAGTTGCAGGGGAGATGTCAATTTGTAGCTGAGTTTAATCTATTCTTTAAACTTTAGACTTTAGGGATTCAGCATGGAAGCAGGCCCTTCAGCCCATCGAGTCCTTGCCGACCGGCAATCACCCCGTACACTAGCACTATCCTTCATAAGTGAAAGGAGCTGAATTAGGCCATTCGGCCCATCAAGTCTACTCCGCCATTCAATCGCGACTGATCTATCTCTGCCTCCTAACCCCATGCTCCTGCCTTCTCCCCATAACCCCGACACCCGTCACACCAACTGCCCTACACACACTAGGGACAATTTACAATTTACAGAAGCCAATTCATCTCCAAACCTGCACGTCTTTGGGATGTGGGTGCAAACCGGAGCACCCTGAGAAAACCCACGCGGTCACAGAGAGAACGTACAGACTCTGTACAGACAGCATCCGTGGTCAGGATCAAACCCGGGTCACTGGCGCTGTGATAGTTGAAATTAATTTATGAGGGGCTTTCAAATAGAAGGGGAGATGTTGACTTGAGTTTTTAATTGAGTTTATTATTGTCATGTAGACCGTCTAAACGTTATTCCTTTATCCTGTATCTGTACACTGTGGACGGCTCGATTGTAATCATGTATTGTCTTTCCGCTGACTGGTTAGCACGCGACAAAAGCTTTTCACTGTACATGAAAGACAACACAAGATTACAAAGCAGCCGTCCACAGTGTACAGATACATGATAAGGGAATAACGTTTAGTGCAAGGTAAAGCCAGCAAAGTCTGATCAAGGATAGTCCGAGGGTCACCAATGAGGTAGACGGGAGGTCAGGACCGCTCTCTAGTTGGTGAGAGGACGGTTCAGTTGCCTGATAACAGCCGGGAAGAAACTGTCCCTGAATCTGGAGGTGTGCGTTCGTTTTCACACTTCTGTACCTCTTGCCCGATGGGAGAGGGGAGAAGAGGGAGTGACCGGGGTGAGACTGGTCCGTGATGATGCTGCTGGCCTTGCCGAGGCAGCGTGAGGTGTAGATGGAGGCGATGGAAGGGAGGTTGGTTTGTGTGTGTGTGTGATGGTCTGGGCTGCTGACCTTGCCGGGGCAGCGTGAGGTGTAGATGGAGTCGATCTGCTGAGTGGAGCCACTGACAGGTTTAAGGTGGGGGAGATTGACGTGCTACTCACCAGCGGTCCGGGGGAACCAGGAGGTCCCTGGAAGGAAACAGAAAGGTTTATTGTGGCTTACCTCCCCCTCCAGCCAGACGCAGGGTTAATGTAAACTAGAGCCCGCGTACAGGGGTTACTTACAGGTGGTCCCGGCTGTCCACGAGGTCCTTCAGGGCCCTGGCGACAAATAGAACACCTCCAGTTACTGCCCCGCTGGTTAAACAAGCCTCATTAACATGGAATCAAGGGCTGCAAGCAGACTATTCGGCCAGTCTTCTCTGTACTACCCCTCCCAGTGCTCTCTCACCATGGAGCTGTACAGCAAGGAAGAAGGCCCTTCAGCCCATCTTGACCATGCTGACCAAGTTGGCATGCTGTTTGCCTGCATTTGCCCCTTGTCCCTGTAAACCCTGGGTAGACACAGAGCACTGGAGAAACTATCCCTCAGCCACCATCCCTGGAGAACATGGATGGCAACGTTTCATGTCAGGACCCTTCTTCAGACCAGAGATGCTGCCTGTCCCGCTGAGTTGCTCCAGCACTCTGTGACTATGTTCAGTATACACCAGCATCTGCAGTTCCTTTCCACACATTCTGTGTAAACCATCCTGTCCATATATCCGTGCAAATGTATGTTGGAAATCATAATTGTATTAATCTCGGCAGCAGTCCCACCTACGGACTCCGCTGTGTGAAAGAGTTGCCGTTCCTGAGGTCCCTCTTCAATCTCTCACCTCTCATCTCGGGCCTGTGCCCTTTAGTTTTAGAATCCTCTACCCTGAAGACTGTGAGCGTACACTGTATCCATGCCCCTCGTGATCTTGTACACCTCAATAAAGTCACCCCTCAGCCTCCGACGCTCCAGAGAATAAAGTCCTGTTGTTAAAGAAGGAACTGCAGATGCTGGAGAATCGAGGGTTACACAACAAGCTGGAGAAACTCAGCGGGTGCAGCAGCATCTAAGGAGCGAAGGAGATAGGCGACGTTTCGGGTCGAGACCCTTCTTCAGACTGGGCTTTTTTTGAGGACCAACTCCGCTAGGCGGAGGAGGGTGTCAGTGGACGGGTATGGGTTGTTCCTCTGGTCGAGGAAGTACCGGAGGGCTTTGAGACCATCCTGGTGGGGGATGCAGGTGTATAGTGACTGGACGTCCATGGTGAAGATGAGAGAACGGGGGGCTGGGGAATGGAATAAAGTCCTGGGCCTGGTCAAGCTGGGCATCCGCGAGTCACAGCGCTAGGCGGAAGAGCAGCATCTCTGGTCTGTCCGAGCTGGCTGCTTGCCCCTTTTCCGGGGTTACGTCCGCGCCCGGGTGGTGTCAGAGAGGGACTAGGCGCTGTCCACGGGCACCCTGGGGGATTTCCGGGACCGCTGGGCGCATCCTTGACAAGACGTGCAGGATAGTTGTATGAAGGTTGTCGTGGATTATGCTCGTGGCTTCCATTTTGTTCCTTACTGTTCGGAAATATTATTTTTAAAATATTTGAATAAATATTTTTGGTTCAAAAGTCCCAGCCTATCCAACCTCTCCCTGTGACTCCAGTCCGCAAGCCCAGGTAACACCCTGGTCAATCTCCCCTGCATCCTCTCCAACATATGGTCACAGTAGATGCCTCAGGCCTGCCCCGTCACCCACAGGCCGGCACTCCCTCTGTACTGTGTACTTTAGCTCATTGTCATCAGTACCGATGTGCAGGGAACAACTGACCAGTTGTGCTGACCAGTCAGTACAGTCCGGTCAGAGATAGTCCGAGGGTCTCCAATGAGGTAGATGGGAGGTCAGGACCGCTCTCTAGTTGGTGAGAGGACGGTTCAGTTGCCTGATAACAGCCGGGAAGAAACTGTCCCTGAATCTGGAGGTGTGCGTTCGTTTTCACACTTCTGTACCTCTTGCCCAATGGGAGAGGGGAGAAGAGGGAGTGACCGGGGTGAGACTGGTCCGTGATGATGCTGCTGGCCTTGCCGAGGCAGCGTGAGGTGTAGATGGAGGCGATGGAAGGGAGGGTTACATCAAAAAGCTGGAGAAACTCAGCGGGTGCAGCAGTATCTAAGGAGCGAAGGAGATAGGCGACGTTTCGGGTCGAGACTCCGCGATGGAAGGGAGGTTGGTTTGTGTGATGGTCTGGGCTGCGTCCACAATAGGCTGCAGTTTCATGCGGTCTTGGACGGAGCTGTTCCCGTACTGTGCTGTGATGCATGCTGATAAAATGCTCTCTGTGGTGCATGTGTTGAAGTTACTGATTGTCAGCATCACAGGCGCCAGATCTTGGTTGGGGGGAGGTTTCTTTCATTGCTGGCCAGGAGCCTGGGTGTAGGATCCTCGCCATGGGTCACCGGATACTTTGTTAGTGTTGATTGAAGCATTTAATGCAAGGCAGCTCTGAGGAACATGAGGCCTGTTGATTCTGGCCCCGACTCTGGGATTGAATCCAACACAACAGTTGCACAATTTGTAGCTCATCATCCCTACTCAAAATATCGCACAGCACTTAAAACATCAAGGTCCATCAAGTCACGGGGCTGTACAGCTTAGAATAAAGGGGAGGCCATTTAAGACTGAGGTGAGAAAACAAAATTTCACCCAGAGAGTTGTGAATTTGTGGAATTCACTGCCACAGAGGGCAGTGGAGGCCAAGTCACTGGATGGAATTCAGAGTTAGATAGAGCTCTAGGGGCTAGTGGAATCAAGGGATATGGGGAGAAGGCAGGCACGGGTTATTGATTAGGGACGATCAGCCATGATCACAGTGAATGGCGGTGCTGGCTCGAAGGGCCGAATGACCTCCTCCTGCACCTATTTTCTATGTTTCTATGGAAACAGGCCCTTCTGCCCACCTTGTCCACACTCACCTAGTTGGCATTCTGCCTGCATTAGGCCCACTGCCCCACTAAATCCTTCCTCTCCATATCTCTGTCCAAATGTCAGTCCCTTCTTCCATAACTTTAACCGACAGCTCGTTCCAGACACGGACTACCCAATGAGCGAAAACGTCGCTCTGGACATTTGGACAGCTATAAGTTCACAAGTGATAGGAGTAGAATTTGGCCATTTGGCCCATCAAGTCTACTCCACCATTCAATGATGGCTGATCTATCTCTCCCTCCTAACCCCATTCTCCTGCCTTCTCCCCATAACCCCTGACACCCGCACTAATCAAGAAATTATCAACCTCTGTCTTAAAAGTATTCAATGACTTGGCCTGGCGAGAGGGCTGAGGGATGACTTGGGACTAGTCCGATATGCCAAGTGGGTTGGCCTGGACAAGGTGGGCGGAAGGGCCTGAGTTTCTTCTGCCCAGCTCCGAGACTCTGCAATGTCTAAAATAGATCCACCTCTAGTTGAACTGTCCACTATTGTGTGACCGCGTGGGTTTTCTTTTTTTTTGTTTAATTTCTTTTATTAGAAGTAATCAATTTACAATAGTGTAAACATTGTACAAACATCAACTTAATTCCATATTTTTTTTAAATAACCCGTTGAAAGTTATTATCTTCTATTTTTTTAGGAAATAAAGATAAGGATAGAGTAGTTTTAAATCAATAAGAGGGCGATTAAATAATAATTTGATTATATAAAAGAGAAAAAGAAAATAGAGAAAGGAAAAAAGGTTACCAGAAAGTGAAAAGATATTATATATATAAATATAAATGAAAATGAACTAAATATATTGTAAATAAAACTATTACAAATAATAATATCAATGAAGACATGCCTATTAATCCTAGTATAAGAATATGTTATTCTCATCAAGTCCCGCAGGGTACCCGTCAAGCTGTGATGTCAAGAACAGCTACTTCTTTAGATACTGTATATATGGAGACCATATTTGTTCGAAGGTATTATATTTGTCCAATAGGACAAATCTGATTCTTTCTAATTGGAACGTCTCCAACATTTCTGCTGCCCACATTTTAATTGTGGGGGATAATGTTCCCTTCCAAAATTTCAATATGATTTTTTTCCCTATTATCAAACAGTAATCAAAGACATTTCTTTGATTTACTGTAAGTACCGAATTTGAATCCAAAATTCCAAGTATTAATAACTTTGGGTCTGGATCCAATCTAATTTTAAGAACCTCAGAAATAACCTTAAAAATTTCTGTCCAGTAGTGATTCAATTTGGGACATGTAGCAAAACTGTGTGTTAAATTTGCTTCTAAGTTCTTACATTTATCACAAATTGAAGAGAGATTGGGAAAGATACTATTTAATTTAGTTTTTGAGTAATGTAATCTATATAATACTTTGAATTGTATCAATGTATGTCTGGCATTTAACGAACACCGATGTATTTGCTGTAAACTTTCTTCCCAATTTTCTTTTGTTATGGATAAACCAATTTCATTTTCCCATGCTTGATGATATGTTTCAGTTGTTGGATTCTCCTTATCCAAAATTATATTATATATATAGGCTATTAATTGTTCTGTATTTGGGTGCAAATTAAACAAATCATCTAATAATCCTGGTACTTTATTTTTATAATCTTGTGTGTTGGATTTTATATAATCTCTAATTTGTAAGTACCTAAACAAGTGTTGCGGAGACAATCCGTAGATATCTTGTAACTCTTGGAATAAAAGAAATTTTCCTTTTCTATAAAGGTGCTCTATCCTTTTAATTCCTAAATCATCCCAATGTCTAAACCCTCCATCCAATATAGAGGGCTTAAATAATGGGTTATTCGTTATTGGTAGTCTGAGTGAGAGATTATCTAGATGTTAAGTCTTAACTATTTGTTTCCAAATACGTCTATTATTATAAATTATAGGGTTGTCCCTATAAATTTTTTTTTGTACTTCCTTTGGGGCAAAGAGAACCGATCCTACATTATAGGGTGAACAATCTTCCTTTTCCATCTTTAACCACATTGGTTCCTGATCCATATTTACCCACCAGAAATTCATATTCTTAATCTGGACTGCCCAAAAGTAATATAAAACATTTGGAAGTGCTAATCCTCCGTTTATCTTAGATTAACATAAATGTTTTTTACTTATTCTATGATTTTTATAATCCCAAATAAAACTATAAATAATATTATCTATTTTTTTTAAAAAAGTCTTTGGGAGAAAAAAAGGAATAGCCTGAAACAAATATAATAATTGTGGTAAAAACACCATCTTTATAGCATTTATTCTTCCAATCATGGATATAGGAAGTGTTTTCCAATGCGTGGTTTTCTCCGGGTGCTCTAGTTTCCCCCCACACTGCAAAGCCGTGCAGGTTTGTACGTTAATTGGCTTCTGTAAATTGTGGGGTTGAACTAATGTATGGGGGGGGTCGCTGGTCGGCGCGGACTTGGTCGGTCGAAGGGCCTGTTTCCTTGCTGAATCTGTAAAATTATAACTAAAATCTAAATCCCTGAGTCAGCACCCTGAGAAAAATTGTGACCCCGTACACACTCCCACATGGACAGGTACAGGGAGAGTTTAGTTTAGATAAACAGCATGGAAACAGGCCCTTCGGCCCTGAATCCGCGTCAACCAGCGATCCCCGCACACTAACACGGTCCCACACACATATGGGATTTATACCAAAGCCAATTAACCGACAAACCTGCACGTCTTTGGACTGTGGGAGGAAACCGGAGCTCCCAGAGAAAACCCACGTGGCCACGGGGAGAACGTGCAAACTCCACACAGGCAGCACCTGTAGTCAGGATGGAACCCAGGTCTCTGGCACTGTGAGGCTAGGTTGTAGAGGTTGCTGCTGTGCATACAGCTAGCGATCAACTCTCGGGCCCACACTCACCTCACAAGTTACCTAGCGGGCTCACATCGCAGTGGTTACGTCTATGTGTACACTCCCACAAAGGTGTCGAGGGGGGTGATCAGTATGATGCTCATCAGGCAGGAGAAAAGAGTCAGGAGTATTTTATCGTCACTTAACCTTAAGTGGACAATGAGATCCGTACTCACCAGCTCGCCCCTGCTCCCCTTTATTCCTTTTCGGCCCTTTGGGAAAAATCACAGTTAAATTGTTCAATCTTTAGACTTCAGTGGTTAGCTTCAGGGACATTATATTCACCACGGACATCGAGGGTACGGTCGCCAACTTTCTCGCTCGCAAGCAAGGGACAAAAGATCAAAATACGGGACAGATTCCCCACGGCAATCCGTTGACCCACGCGGCCGTGTCTGGGTGAATGATGAGTGGTCCCGGGTGCTGGACTGCACACAAAGCCCAGCCGGCGGGGCCAGCTGAGGGGTTTTAGCCCGGGGGCCGCTCGCCCCGTCCAACTCATGAACCGATGATCGGCCGTGAGAAGGAGGGGTGGTGGTGGTGTCGGTGGTAAGCGAAGGTCCAAAGGTCGGACAGCTGGCCGGGCTGCCGACCGACCGACCGACGGGGCCACAGGCGAGGCGCTGCTGCTGCTGCTGCACTCCACGGGCTGCACTACGTCGGGACGGGTGAGGCGGGGCCGGACGCGGCGCTCCGATAGTCCCCAAGTAGTAGCGGTCAAATATGGGACAAGGGTGGTCCCATACGGGACAAACCAATTTAGCCCAATATACGGGATGTCCCAGCGAATACGGGACAGCCGGCAACCCTAGTTGTGGGTTGAAGGGACTTGGTGTGCTGGACTGTTCTGCATCTTATTCATTGCATCAACCAATGTCTAGCATGTTAGAGGTGGAGTTTGTGGCATCACAGTGTGGAGGTGAGGATGCTGGGCCTGACGGCCAGGCCAGTCTGTAGGATGCCCGTGTGTGGGCAAGGGATGGTGCAGGCTATAAGTCAATGGAGCGAGCTACTCACCGGCGCTCCTGCAGGTCCGACGATCCCAGCCGGTCCAATCACTCCCGGGATTCCCTGCTCGCGACGGGAATGAAAATGGGATTAGTTTTAAAACTCCTAGAAACACCACGGTTAAAGCAGAAGCTGGCCATTCGGGCCATCCAGCCCGTGCTGTCCTCCGTGATAACGTTAACACCACGTTCCTGCCGCATGTACGCACCGTGCGTCCATGGGCCGGTCAAGAACCTATTTACCACCCCCGTGTATTGCTCTGTTCTATGGCACAGTCTAAGGTTGCACTGTAGGATTGGTCTTATGACAGACACAATCTAGGATTACAGATAAGTATAAAGGCTACTTCCGTCTAGTTTAGTGTGATTTAATTTAGAGAAACAGTGCAGAAACAGACAGGGCGCAGCCTCGGAATTAAAGGGCGTTCCTTTAGAAAGGAGATGAGGAGGAATTTCTTTAGTCAGAGGGTGGTGAATCTGTGGGATTCTTTGCCACAGACGGTTGTGGAGGCCACAAGTCAGTGGATATATTTAAGGCAGAGATAGATAGATTGTTGATTGGTGCGGGTGTCAGGGGTTATGGGGAGAAGGCAGGAGAATGGGGTTAGGAAGGAGAGATGGATCAGCCATGATTGAATGGCGGAGTAGACTTGATGGGATGAGTGGCCTAATTCTGCTCCTAGAAGTTATGAACTTAAACCTCAAGCATGCAAAACCAAGAAGAGGATTACTCACAAATAACCCAGTGGGGCCCTTCGGCCCGCGAATTCCTCGATAGCCAACATCTCCGATTGGACCCTGCCAGAAGTGAAGCACACTGCAGATTGCCAACTGATCGCACGTCCACTAGGGATACACACATTCCCTTTTGCTCTAGTATAAGGCCGCCAGGTGCCACCCACAACGTTAAACTTGTAGATACAGTGCAGAAACAGGTCTTCAGGCCCACCGAGTCCGTGCCGACCAGCGATCCCCACACACGACCACTATCCCACACACACACTGGGGACAAGCTACAATTTTATTGAAGCCAATTAACCTACAAACCTGCACGTCTTTGGAGTGTAGGGGGAAACCGGAGCACCCGGTGAAAACCCACGCTGTCACGGCGAGAACGTGCAAACTCCGTACAGACAGCACCCGTGGTCAGGATGGAACCCGGGCCTCTGGCGCTGTGAGGCAGCAACTCTACCCGTGTCGTGGTTGGAGGGGAGAGGCTTTGGTTGTTGAGTTTTTTTTCCAGGGTCACAGTCCTGACCCTGCCCCAGCCAGCAGCCTCACACCCTCACTCCATGCTGGACATACAAGTGGGCAGTTCTGCTTGCCCAGTGACAGGGAGAATGTTACGGCTAGAGCTACAGGGAGGGAGAGGGTGGAGAGGCTGGGACTTTGTCCTTTGGAGCGTAGGAGGCTGAGGGGTGACCTGACTAGGGTTGCCCACCGTATTAGCCGGGACATCCATGTATTGGGCTAAGTTGGTTGCCGCCCTTGCCCCGTATTTGACCGCTACTACTCGGGTCGAGGGGACAGTCGGGTCGGAGCGCCGCGTCCGGTCCCGCCTCACCCGTCGTGGCCCCATCGGTCGGTCGGAGGCCCGGCCAGCTGTCCGACCGCCAGATTCATGTATGGGATGATTTAGAGCCACTCAAGTAAACAGGTCCTTCGGCCCAACATCCTCACACATGCCTCATCTACACTAGTCCCACCTGCCCACGTTTGGCCCATATCCCTCCAAACCTGTCCTATCCATGTACCTGTCTAAATGTTTCTTAAACATTGGGATAGTCCATGTACCAACTACCTCCTCTGGCAGCTCGTTCCATACACCCACCACCCTCTGTGTGAAAATGTTACCCCTCAGATTCCTATTAAATCTTTTCCCCTTCACCTTGAACCTAAGGAGGTCCTCGATTCACCACAGTGCTGGGGTATCGGGTATCAGGAGAGAGGGGAAGAATGTGTCGGAAGGAACTGCAGATGCTGGTTTAAACCGAAGACAGACACAAAATGCTGGAGTAACTCAGCGGGTCAGGCAGCATCTCTGGAGAGAAGGAATGAGTGATATTTTGGGGTGAGACCCTTCTTTAGACTGACCCAAAACATCACTCATCTCTCCAGAGATGTTCCCTGACCTGCTGAGTTACTCCAGCATTTTGTACCTATCTTCAGTATAAATCAGCATCTATAGTCCCAGCCTTAACCACCTCCTCCGGCAGCTCGTTCCGTACACTCACCGCGCTCTGTGTGAAAATGTTACCCCTTTAATAGGGTATTCAATCTTTCCAGCAGCAGGTGCTGTGGCCAGATCGTTCCAGCATCCTCCTGCGCTCCATGGAATAGAGACCCAGCCTACTCAACCTCTCCCTGTAGCTCACACCCTCTAGTCCTGGCAACATCCTCGTAAGGATTTGTCTGGACAAATCTTTCCACTGGTCAAATTTGGGCTGTCCTGGAAAATTGTGTGCAGTTTTGGACCCCTAATTTGAGGAAGGACATTCTTGCTACTGAGGGAGTGCAGCGTAGGTTTACAAGGTTAATTCCCGGAATGGCGGGACTGTCATATGCTGAGAGAATGGAGTAGCTGGGCTTGTACACTCTGGAGTTTAGAGGGATGAGAGGGAATCTCATTGAAACATACAAGATTATTAAGGGTTTGGACACGCTAGAGGCAGGAAACATGTTCCCGATGTTGGGGGTCCAGAACCAGGGGCCACAGTTTAAGAATAAGGGGTAAGCCATTTAGAATGGAGATGAGGAAACACTTTTTCTCACAGAGAATGGTGAGTCTGTGGAATTCTCTGCCTCGGAGGGCGGTGGAGGCCGGTTCTCTGGATAGTTTCAAGAGAGAGCTAGATAGGGCTCTTAAAGATAGCGCAATCAGGGGATATGGGGAGAAGGCAGGAACGGGGTACTGATTGGGGATGATCAGCCATGATCACATTGAATGGCGGTGCTGGCTGGAAGGGCTGAATGGCCTCCTCCTGCACCTGCTGTCTAATGTCCAGCGGTGTGGACAAGTGTGGCCACACCTTCCACTGCCACATCCTGCTGTTGATCCACTCACCTTTGGGCCAATGAACCCCTGGAAGCCTCTCAAGCCCGGATCACCAACGTCTCCCTGGAATAGCAAACGGGGTCTTCAATACAGTGTGGGACAGGATCACAGAGTCACAGAGTCACGCGGCCCTTCAGCCCTACTGCTCCATGCTAGCCAACATGCTCCAGCTGCAGTACCCATTGTGTACATGCTGATCATCCAGCACCCATTGGACACTGATCCCCTCTCACTCTCCCCACGTTAGCATCGACTCCCCCAGCTTCTGCCCCCCCCCCCACCCACACACTGGGGGCAATTTACAGCGCCCCCTTCACCCATCCCACCCCCCATCCCCCCCCCCACCCCACACGCCTTTGGGATGTGGGAGGAAACCGGAGCACCCGGAGGAAACTCAGATACTGCAAACTCCACACACACAGCATTCAATGTCAGTGTGTAGGAAAGATCTGCAGATGCTGGTTTAAATCGAAGGTAGACACAAAATGCTGGAGTAACTCAGCAGGACTGGGGGGGCCGACGGGAGAGTGGGGCCAGTTTCCAACACTTACATTTCGGCCTTTGGGACCGGGCTCCCCCATGGCTCCTTGGTCCCCCGGCACTCCGGCCAGACCTCGGCCCGTCCCCTGGAAACCCGTCTGGCCCCGCAAACCTCGATCCCCCTGTAGACAGACGGACAGACAGACGGACAAAGGTGATCAACGAGGCTCACAGCAGCAGCTGCCTCAATATGGCAGCCAGCATCATCTGCGACCCACACCCCCACCCCTCACACACCCCCACACCCACACACACACACACACCCACCCCACACACACACACCCCCCCCACACACACACACACACACACACACCCACACACACACACACACCCACCCCTCACACACCCCCACCCCACACACACACACACACACCCCCCCACACACACACACACACACCCCCCACACACACACACACACACACACCCACACACACACCCCACACGCACACACACACCCACCCCTCACACACCCCCACCCCACACACACACACACCCCCACCCCTCACACACACACACCCCCACCC
Source organism: Raja brachyura (assembly GCA_963514005.1). The sequence goes on from OY740790.1 coordinate 76,553,432, forward strand.
CTCACACACACACACACACACACACACACACACCCACACCCACACACACACACACCCCCACCCCTCACACACACACACACACACACCCCCACCCCTCACACACACCCCCACCCCACACACACACACACACACACACACACACCCACACACACCCCCACCCCTCACACACACACACACACACACACCCCCCCCCCACCCCCCCCCCCCCCACACACACACACACACACACACACACACCCACACACACACCCCCCCCACACACACACACCCCTCCACACACACACCCCACACGCACACACACACACCCACCCCTCACACACACGCCCTCACACACACACCCCCCACACACGCACACACACACCCCCACACACACACCCACCCCTCACACACCCCCACCCCACACACACACACACACCCCCACACACACACACCCCCACACCCACACACACCCCTCACACACACCCACACCCCCACTCCTCACACACACCCACACCCCCACTCCTCACACACACCCCCACCCCTCACACACACACACACACACACACATACCCCCGCCCCTCACACACACCCACACCCCCACACACACACACCCACCCCTCACACACACCCACACCCCCACACACACACCCCCACCCCTCACACACACCCACACCCCCACACACACCCACACCCCCACCCCTCACACACCCCTCACACACCCCCACCCACACCATCCCCCCCCCACACTACCCCTCCACACCCCCACCCACACACCCCCTCACCACTGCCATCGGGTAGAAGGTACAGGAGCCTGAAATCTGCAACGTGCAGGTTCAGGAACAGCTGCTTCCCTACAGCCATCGGGCTGTTAAACACCACAACCTCCGAATGTGCTCGCAACTACAGACTTGGGGGCGTCGGCTTTGTTTTTTTGCACTATTATTATTTGTTTGTTTTTAAGTGTATGTGTAAGTGATAGGAGCAGAATCAGGCCATTCAGCCCATCAAGTCTACTCCGCCATCCAATCCTGGCTGATCTATCTCTCCCTCCTAACCCCATTCTCCTGCCTTCTCCCCATAACCCACACACTGACGTTTTTTTCTCAGTTATTAAATTGTTTCTAGAGAATTATGTTTACATATCCGCAGTGCTGCTGCAAGTAAGAATGTCATAGTTCTTCTGTCTGGGACATTTGACAATGAACCACTTTGCCTCTCCTGACTCTTGCCGGCTTTCGGCCCAGTTCCACTCAGCAGAGAGAGTCGCCAAGATAAGGGGACGTGGACCTTTCCTCTTCAGTCAGGGTCAGACAGAGTCTTCACCAAGAGCAAAACCCCCACAACCCATCTAGACTACATTTCTGCACCATAGTCAAACATTCTGGGTACCGCAAGGCTCGGTTCTGGAACCGCAGCTATTTACAATATACAGTGGCTTGCAAAAGTATTCATACCCCTTGAACTTTTCCACATTTTGTCACATTACAACCACAAACGTAAATGTATTTTATTGGTATTTTCTGTGATAGACCAACACAAAGTGGTGCATAATTGTGAAGTGGAAGGGAAATGATACATGGTTTCCAAATTTTATTACAAATAAAAAACTGAAAAGTGTGGCGTGCAAAAGTATTCAGCCTCCCTGAGTCAATACTTTGTAGAACCACCTTTCGCTGCAATTACAGCTGCAAGTCTTTTGGGGTATGTCTCTACCAGCTTTGCACATCTAGAGACTGACATTTTTGCTCATTCTTCTTTGTAAAATAGCTCAAGCTCAGTCAGATTGGATGGAGAGCGTCTGTGAACAGAAATGTTCAAGTCTTGCCAGAGATTCTCAATTGGATTTAGGTCTGGACTTTGACTGGGCCATTCTAACACATGAATATGCTTTGATCTAAACCATTCCATTGTAGCTCTGGCTGTATGTTTAGGGTCGTTGTTCTGCTGGAAGGTGAACCTCTGCCCCAGTCTCAAGTCTTTTGCAGACTCTAACAGGTTTTCTTCCAAGATTGCCCTGTATTTGGCTCCATCCATCTTCCCATCAACTCTGACCAGCTTCCCTGTCCCTGCTGAAGAAAAGCATCCCCACAGCATGATGCTGCCACCACCATGTTTCACAGTGGGGATGGTGTGTTCAGGGTGATGTGCAGTGTTAGTTTTCCGCCACACATAGCGTTTTACATTTAGGCCAACAACTTCAATTTTGGTCTCATCAGACCAGAGCACCTTCCTCCACATGTTTGCTGTGTCCCCCACATGGCTTGTGTCAAACTGCAAACGGGACTTCTTATGGCTTTGTTTCAACAATGGCTTTCTTCTTGCCACTCTTCCATAAAGGCCCGATTTGTGGAGTGCACGACTAATAGTTGTCCTGTGGACAGATTCTCCCACCTGAGCTGTGGATCTCTGCAGCTCCTCCAGAGTTACCATGGGCCTCTTGGCTGCTTCTCTGATCAATGCTCTCCTTGCCCGGCCTGTCAGTTTAGGTGGACGGCCATGTCTTGGTAGGTTTACAGTTGTGCCATACTCTTTCCATTTTCGGATGATGGATTGAACAGTGCTCCGTGAGATGTTCAAAGCTTGGGATATTTTTTTATAACCTAACCCTGCTTTAAACTTCTCCACAACTTTATCCCTGACCTGTCTGGTGTGTTCCTTGGGCTTCATGATGCTGTTTGTTCACTAATGTTCTCTAACAAACGTCTGAGGCCTTCACAGAACAGCTGCATTTATACTGAGGGTTACACAAAAAGCTGGAGAAACTCAGCGGGTGCAGCAGCATCTAAGGAGTGTAGGAGATAGGCGACATTTCGGGTCGAGACCCTTCTTCAGACTGGTCAGGGATCAGGGAAACGAGAGATATAAACAGTGAGGTGCAGAGATAAAGAACAATGAATGAAAGATATGCAAAAAAGTATTGATGATAAAGGAAGCAGGCCATTGTAAGCTGTTTGTGGTGTGAAAATGAGAAGCTAGTGCGACTGGGGTGGGGAGGGGGGGGAGAGATGGAGAAGGAATGTCAGGGCCCGGGGGCTGAGGGAGAGGTGGGGAGGGGAGGGGGCAGTCTGGGTTAACAGAATTGAGAAAATTCAATGTTTAAGCCCAGAGGATGCAGACTGTGTTTATACTGAGATTAGATTGCACACAAGTGGACTCTATTTACTAATTAGGTGACTTCTGAAGGCAATTGGTTGCACTGGATTTTATTTAGGGGTATCAGAGTAAAGGGGGCTGAATACTTTTGCATGCCACACTTTTCAGTATTTTATTTGTAAAAAAATTTGAAAATCATGTATCATTTTCCTCCCACTTCACAATTATGCGCCACTTTGTGTTGGTCTATCACATAAAATCCCAATAAAATACATTTATGTTTGTGGTTGTAACATGACAAAATGTGGAAAAGTTCAAGGGGTATGAATACTTTTGCAAGCCGCTGTAGATCAATGATTTGGATGGAGGGATTCAAAGTAACATTAGCAAATTTACAGATGACACAAAGCTGGGTGGCAGTGTGAGCTGTGAGGTGGATGCTATGAGAATGCAGGGTGACTTGGACAGGTTGGGGGAGTGGGAAGTTGCATGGCAGATGCAGTTTAATGTGGATAAATGTGAGGTTATCCACTTTGGTAGCAAAAACAGGAAGGCAGATTATTATCTAAATGGCGTCAAGTTGGGAAAAGGGGAAGTACAATGGGATCTGGGGGTCCTTGTACATCAGTCTATGAAAGTAAGCATGCAGGCACAGCAGGCAGTGAAGAAAGCGAATGGTATGTTGGTCTTTATAACAAGAGGAGTTGAGCATAGGAGCAAAGAGGTCCTTCTGCAGTTGTACAGAGCCCTAGTGAGACCACAACTGGAGTATTGTGTGCAGTTTTGGTCCCCTAATTTGAGGAAGGACATTCTTGCTATTGAGGGAGTGCAGCGTAGGTTTACAAGGTTAATGACAGTCCCGGGGTGGCGGGACTGCCATATGCTGAGAGAATGGAGCAGCTGGGCTTGTACACTCTGGAGTTTAGAAGGATGAGAGGGAATCTTATTGAAACATATAAGATTATTAAGGGTTTGGACACGCTAGAGGCAGGAAACATGTTCCCGATGTTGGGTGAGTCCAAAACCAGGGGCCACAGTTTAAGAATAAGGGGTAAGCCATTTAGAACGGAGATGAGGAAGCACATTTTCTCACAGAAAGTTGTGAGTGTGGAATTCTCTGCCTCAGAGGGCGGTGGAGGCCGGTTCTATGGATGCTTTCAAGAGAGAGCTGGATAGGGCTCTTAAAGATAGCGGAGTCAGGGGATATGGGGAGAAGGCAGGAACGGGGTACTGATAGGGGATGATCAGCCATGATCACATTGAATGGCGGTGCTGGCTCGAAGGGTCGAATGGCCTACTCCTGCACCTATTGTCATTCGTCTATTGTCTGCGATTTTGTCCAATCAGAAGTATGGAATGCTGCAGCCACAAATGCATTGGTCCTATCCAGTTACTGAGAAAATTCAATGCTATTTCTTCAAGCTGTCGGATGCGGGTACAATTACCATTTGAACTTTGGATGTATTGGTGGATGGGTGAGATTTAAACGGGTATCGGACAGTCATTAAGGGCTCCGGCAGTGGAGCGCAGGCTTCCTGGCATGCTGGCACAGTCCCTCATTCACCCACGTTATTTAATAATATTTACCTATCATTCTGGGATGTTATATGAATTTAAAAAATGTTAGTATGTATATGTTTATTTTTTGTTAATTTATCAAAAGTGTATGTGTGTTGTTTTCTCTCTCTCTCTCTCTCTCTGTCTGTCTCTCTCTCCTCCAAGGTTAGTTCTTCTGTCTGCCTTTATTTGCTTCAGTTGTATTTGTTTAAGTGTTAGACAATAGACAATGGACAATAGGTGCAGTAGGCCATTGGGCCCTTCGAGCCAGCACCGCCATTCACTGTGATCATGGCTGATCATCCCCAATCAGTACCCCGTTCCTGCCTTCTCCTCATATCCCCTGACTCCGCTATCTTTAAGAGCCCTATCTAGCTCTCTCTTGAAAGCATCCAGAGAACCTGCCTCCACCGCCCTCTGAGGCAGAGAATTCCACAGAATTATTTGTTCATACGACATATTGCCTTGATTCATCTTAGAAAGAAATGCAGATGCTGGAAAAATCAGAGGAAGGTCTGAAGGAAAATCTGAAGAAAGTCTGAAGAAGGGTCTCGACCCGAAACGTCACCTATTTCCTTCGCTCCATAAATGCTGCCTCACCCGCTGAGTTTCTCCAGCATTTCTGTCAGCCTTGGTTTATCTTATGCCTTTTCAAGGATTAAGTTATTGTGGTAATTATTATCTGTTTTTGTCTGTTTAAATGTGTTCTTTATGATGCGGGTCATTTACCTTTATTGTTTGTGTTTACAGATAATGGTCGATATGTTTGTGTGAATGAAAACCTCCTGATCAGGTCTCTTCAACAAGCAGTTTGATTTCAGTTATTTATTTTGCATTGTCAATAAATGTTTCGCTTAAACCAGTTATCAGAAAAATATATTATGTTTGCCTTATGAACTTTAAGTTTATGAAAGAGAAAGAAAGAGGTGAATAAGGACATGTAATCATTTTTATGTAGGGGTTCCCCGAGACATGAAAAGTATTTCAAGGGTTCCGCAAGGGTCGAAAGGTTGAGGAACGCTGAGGGACAATTAACCTGTAAACTCACACGTCTTTGGGACTGGGAGGAAACCAGAGCACCCGGAGGAAACCCACGTGGTCATGGGGAGAAGGTGCAAACTCCACACACAGACAGCACCCGGGGTCAGGATCGAACCCTGGTCTCGGGTGTTGCGAGCATCAATCTGCTCAATGAATGTTGGGGGCGCTGCCTGATAGAGGGGTGTTTACGACAGCACTCGGCACAGTTAGAGGGCCAGGGCTTTATGGATGTAGAGTGGGGATTGTCTGAAGATCCATTGCACTATCCTTGATCAGATTATACTGGCTTTACCTTGCATTAAATGTAATTCCCTTATCCTGTATCCGTACACTGTGCATGGCTCGATTGTAATCATGTCTTGTCTTTCCGCTGACTGGTTAGCTCGCAACTGTACCTCGGTACACGTGACAATAAGCTGAACGGGACTGAGTGCCAGCTGGCGAGGGCACGGTTGGGTTTGGTTACCTTTGCCCCACGCTGGCCTCTGTCTCCCACCGCTCCGGGTTCGCCACGAGTTCCCTGCGGTCCAGGACTTCCAGCCACGCCCGTCAGTCCAACATCACCCAGGTCCCCCTGCAGAGAGCACAGTGACACGCACCATCAAACAAAGGCACACAGTGCTGGAGTAACTCAGCGGGTCAGGCAGCATCTGTGGAGAACATGGATAGGTGACGTTTCACAGAGTGCTGGAGTAACTCAGCGGGTCAGGCAGCATCTGTGGAGAACATGGATAGGTGACGTTTCACAGAGTGCTGGAGTAACTCAGCGGGTCAGGCAGGCAGCATCTGTGGAGAACATGGATAGGTGATGTTTCACAGAGTGCTGGAGTAACTCAGCGGGTCAGGCAGCATCTGTGGAGAACATGGATAGGTGACGTTTCACAGAGTGCTGGAGTAACTCAGCGGGTCAGGCAGCATCTGTGGAGAACATGGATAGGTGACGTTTCACAGAGTGCTGGAGTAACTCAGCGGGTCAGGCAGCATCTGTGGAGAACATGGATAGGTGACGTTTCACAGAGTGCTGGAGTAACTCAGCGGGTCAGGCAGCATCTGTGGAGAACATGGATAGGTGACGTTTCTGACCGAAATGTCAACCCAAAACCGGCCGAATAACTGGACCACTTTAGAATTGAGAAATACAGCTCTGACCAGCGATCACCGCGCACACTAACACTGTCATGCACACTGGGGACTATTTACAATTTACAGAAGCCAATTAACCTACATACCTGCACGCCCTTTGAGTGTGGGGGGAGTCCAGAGCACCCAGAGGAAACCCACACGGTCACGGGGAGAAGGTGCAAACTCCGTACAGACAGCATCCGCGGTCAGGATTGAACCCGGGTCTCTGGCGCTGTGAGGCAGCAGCTCTACCCGCTGCGCCACCGTGCCGCTATGTTAGTCACTGTGTTTAACGGCCAGCGCGGAGATTTGGAGCAAGGGATTTACTTACAGACGGCCCACGGATTCCAGGAATGCCCGGCTTTCCAACTCTCCCAGGATTCCCTCCTGCACCAGGGTATCCCACCGCTCCTTTGGCACCGGGGGGACCTGTCATTCCCTGTAAGGCAAGACAATTAGGTAGCCACATGTCGCTGTATCGCTGCGGTGAGCACAGGGTGTGGCTGCCTGCTAAACCTTCTCCTGGAATACTCGGTCTAAGTAAGTAACTACGTTTATTGGCCAAGTATTCACATACAAGGAATTTGCCTTGGTGCTCCGCCCACCAGTAACAACATGACAGACAGTGACAGTTACGAATGACTCAGAAAACACTATATATATATAGATGCACATACACACATACATAACCATATAACAATTACAGCACGGAAACAGGCCTTCTCGGCCCTTCCAGTCCGTGCCGACCATTTATTTTCCCCTAGTCCCATCTACCTGCACTCAGACCATACCCCTCCATTCCCTTCCCGTCCATATACCTATCCACTTTACTTTTAAATGTTAAAATCGATCCTGCCTCCACCACTTCTGCTGGAAGATCATTCCACACAGCCACCACTCTCTGAGTAAAGAAGTTCCCCCTCATGTTACTCCTAAACTTCTGTCCCTTAATTCTCATGTCATGCCCTCTTGTTTGAATCTTCCCTACCCTCAATGGGAAAAGCTTATCCACGTCAACTCTGTCTATCCCTTTCATCATTTTAAAGACCTCAATCAAGTCCCCCCTTAACCTTCTGCGCTCAAAAGAATAAAGACCCAACTTGTTCAACCTTTCTCTGTAATTTAGTTGCTGGAACCCAGGCAACATTCTAGTAAATCTCCTCTGTACTCTCTCTATTTTGTTGACATCCTTCCTATAATTAGGCGACCAAAATTGTACACCATACTCCAGAATTGGTCTCACCAATGCCTTGTACAATTTTACATTACTTCCCTACTCCTCTATTCAATGCACAGCGACTGGCCCTTCGGCCCACCATGTCTATGCTGGCCCTGGTGCCAACATGCCTGCACGTGATCCATGTCCCCCCCCATTCCCTGCATACCCACGTGCCGATATAACACCTCCAACACCACTATGGTATCTGCCTCCAGCACCACCACTAACAGCACGTTCCAGGTCCCCACCACCCTGTGCGTACAATCACTTGCCTCTTATCCCTATCAACCTTTCCTATCCAGATCAATAGACAATAGACAATAGGTGCAGGAGTAGGCCATTCGGCCCTTCCAGCCAGCACCGCCATTCAATGTGATCATGGCTGATCATCCCCAATCCGTGCCCCGTTCCAGCCTTCTCCCCATATCCCCTGACTCCGCTATCTTTAAGAGCCCTATCTAGCTCTCTCTTGAAAGTATCCAGAGAACCGGCCTCCACCGCCCTCTGAGGCAGAGAATTCCACAGACTCACCACTCTCTGTGAGAAAAAGTGTTTCCTCGTCTCCGTTCTAAATGGCTTACCCCTTATTCTTAAACTGTGGCCCCTGGTTCTGGACTCCCCCAACATCGGGAACATGTTTCCTGCCTCTAGCGTGTCCAAACCCTTAATAATCTTATATGTTTCAATAAGATAACCTCTCATCCCTCTAAACTCCAGAGTGCACAACTCCATTCTCACAGCCACCAATGAACCAGTCTACATTTTCCTCGTTCATCGACTCCTTTGATCTGTCGTTTTCACACCTTACCCTTCCATGTCTCCAGTCTCCCCGTCCCCTGCCTCTGTCTGAATAAGGGTCTCGACCCGAAACGTCACCCATTCCTTCTCTGCACAGATGCTGCCTGACCCGCTGAGTTACTCCAGCACTCTGTGAAACGTCACCTATCCATGTTCCCCACAGATGCTGCCTGACCCGCTGAGTTACTCCAGCACTCTGTGAAACGTCACCTATCCATGTTCTCCACAGATGCTGCCTGACCCGCTGAGTTGTCCGGGATTTTGTGCCAATGTCGTTAAACTAAACACAGCCGCATGTGTGCAGGTATTTGTGGATAAGTACGTGAAGATGAACAGAGAGTTACTCACCGGTAAACTGGCAGATCCCGCTTCACCACGAGCTCCCTTTTTCCCCATCAAACCCTGCAACGGTGGAGGTATACAACTCAGATTCAGTGACTCCTGGGGCACTCTGCACATTCTGACATTCTGCCGACACATGGAACTGCAGTCTGTGTGGAGTTTGCACGCTCTCCGTGACCATATCCCACAGACGTGCGGGTTTGTAGGCCAATTGGCCCTCTGTAAGTTGTCCCCTGGTGTGTACGGTGTGGATGGGAATGTGGGATAATACAATAGACAATAGTTGCAGGAGTAGGCCATTCGGCCCTTCGAGCCAGCACCGCCATTCTCAAAAGAATACATAATAGTGTGAATGGGATGGCAAGGACTCGATGGGCCAAGTTTCCATGCTCCCGCTCTCTAAACTACACAAAACTAGACGCTGCAGCGTAGGTTCACCAGGTTAATTCCCGGGATGGCGGGACTGTCATATGTTGATGGAATGGAGCAGGTGGGCTTGTACACTCTGGAGTTTAGAAGGATGAGAGGGGATCTTATTGAAACATATAAGATTATTAAGGGTTCGGACACGCTAGAGGCAGGAAACATGTTCCCGATGTTGGGGGAGTCCAGAACCAGGGGCCACAGTTTAAGAATAAGGAGTAAGCCATTTAGAACGGAGACGAGGGAACACTTTTTCACACAGAGAGTTGTGAGTCTGTGGAATTCTCTGCCTCAGAGGGCAGTGGAGGCCGGTTCTCTGGATACTTTCAACAGAGAGCTAGATGGGGCTCTTAAAGATAGCAGAGTCAGGGGATATGGGGAGAAGGCAGGAACGGGGTACAGATTGGTGATGATCAGCCGTGATCACATTGAATGGCGGTGCTGGCACGAAGGGCCTAATGGCCTCCTCCTGCACCTATTGTCTATTGTCCTTTGGAATCATGAGTAAAAACACAAAGTGGTGGAAGAACTTAGCGGGTCAGGCAGCATCTGTGGGGGATAGGATTGGTGACATGTCGGACTGGGATCCTTCTTCAGACTGATGGAGCGGAGGAGGGTGGGGGGGAGAGAAAGATGGAAAAAGGGTGTGAAATGAGGCAAAGCCTGGCGAGTGATAGGTGGATACAGGTGAGGGGGAGGTGGGCAGATGGGTGTGGCGAGTGACAAAGGCTGGCGGGGACGAGGGGACAAAAGGGGGTCAGATACGGAGGGAGAACGTGCAAACTCCGTACAGACAGCGCCCGTAGTCGGGATGGAACCCGGGTCTCCGGCGCTGCATTCGCTGTGAGATGAGTGTGCAGGAGAGGGGGTGGCAGGTGGGGGTGACCAAGTTATGAATGATGGGAGATTTGCCCCTTTCCCCACAGAAGGACAAGTCCATGGATATTTTTAAGGCAGAGATACTGTAGACATATTGTTGATCAGTGCGGGTGTCAGGGGTTATGGGGAGAAGGCAGGAGAATGGGGTTAGGAGGGAGAGATAGATCAGCCGTGATTGAACGGCAGAGTAGACTTGATGGGCCGAATGGCCTAATTCTCCGCTTGCCACTTATGGATTTATGTGCCTCCATTTGGCTTCTTCATGGTGAGTTGCAGGAGCTCGGGGAGATCTTGGCCCGGTTGCCTTTCTCTGTTTAAACGCACTGGCCATTTCCCCCCCCATCTTGTTGATGTTTGCCGCAGCTCTGTGCCCACTGGAATCACCCTGGGGGGGGGGGGGAGAGACGCACCTACCTTCGATCCTCTCTCCCCTTTCACGCCTGCTGTGCCGCTTGGACCTGGATCCCCCTGCAACGGACCAACGCATGTAGTGAGTTGCCAGGCTGGTTAATGGTTTAGACTGCAGCGCTACCTCACCCCTCCCCCCCTCACCCCCCCACAGTGCGGCACCCCCTCACCCCCACCCCCACCCCCACCCCCACGATGTGGCTCTCCCTCACCCCACCCCCCACAGTGTGCCGCTCCCTAACCCTCACCCCCACTCCCACCCCCCCCCACCCCCCCCCACCCCCACACCCACCCCCCCCACCCCCACCCCCACCCCCACCCCCACCCCCACGATGTGGCTCTCCACCCCAACAGTGCGGCACCCCCTCACCCCCCCACAGTGTGGCGCTCCCCCCGCCCCCCCCAAAGTGTATCCCCCTTCACAGTGCACCCCCCCTCCCCCCGCCCCCCCCCACAGTGCACCCCCACCTCCACGGTGCGGCACCCCCTCACCCCCCCACAGTGTGGCGCTCTCCCCCGCCCCCCCAAAGTGTATCCCCCCCCAAAGTGCACCCCCCCTTCCCCCTTCACAGTGCACCTCCCTCCCCCTGCCCCCCCAAAGTGTATCCCCCCTCCCCCTGCCCCCCCCCAAAGTGCAACCCCCCTCCCCCTGCCCCCCCCCAAAGTGCAACCCCCTCCCTCCTTCCCACCCCAGTGCTGTACTCCCTCACCCCTTCCCTCCCCCACAGTGCACCCCCCCTCCCCCTTGCCCACCCCAGTACTGTACTCCCTCCCCCTCCCCCCCCCCCACAGCGTGGCGCTCTCATTTGCCCGCCATGCCCGTGTCTGCCCGGATCGTGTGGTCAGCTCCAGCTGGGTTTTGACTCTAGTCCACAGTTGAAGAGCAACAGTCGGACTATTTGGTGAAGATTGTGGTGAAGAACTCTTACCGGCTGGCCTTGTTGGCCAACATTGCCCCTTGGTCCATGTACACCAGCGTGACCCTACAGAGAGGAGGTTCAAGACACACCTGTCACTTGTACAGTCAACCCTCAAGAGGCAGATCGACGTTAAAACACAAGTGTTCAGTTTCACTTAGTCTAGTTTAGTTTAGAGGTACAGCACGGAAACAGGCCCTTCGGCCCACCGAGTCCGGGCAACCAGCGATCACCCGCGGCACATTGTCAGATCACACGTGATCTTATAAAGTTGGATAAAATCATGAGAGGAATAGATCGGGTAGACGCACAGAGTCTCTTGCCCAGAGCAGGGAAATCGAGGACCAGAGGACACGGGTTCAAGGTGAAGGGGAAAAGATTTAATAGGAATCCGAGGGGTAACTTTTCCACACAGAGGGTGGTGGGTGTATGGAACAAGCTGCCAGAGGAGGTAGTTGAGGCTGGGACTATCCCAACGTTTAAGAAACAGTTAGATAGGTACATGGATAGGACAGGTTTGGAGGGATATGGGCCAAACGCAGGCTGGTGGGACTAGTGTAGATGGGACATTGTTGGCCAGTGTGGGCAAGTTGGGCCGAAGGGCCTGTTTCCACACTGTATCACTCTGTGACTCTATCAACACTATCCTACTCACACTAGGGACAAGTTACATTTATAGAAAGACAATTATCCTGCAAACCTGCACTTTGGAGTGTGGGAAGAAACCGAGATCTCGGAGAAAACCCATGTGGTCACGGCGAGAACGTGCAGACTCCGTACAGACAGCACCTGGAGTCGGGATCGAACCCAGGTCTCTGGCGTTGTAAGTGCTGTAAGGCAGCAACTCTACTATTGCGCCACCGTGCCGGTCTAGTTTAGAGATACAGCGTGGAAACAGGCCCTTCGGCCCACCGAGTCTACGCTGACCAGCAATTGGTGTCATTTGGTGTAAACCAGCATCTGCAGTTCCGTCCTAAACAAGTTGGTGGGCATGGAGGAGTCGGGCCGAAGGGCCAGTCTACGAGCTGTGGGCTTGATGCAACTACATGAGTGAAGATCAGCGCTACCTGTGCTGAGCCCCGAGGGGAACAACACACACCCCCAACTCCCTCCTTTCGCCCTAACCCCCCCCCCCCACCCACCCCCCACCCAGGTTCATTCACCCACCCAACCACTAACCCCTCCCCCCCACCCAGGTTCATGCACCTCTTCCCCACTAACCCCTCCCCCCCCACCCAGGTTCATGCACCTCCCCCCCCCCCCCCCCCGCCCAGCTACACAGTGTGGTGGGGTTACCTGGTAGCCGTGGGCCCCTGGTTCACCGCGCTCTCCCCATGGACCAGCGGAGCCCTGTGGGGGACAGAGAGCAGCACAGCTAGAACACACATGTTCCCCGCATCCACCCCCACCCAAACACCCAGCCCACACACACGCTGGCTGGTGCAATGTATCCATGTGTACACGTATGTACATGTGTGTGTATGTTTATATGCTCACATTGGACTTGTGTTACCGAGGGTACACAAAAGGCTGGAGAAACTCAGCGGGTGCAGCAGCATCTAAGGAGCGAAGGAGATAGGCGACGTTTCGGGTCGAGACCCTTCTTCAGACTGGTCAGGGATCAGGGAAACGAGAGATATAGACAGTGATGTGGAGCGATAAGGAACAATGAGTGAAAGATATGCAAAAAAGTATTGGTGATAAAGGAAGCAGGCCATTGTAAGCTGTTTGTAGTGTGAAAATGAGAAGCTAGTGCGACTTGGGTGGGGGAGAGATAGAGAGAGAAGGAATGTCAGGGCCAGAGGGCTGAGGGAGAGGTGGGAAGGGGAGGAGGCAGTCTGGGTTAACAGAATTGAGAAAATTCAATGTTTAAGCCCAGAGGATGCAGACTCCCCAAGCGGAATATGAGGTGCTGTTCCTCCAACTTGCGGTGTTGCTCACTCTGGCCGTGGAGGAGGCCCAGGACCGAGAGGTCGGATACGGAATGGGAGGGGGAGTTGAAGTGCTGAGCCACCGGGAGGTCGGGTTGGTTATTGCGGACCGAGCGGAGGTGTTCGGCGAAACTATCGCCCAGCCTCCACTTGGTCTCACCGATGTAGATCAGCTGGCATCTGGAGCAACGGATGCAGTAGATGAGGTTGGAGGAGGTGCAGGTGAACCTCTGTTGGACTTGGAAGGACTGCTTGGGTCCCTGAAAGGAGTGGATGGGGGAGGTGAAGGAACAAGTGTAGCATCTCTTGCGGTTGCAAGGGAAAGTGCCCGGGGAAGGGGTGGAGCGGGAGGGAAGGGAAGAATTGACAAGGGAGTTGCGGAGGGAGCGGTCTTTGTGGAAGGCAGACAGGGGGGGAGATGGGAAGATGTGGCGAGTGGAGGGGTCACGCTGGAGGTGGCGAAACTGGCGGAGGACTATCTGTTGTATGCGCTGGCTGGTGGGGTGAAAGGTGAGGACCAGGGGGACTTGTTGTGAGTGGGGGAATGGGGAGAGAGGGCAGTGTTGCGGGGTATGGAGGAGACCCTGGTGCGAGCCTCATCTATAGTGGGGGAGGGGAATCCCCGTTCTCTGAAGAACGAGGACATTTGTGATGACCTGGTGTGGAACACCTCATCCTGGGAGCAGATGCGGCGTAGTCGGAGGAATTGGGAATGGGGGATGGAGTCCTTACAGGAAGCAGGGTGGGAGGAAGAGTAGTCCAGGTAGCTGTGGGAGTCAGTTGGTTTGTAGTGGATGTCGGTCAGGAGTGTATCACCTGCAATACAGATGGTGAGGTCAAGGAATGGTAGGGAAATGTCAGAAATGGTCCAAGTGTATTTGAGTGCCGGATGGAAGTTGGTGGTGAAATGGATGAAGTCAGTCAGTTGTGTGTGGGTGCAGGAGGTGACACCAAAACAGTCGTCAATGTTTCCCTGATCCCTAGCCAGTCTGAAGAAGGGTTTCGGCCCGAAACGTCGCCTATCTCCACCGCTCCTTAGATGCTGCTGCACCCGCTGAGTTTCTCCAGCCTTTTGTGTAATCCTCGATTCTCCAGCATCTGCAGTTCCTTCTTTACGACTTGTGTTACCGTTTAGTCCATTGTTCATTGTAATAATGCAATTGCAAGAGGTACAGAAGTGTGAAAACGAACGCACACCTCCAGATTCAGGGACAGTTTCTTCCCGGCTGTTATCAGGCAACTGAACCGTCCACTCACCAACTAGAGAGCGGTCCTGACCTCCTAGCTACCACATTGGAGACCCTCGGACTATCTTTGATCGGACTTTACTGGCTTTACCTTGCACTAAACGTTATTCCCTTATCCTGTATCTGTACACTGTGGACGGCTCGATTGTAATCATGTATTGTCTTTCCGCTGACTGGTTAGCACGCAACAAAAGCTTTTCACTTTTGGGTTCCCAATGTCAATAATGTTCATGTAATTAGAGCAGGATTAGGCCATTCGGCCCATCAAGTCTACTCCGCCATTCAATCATGGCTGATCTATCTCTCCTAACCCCATTCTCCTGCCTTCTCCCCAAAACCCCTGACACCCGCACTAATTAAGAATCTATCTATCCCTGCCTTAAAAGATATCCACTGACTTGTGGCCTCCACAGCCGTCTGTGGCAATGAATTCCACAGATTCACCACCCTCTGGCTAAAGAAATTCCTCCTCATCTCCTTCCTAAAGGCACATCCGTGCGACTGAGGCTGTGACCTCTGGTTCTAGACTCTCCCACTAGTGGAAACATCCTCTCCACATACACTCTATCCAGATCATTCACTATTCGGGAAGTTTCAATGTGGTCCCCCCTCATCCAGCGAGTACAGGCCCAGTGCCGACAGACGCTCCTGTATCATATTCTCTGCACAGCGTGGCACAGTTTGTGTCATTAAAGCTGGCGGTGTGAGCTGGTCCGGGAAGATTCTTTGAGCAAGAGGCCGCTACAATGGTTTGAAAAGGATGAACAGTATTTGCTACTAAAAGAATGACCTACTGGTTCACCTCGATGCCCAGGTAGTCCAGGAAGATGATTGTCCTCTCCAGGATAGCCCTGCAATGGAAGGATGAAGGGTTAACACGGTGCTTAACAAGGAACTGCAGATGCTGGAAAAATCGAAGGTAGACAAAAATGTTGGAGAAACTCAGCGGGTGAGGCAGCATGTATGGAGCGAAGGAATAGGTGACGTTTTGGGTCGAGACCCTTCTTCAGACTGATGTGGGGGCCTCCTCCTCACCCCCCCAACCACCCCCACATCAGTCTGAAGCAGGGTCTCGACCCAAAACATCACCTATTTCCTTCGCTCCATAGATGCTGCCTCACCCGCTGAGTTACTCCAGTGGGGGTTCCCCTGTGCCGGGTCCTCCTTTGTTCTCACCCCACCCCCCCCCGACCACACAAACACTGGGGACAATTCACAGTGGGCCGATTAGCCCACCCACCCAGCATGTCTTTGGGATGTGGGAGGAAACCGGAGAACCTGGGGGAAACCCACGTGGTTACGAGAAGAACGTGCAAACTCCACACAGGCAATAGACAATAGACGATAGGTGCAGGAGTAGGCCATTTGGCCCTTCGAGCCTGCACCGCCATTCAAAGTGAGCATGGCTGATCATCCCCAATCAGTACCCCGTTCCTGCCTTCTCCCCATATCCCCTGACTCCGCTATCTTTAGGAGCCTTATCTAGCTCTCTCTTGAGTATCCAGAGAACCGGCCTCCACCGCCCTCTGAGGCGGAGAATTCCACAGACTCACAACTCTCTGTGTGAAAAAGTGTTTCCTCGTCTCCGTTCTAAATGGCTTACCCCTTATTCTTAAACTGTGGCCCCTGGTTCTGGACTCCCCCAACATCGGGAACATTTTTAGAGAAATGGCAGATGGTAGAGAATTGAACCCAAGCAACTGCGAGGTGTTGCACTTTGAGAGGTCGAATGTAAGGAGAATATATTTAACACTGTCCTACACACACTAGGGACAATTTAAACATACACCGAGCCAATTAACCTGCAGACCTGTACGTCTTTGGAATGTGGGAGGACACCGAAGATCTCGGAGAAATCCCACGCAGTCACGGGGAGAACGTACAAACTCCACACAGGCAGCACCCGTGGTCGGGATTGAACCCCGGGTCTCTGGCACTGTGAGGCAGTGTCTCTGCCCGCTGAGCCACGGTGCTGCCTCCCCTGTTCCACGAAATAGTTAATGTACAAGAAGACTGTAATATTTTGTTTACGTTTGGTGTTCCAAGTGTTTGGTTGCAACTGGAAATGAATGCATGAAGGGACATCCAGCTGTTGTAACCAGATCCAGATGTGGATCCACATCCACATCTGCAGCGTGTTCATCACAGGAACAGCAGCGGGCCACTCGGACCCTCCAGCCTGCCCTTCCCCTATTGTGATCAGGGCTGATCTGCCCCAGGCCACTCGGCCCCTCCAGCCTGTCCCACCCCCATTGTGATCAGGGCTGATCTGCCCCAGGCCACTTGGCCCCTCCAGCCTGTCCCACCCCCATTGTGATCAGGGCTGATCTGCCCCAGGCCACTCGGCCCCTCCAGCCTGTCCCACCCCCATTGTGATCAGGGCTGATCTGCCCCAGGCCTCATCTTCTCTTCTGTGCCAGCTCCCCGTCGCCCTCCATCCCCCCACCTTTCACACATTTCCCCGCTCCTCTTTAACATACCTTCTCACCCTTGGGTCCAGGAGGGCCCTGAGCACCCGCCGGTCCGGTGTGACCCTGAGAGAGAAGCATTGGGCATAGTCACGGAGAAGTACAGCACGGAAACAGGCCCTTCGGCCCACTATCATCAATGCCAAGTTGGCATACTAGGCTAGCCCCCAGTTGCCTGCACTTGGCCATTGGCCTCTAAACCCTTCCTGTCCATATATGTCCAAATGTTGAGTTCAGTTTGTTGTCAGTGAAAAGCCTTTGTTGCGTGCCGACCAATGTCACATTTGTACGCGCTTCCACAGCTTCCTCTGGCAGCACGTTCCAGATACGGAATGGAGAGTTCCCCCTGAGGTCCCTCTTAACTCTCCCCCCTCTCACCTTAACCCCGCGCCCTCTAGCTTTAGAATCCTCTACCCTGGGGGAAAGACTGTGAACGTTCACTGTATCCGTGCCCCTCATCATCTTGTACACCTCAGTCAGGTCACCCCTCAGCCTCCTGCACTCCACAGACCAAAGTCCCAGCCTCTCCCCACCCCCTCCCTGTAGCTCAAGGCCGCAAGCCCTGGTAACCCCACCCAGGTCGATCTCCCACACCCTCCCCACATCTCTTCCCCTCTCCACCTCTCTCTTCCTCTGTCAATCCCCCTCCATCAACCCACCCTCCTTTCCCCAGTCTGCATCACCTGCTCCAGTTTGGGACCTGGTGTTGGATTTTGTTTGGTAACTTTCCAGCAAAGTTCCTTGGGATATTTAAAGTCATCCACTTCCTTAGGAGAAAAGGCCCTTCGGCCCAACTTGCCCATGGCGACCAACATGTCCCATCTACATTAGTCCCACCTGTGTTTGGCCCGAAACCCTCTAAACCCTATCCTTATCCCTGTACCTGTCTAAGTGTTTCTTAAATGTTGGGATAGTCCCAGCCTCAACTACCTCCTCTGGCAGCTCGTTTCATACACCCACCACCCTCTGTGTGAAAAAGTTACCCCTCAGGTTCCCATTACATCTTTCCCCTTCACTTTGGTCGTCTGGTCCTCGATTCCCCTCTCTGGGGTGTGGTGACTGATCCCTTCCTCTTGTACACAATGCCATCACATCAATGCAGGCTGCTGTTGTTATTCACTCACATGATATCCCACGAGTCCTGATATTCCTGTTGGACCCATCATTCCAGGAGGTCCCTACAAAAATAGAGATAATCACTGCAGCATGCTGCTGTTTGTGTTTCTAGTTGAGGGAAACAGTGCCGAAACAGGCCTTTCAGCCCAACGAGTCCGTGCCGACCAGCGACCACCCCGTACACTAACACCATCCTACACACCAGGGGCAATTTGCAGAAGCCAATTAACTGAAAACCTGTTTGTGGGAGGTAACCGGAGCACCCGGAGGAAACCCACGCGGTCACGGGGAGGACGTGCAAACTCCGTACAGGCAGCACCCATAGTCGGGATGGAACGCAGGTCCCTGGCGCTGTGAGGCAGCAGCTCTACCCGCTGCGCCACCGTGCCGCCCTCAGTTTGGAGTAGAAATCCATCGAACATGTTATTCTCGTATCACTTTGTGTGCTGTATTTTAAATGCCTCCAATCCCTACAATCCTCCAATCAGAAGGTTGAGGAGATTCATTAGATCGATGAATACTCTATCAAAATTCTGCATATGTACGGTAGTGAGCACACTGAAGGTGAGAACGGTGGACACTGGCCGGTCCATCCCAGTACCGACTTCCCCACCATGGAAGGCCCATCCCAGTTCCGACCTCCCCACCATGGAAGGGATCTACAGGAGTCGCTGCCTCAAAAAGGCAGCCAGCATCATCAGAGACCCACACCACCCTGGCCACGCTCTCATCTCGCTGCCACCATCGGGAAGAAGGTACAGGAGCCTGAAAACCGTGACCTCCAGGTTGAGGAACAGCTTCTTCCCAGCAACCACCAGGCTGCTGAACACCGCACAACACTGACCTCAGCAACTCCAGTGTTATGGTGACAGAGTTACGGTTGTTAATGTATTGTGTTACAGATCATTGTTCATTTATCTGAGTGCGATTGTGTGTTAAGGATCCGTTAAGATGCAGCAAGTTAGAAAATCATTGTTCTGTTGCCAGTACAAAATGGCAATGAAATATTGTTGAGTCTTAAAAATAGTTCCTGGCTCCGTGAGTCAAGAGGCAAGAGAGTTTATTGTCATGGGTCCCAGATTGGACAATGGCGTTCTTGCTTGCTGCAGCACAACAGGGTATTGTACAGAGTAAAATACACAACAGGAGATAAAAGTTCAGTGTGTCTACATAGCATAGACCATATATATATACAATAAATGCACAGATAAAATGCAATAGGCTGTTATTGTTCAGAGTTTGCTTGATGTTGTGTTTAATAGCCTGATGGCTGTGGGGAAGAAGCTGTTCCTGAACCTGGATGTTCCAGATTTCAGGCTCCTGTACCTTCTTCCCGATGGAAACGGAGAGATGCATGTGTGACCAGGATGGTGTGGCTCTCTGATAATTCTGGATGTCTTTTTGAGGCAGCGACTGCGATAGATCCCTTCGATGGTGGGGAGGTCAGAGCCAATGATAGACCGGGCAGTGGTCACAACTTTCTGCAGCGGATACTGTACGCAAAACTCCACACCTGGAGTATTGCGTACAGTTCTGGACTCCAAATCTGAGGAAGGACATTATTGCCATAGAGGGAGTGCAGAGAAGATTCCTGGGATGTCAGGACTGTCTTATGAACAAAGACTGCATAGACTCGGTTTATACTCTCTAGAATTTAGGAGATTGAGAGGGGATCTTATAGAAACATACAAAATTCTTAAGGGGTTGGACAGGCTAGATGCAGGAAGACTGTTCCCGATGTTGGGGAGGTCCAGGACAAGGGGTCACAGCTTAAGAATAAGGGGGAATCCTTTAGGACCGAGATGAGAAAGACTTTTTTCACACAGAGAGTGGTGGGTCTCTGGAATTTCATTTCGGAGTCACGTGAGTGACTTCGTGAAGAGCCCGCCGGCGCGCATGCTCGACATATCGTCGTAACGCGTTGCTGCGACGGCTGGCGGTGGAGCGCGCTCCTCGCCAGCCCTTAATAAGGGGCCACGGAGGTAAGTATTCTACCATTAGTTGGTGGTCCTTGTTGTCTGGTTATGTCTTGCAGCAAGGACATGGATGGGAGTTCGAAGGGCCGGAGGACGTCAGGACGAGTTCGCCGGTCAACAGTTCCGGGGCCGTTACCATCGGCAGTACCTGCAGCGCAGGCCGGGACTCAGGCGGAGATGTGGGTAAGCCCTGTGTTCACAGGTCCAGATCCGCCAGCACACCACAGCTCGGAGGAGGTCGACGAGGAGGAGTGTGGTGTGCCGCCAGAGCAGGGGGACCCTGCCATGGCAGTCAGGTCGTCAGCGGGCTCGCTGGCGGCCTCGAGCAGGGCACGTGCCGTTGCACGGCCTGTTCCACTCAGCCCTCCGAGAAGGGGAAGGGCAGGAGCCCAGAAGCCTAACCCTGTTAGGGCTAAGGCATTGCCTGTCGCGGAGGAGCGGTCAGGTTCCAGGGCGAGACCCGGGGCGGCTGTGAGGTCCAGCCGGCACACCCCGACTCTCGACGCCGGGACGGGTCGGTCTCGTCGGGTCTCGTCACGGTCGCCGAGCCCCCCATGGATGGGTGGGCGAGACCATGCGTCGGCAACGTCCACGATGTGGGCAGCCGGCAAGACTGCGCGGGCCCCAGGCAGCCATGCTTCGGCTGGTGCCGACACCTCGCCGCAAGTGCCCTTAGTGGCAGCGGCTTCAGCTCCCGCTAAACGGAGGCGGTTGAACACGCCCGCGCAGGAATCGCGCAGTTTCGCCTCGGCGGCTGTTAGCGACAACTACCAGCACCGGCAGGGCCTCGACGAGGTGCGGGCCGATGACAGGAGCCCGGTTTTCTTTTCAGAGCCGGAGGACTCCGACCACCTGAGTGTTCAGGGTGAAGGGCGTATTGACCGTATGGAGCGGCTGCTGGAGCATATTGTTCCAAGCTTGTTGGAGCACACGTCCGTCTCCAAATAGACAACACCACAGCTGTGGCATATGTAAACCATATGGGTGGTACCAGGTCAGTTTCGTGTGACAAATTGGCTAACTCAATTTGGCTCTGGTGTGTTCAAAGAGACATTTGGATTTCGGCTACCTATTTGCCAGGTGAGCTTAATACTGTGGCGGACACCAGGTCACGCAAATTTAAGGACAATATTGAATGGATGTTGCATCCTGAGATTTTTTCTAAAGTCACAGCCAAATTAGGTAAACCGGACATTGACCTTTTTGCGTCACGGTTAAACCATCAGGTACCAGCCTACGTTTCATGGGAACCAGATCCTGGGGCAATAGCGCTAGATGCATTCTCGCTGGACTGGGGGAATTGGTTTTTCTCTGCCTTCCCTCCGTTTTGCCTCATCAGTCGGGTATTGCGAAAGATTCAGGCAGATGCTGCCAAGGGCATCCTTATTATACCCGACTGGC
This sequence comes from Raja brachyura, assembly GCA_963514005.1. The sequence goes on from OY740790.1 coordinate 76,575,349, forward strand.
CCACACAGCCTTGGTATCCGGTGGTCTTTGACATGCTCAACGAACCTTGGGTCCTTTTGAAGGGTTGCCCACAATTGGTTACTCACCCTGTCTCAGGGGAGCCGCATCCCTGCCATGGCTATTTAAATTTGTTGGCTTGCAGGTTCTGAACAGGCCGTTAGTCCAATACGGCCTCTCGGCTCGGACCATGGATACCATCGGGGCGTCGTGTCGAGAGTCCACAAGGCGAAGATACCGCTCGCATATTAAGAAGTGGGAAGCCTACTGCAGCCGCTCTCGCATCACGTACGATGACGTGACAATAACCGACGTCCTGGAATTCCTCGCGGGGTTGCACCATGATGAACACTTAAGTTACAGTGCCATCAACAGCGCCAGAAGTGCGCTATCATTCTACCTCAAGATTGGGGTAGGATCCAACAGGCTAGTGTCCAGGCTCATGCGGGGTATATTCAATATGAATCCGCCTACACCACGCTATAATATCACCTGGGATGTCAGGGACGTATTAACCCTGCTCAGGACGTGGTCTCCCATGGAAGGGCTCCAACTGGACCAACTCACCATGAAGCTGGTGATGTTACTAGCGCTGACTTCAGCTCAGAGGGTACAGACACTACACAAACTTCGTGTCGACAGAATGACATCTACCCCTACAGAAGTAGTCTTTTTCATTGACGAGCTACTAAAGCAGCATAGACCTGGGTGCACAGGGCTGCAGCTGAAGTTCCCGGCATACCCCGCAGATGCTAGGCTATGTTTAGCCTCACATATCCGCCACTATGTCAAGGTGACGGCACGCATCAGAGGAATGGAGAGATACCTGCTTGTCACTCATAAGAGACCTCATCATCGAGTGACAGTCCAGATTATATCCAGGTGGCTTCGAGTCGTCTTGGGTAAGTCAGGTATCGACACTAATGTGTTCAAGTCTCATTCCACCAGGGCTGCATCGACGTCAGTGGCGAGGGTCATGGAGGTGCCCATGGACCAAATTCTCGCCACAGCAGGATGGGCGCATGAAGCTGTGTTCCAACGTTTTTATAACAAGCCTGTTGCTGCTCCTCTACAGTTCGCAGAAGCCGTGCTGAATGCAGGTCAAGAACGTGGAGATGTCCCCGCATGAGGGGTTTTTGATTTATTATTAATAAATATGCTCTTGTTTTGCAGTATGAACTATTGAGCAAGTTTGTTCCTCCCATCCATCCCTGGTAGTGGTGTGTCAGCATGGACGTGGTCCAGGGCGTGTAATCACAGAAGCTTTGAAGTCTTCACGAAGTCACTCACGTGACTCCGAAATGAAATAGTAAGATTGAACGAGAACTTACCAGTTCGAAGGTTGATCTTTATTTTATGAGGAGTCGAAGTGAGGGATTTCGTGCCCTCCTCGCCCAACCCTCAATCACCTTCATCTGGTAATCTTAGTCAATTCAATCATACTATGCGAAGTCATTTCTATTGTTGGTTCTGTGATTCCACGCCGCTACTTTGAAGTATGTCGAGCATGCGCGCCGGCGGGCTCTTCACGAAATCCCTCACTTCGACTCCTCATAAAATAAAGATCAACCTTCGAACTGGTAAGTTCTCGTTCAATCTTACTATTCTCTGCCACAGAGGGTAGTTGAGGCCAGTTCATTGGCTATATTTAAGAGGGAGTTAGATGTGGCCCTTGTGGCTAAGGGGATCAGAGGGTATGGAGAGAAGGCAGGTACGGGATACCGAGTTGGATGATCAGCCATGATCATATTGAATGGCGGTGCTGGCTCGAAGGGCCGAATGGCCTACTCCTGCACCTAATTTCTATGTTTCTATGTTTTCCGCTCCTGGGCGTTCAAGTTGCTGAACCAAGCCACGATGCAACCGGTCAGCAAGCTCTCTACTGTGCACCTGTAGAGGTTCGAGAGAGTCCTCCTTGACAAACCGACTCTCCGTAATCTTCTCAGGAAGTAGAGGCGCTGATGTGCTTTCTTTATAATTGCATCAGTGTGCTGGGACCAGGATAGATCTTTAGAAATTGAGTGTCAGGTCTGACGTGTACTTGCCTGCACTAGACCACAGGATGAAGATTTGCATACAGAGTATTCTCAGTGATAAACAGTGGCAAGAGGCGACATGAAGTGTGCGTGCGATGAGCTGTGAATGGCATCTTGAGAGCTGGTTCTTGGCTCACCTCCACACATAACATCCGCAGATTGGATGCACAACTCTGTTTAGTTTAGTTTGGAGATACAGCGCGGAAACAGGCCCTTTGTCCACACCGACCAGCGATCCCCGCACACTAACACTATCCCACACACACCAGGGACAATTTTACATTTATACCAAGCCAATTAACCTACAAACCTGCACGTCTTTGGAGTGTGGGAGGAAACCGAAGATCTCAAAGAAAACCCACGCAGGTCACGGGGAGAACGTGCAAACTCCGTACAGACAGCTCTCGTGGTCGGGATCAAACCCGGGTGTCTGGCGCTGTGAGCGCTGTAAGGCAGCGACTCTACCGGTGCGCCACCGTGCCGCCATTGTGTAGGAAGGAACTGCAGATGCTGCTTTACACCGAAGGTAGACACAAAATGCTGGAGTAGCTCAGCGGGACAGGCAGCATCTCTGGAAGGAAGGAATGGGTGAGGTCTGAAGAAGGGTCTCGACCCGAAACCTCACCCATTCCTTCTCTCCAGAGATGCTGCCTGTCCCGCTGAGTTACTCCAGCATTTTGTGTCTATCTTCAGTGTAAACCAGCATCTGCAGTTCCTTCCTACACAAGAATGTGTCAATATCGGCTTCACAAATAGCCAATGACTTGGCCTCCAGCGCCGTGTGTGACAGTGAGCGTTGAAACTTACCGTGGGTCCTCGTGTCCCGCGCACTCCCTTCGGCCCCGCGTCACCTGGTCTCCCTCGCTCTCCGGGCTCACCCTGCTCCCCTGCAGACCCATGCGGGCCCTTCTTTCCCTGAAGACAGAAAAACAGGACATTGCGAATGCTTGGTTGGTCAGGAAGCAGATCGGCATGGACCACTACTGACTGGACTCAGTGAGCAGCCCATCCCTTCCTATCCCCACTGGTACACAAGCCCAAAGCGCGCACTACCAGACTCAGGAACAGCTTCTTCCCCTCTCTTATCAGCCTTCTGAATGCTTGCTATTGAGGGAGTGCAGCGTAGGTTTACAAGGTTAATTCCCGGGATGGCGGGACTGTCATACGCTGAGAGAATGGAGCGGCTGGGCTTGTACACTCTGGAGTTTAGAAGGATGAGCGGGGATCTGATTAAAACATATAAGATTGTTAAGGGTTTGGACACACTAGAAGCAGGAAACATGTTCCCGATGTTGGGGGAGTCCAGAACCAGGGGCCACAGTTTAAGAATAAGGGGTAAGCCATTTAGAACGGAGACGAGGAAACACCTTTTCTCACAGAGAGTTGTGAGTCTGTGGAATTCTCTGCCTCAGAGGGCAGTGGAAGCCGGTTCTCTGGATACGTTCAAGAGAGAGCTAGATAGGGCTCTTAAAGATAGTGGAGTCAGCGGATATGGGGAGAAGGCAGGAACGGGGTACTGATTGGGGATGATCAGCCATGATCACATTGAATGGTGGTGCTGGCTCGATGGGCCGAATGGCCTACTCCTGGACCTATTGTCTAAACCTTCAGTAATTGAAGCATCATGAGTGACCCACACCACCCTGGCCACACACTCATCTCACCCCTGCCACCCCTGGGAGGAAGGTACAGGAAACCTTCCCTCCATTGATGAACTGTACACTGCAAGGGCCAGGAAGTGAGCGGGCAAGATCATCTCTGACCCCTCTCACCCTGGCCACAAACTCTTTGAATCACTTCCCTCTGGAAGGCGACTCCGGACTGTCAAAGCTGCCACAGCCAGACATAAAAACAGTTTTTATCCACAAGTAGTAGCTCTACTCAACAACCAAAAATCTGTAGCCTCCTTCTGCTTGGGTATTTTGTTAATTCTCATGTTTAATCAACAATGTTTTATTATTAATGTTTAATGTTTTATGTGTCATTCCTAACTGTCACTGTATGTCATGTTGTCACTTGCGGGTGGAGCACCAAGGCAAATTCCTTGCATGTGAATACTTGGCCAATAAACTTATTCATTCCTTCATTCAAAACTGTAACGTCCAGGTTCAGGAACAGGGAACAGCTTTTCCCAACAGCCATCAGGCTATTAAACGGGACAACCTCCAAATATGCTCAGAACTATAGACTTGGGGGCACTGGTTTTGTCTTTTTGCATGATTGTTGTTAGTTGTTAGGTGTGTGTGTGTGTGTGTGTGTGTGTGTGTGTGTGTGTGTGTGTGTGTGTGTGTGTGTGTGTGTGTGTGTGTGTGTGTGTGTGTGTGTGTGTGTGTGTGTGTGTGTGTGTGTGTGTGTGATCAAGTTCTGGCAACATCTGCATAAATCTTCTCGGCACCGTTTACAGATAATGTATCAATATTTTATATTCATTCATTCATCGATGTTGTAAACATTAGCGATGCCGTGGTGCTGGTTTCCGTCGGGCACGGTGACGGACGCACCACACATCTCCGTCTCCGTGCAGCCGGCGAGCGGCTCATTTACACGTGCGTCTTCCATCAACGTCTACAGCGTCGCCTTGATTAGCCGTCCCGGGTCACGTCTTCCACGGGTGGGTTCCCACGGCACAGCCTTGTTGCTGGCCATTTCTGGGTGGCGGTGGCAGTGACCAGCGAGCCTCGTCCTTCTCCACCTGATCTTCTTGGTCAGAGGTGGAATCTCCCCGTAGAGCTGGGCGTTGGTGATGTGGTCCCTCCAACTGAGCATTCAGGTGCTGGTACCATCGAGAGACTTGGACAGTGCTCGAGTGAGAGTCGATGCCTCACACCCGTACAATAATATGGTCTCTTGGATGGAAGTTGCATGGAAGTATCTCAGTTTGAGACCTTTAGACATCCGGAACGTCCAGATTTTTAGGCCTTTCCATGAGAATGCTTCCCGGACCTTGATGTCATTCCCCGAGCTTTGCATCCTTGCTCCCAGGTACTTGAAGTCCTCCACTTTCTTGAGCGATGCACCGCCACTGGTCTCGAGAGGCTCATGGTCACCAACGTTGAACGCCATGTACTCCGTCTTTACGAAGATTTACACGGATGTTGCCAGGGCTCGAGCCCTGAGCTGGAGGGAGTGATTGGGCATGCTGGGACTCTATTCCTTGGAGCGCTTATGGAGGAGTATAAAATCATGAGAGGAATAGATCGGGTAGACGCACAGAGCCTCTTGCCCTGAGTTGGGGAATTGAGAACCAGAGGGCATAGATTTAAGGTGAGGGGGGAAAGATTTAATAGGAACCTGAGGGGTAACTTGTTTATGCAAAGAGTGGTGGGTGTATGGAACGAGCTACCGGAGGAGGTAGTTGAGGCTGGGACTATTCCAACATTTAAGAAACATTTAGACAGGTACATGGATAGGAAAGCTTTAGAGGGCTCTGGGCCACAGGCAGGTCGGACTAGTGTATTTGGGACATGTTGGGCGGTGTGATCAAATTTGGGGGAAGGGCCTGTTCTGTTGTGCTGCTGCCAGTAACAGAATTAAGATCCATCCATCATCCATCCATCCATCATCCATCCATCATCCATCATCTGTCCATCATCCATCCATCATCCATCCATCATCCATCCATCATCCATCCATCATCCATCATCCACCATCTGTCCATCATCCATCCACCATCCATCATCCATCCATCATCCATCATCCATCCATCCATCATCCATCCATCATCCATCATCCATCCATCCATCATCCATCCATTCATCATCCATCCATCATCCATCATCTGTCCATCATCCATCCATCATCCATCATCCATCATCCATCCATCATCCATCCATCCATCATCCATCATCCATCATCCATCATCCATTCATCCATCCATCATCCATCATCCATCATCCATCCATCATCCATCATCCATCATCCATCCATCATCCATCCATCCATCATCCATCCATCATCCATCATCCATCCATCCATCATCCATCCATCATCCATCCATCATCCATCCATCATCCACCATCCATCATCCATCATCCATCCATCATCCATCCATCATCCATCCATCCATCATCCATCATCCATCATCCATCCATCATCCATCATCTGTCCATCATCCATCCATCATCCACCATCCACCATCCATCAATCCATCTTCCATCCATCATCCGTCCATCATCCATCATCCGTCCATCATCCGTCCATCATCCGTCCATCATCCGTCCATCATCCGTCCATCATCCGTCCATCATCCATCATCCATCCATCATTAATCCACCCATCCGTCCATGATCCATCCATGATCCATCCGTCATCCACCCATCATCCACCCATCATCCACCCATCATCCACCCATCATCCACCCATCATCCATCCATCATCCGTCCATCATCCGTCCATCATCCGTCCATCATCCATCCATCATCCATCCATCATCCATCATCCACCCATCATCCACCCATCATCCGTCCATCATCCGTCCATCATCCGTCCATCATCCATCCATCATCCATCCATCATCCATCATCCATCCATCATCCCTCCATCATCCATCCATCATCCATCCATCATCCACCCATCCATCATCCCTCCATCATCCCTCCATCATCCATCCATCATCCATCCATCATCCATCCATCATCCGTCCATCATCCATCCATCATCCATCCATCATCCATCATCCATCCATCATCCATCAATCATCCATCCATCATCCATCCATCATCCATCATCCATCCATCATCCCTCCATCATCCGTCCATCATCCATCCATCATCCATCCATCATCCATCCATCATCCATCCATCATCCATCCATCATCCATCATCCATCCATCATCCATCCATCATCCATCCATCATCCATCATCCATCCATCATCCATCCATCATCCACCCATCATCCGTCCATCATCCGTCCATCATCCGTCCATCATCCATCCATCATCCATCATCCATCCATCATCCACCCATCATCCATCCATCATCCATCCATCATCCATCATCCATCCATCATCCACCCATCCATCATCCCTCCATCATCCCTCCATCATCCATCCATCATCCATCCATCATCCATCCATCCATCATCCATCATCATCCATCCATCATCCATCATCCATCATCCATCCATCATCCATCATCCATCCATCATCCATCCATCATCCATCCATCATCCATCCATCATCCATCCATCATCCATCCATCATCCATCATCCATCCATCATCCATCATCCATCCATCATCCATCATCCATCCATCATCCATCATCCATCCATCATCCATCCATCATCCATCATCCATCATCCATCCATCATCCATCCATCATCCATCATCCATCCATCATCCATCCATCATCCATCATCCATCCATCATCCATCATCCATCCATCATCCATCCATCATCCATCCATCCATCCATCATCCATCCATCATCCATCCATCATCCATCCATCATCCATCCATCCATCCATCATCCATCCATCATCCATCCATCATCCATCATGCATCTATCATCTATCATCCATCATCCATCCATCATCCATCATCCATCCATTCAGTAAGAATGTCGTTGTATTTGGGACATATGAGAATCCAACAGTCTAGGCACCTTTCTTCCAGCCCGACCTTGTTGTCCAGGTTTCCCTTGCGTCCCTTCTGGCCCCTGTGGGGAGAGAGACAGAGCGCTTCAGTTCATGTCCAACATGCACTGCAGCTCCAATATTACAATGAGCAACAGAAGCATTTGGATACAGCACAGGGACAGACCCTTTGGCCCACAATGTCCGTGCTAAATATGATGCCGTTAACCGAATCACCTCTGCCTGCACGCGGTCCACATCCCTGCATATGCATGTGCCTATCTAAAAGCCCCTTCAACACCACACTGGTCCACTATGGTATCCGCCTCCACCACCAGCCCTGGCAGCGCGTTCCAGGCACCCACCACCCTCTGTGTGAAATAAATGTGTCCCAAAGCAGGGATGTGTATGGTGAATAGGCAGAAGAGATTTGTTTAACTTGGAATCGTGTTTCGCACAGATATTAGTTCAGTTTCAGTTCCGCTTATTGTCCCGTGTACCCAGGTACAGTGAAAAGCTTTTGTTGCATGCTAACCAGTCAGCGGAAAGACAACACATGATTACAATCGAGCCGTCCACAGATACAGGATAAAGGGAATAACGTTTAGTGCAAGGTAAAGCCCGCAAAGTCCAATCAAGGATAGTCCGAGGGTCTCCAATGAGGTAGATAGTAGTTCAGGACCGAAGGGCCTGTTCCTGTGCTGTATAGTTCTATGTTCAACAGCGCCACAGTCCCGGGTTCAATCCTGACTATGGGTGCTGTCCGTACGGAGTTTGCACGTTCTCCCCTGCGTGGGTTTTCTCCTCCCACACTCCAAAGATGTGCAGGTTTGTAGGTTAACTGGCTTGGTATAATGGTAAAATTGCCCCTAGTGTGTATAGGAAAGTGTTAGTATACGGGGATCGCTGGTCGGCGCGGACCCGGTGGGCTGAAGGGTCTGTTTACATGCTGTATCTTTAAACTAAAGTGGCTTGAGAGCTTGTCATGGCAGACATCGACTATTAGTCTGAAGAAGGATCCCGACCTGAAACATCACCTGTCCATCCCCTCCACAGATGCTGCCTGACCCACTGAGTTCCTCCAGTACCCAGTATTCTGCTGACACGGATCAGTGTTCCCTAGTAGCCCAGCTGAATGGCAATGTTAGGACACAGGCTGGGAGCGCAGTACTGGAACGCTCTCTCTCTCTTTCTTTCTCTCCAGGATGTTGCCTCTACTGGGAGAGACCAGTGGGTCACAGCCTCCGAATAAACCGACAGAATAAAGGTTGGGAAGGAGATGAGGAGGGATTTCTTTAGCCAGAGGGCGGTGAATCTGTGGAATTCTTTGTCACAGACGGCTGTGGAGGCCACAAGTCAGTGGATATATTTAAGGCAGAGATAGATAGATTGTTGATTAGTGCGGGTGTCTGGGGTTACGGGGAGAAGGCAGGAGAATGGGGTTAGGAGGGAGAGATAGGTCAGCCGTGATTGAATGGCGGAGTAGACCTGACGGGCTAATTCTGCTCCTGATTTATGGCCACACTGCATTGTGGGAGCACACAGCAGATATCTCCGCTACTCACCAGCAAGCCATTGATTCCAGGAGTACCGGGACCGCCGGCAATGCCCCGCACTCCGCTGTCACCTCGATCTCCCCCCTCGCCTCGAGGGCCCTCGTTGCCGGTATCGCCCTGTGTAATGGGACAGGTGTGGATTAGAGGCGGCTTACCTCAACAGCACCTCCACTGGCGGAGGGCGGTAACTGTCGGCACAGCGCGGTCACGCTGCCTCACCGCGCCACACTCCCGGCTTCCATCCTGACCGGCAGAGCTGTCTGTGTGGAGTTTGCACGTTCTCCCTGTGACCGTGCGGGTTTCCCCCCGGGTGCTCCTTCAGTGGCCTGGCCTCTGAGGTACTCTCTCTCCCCTGCCCCTCTCCACCTCAAAGACCACCAGACTCTCGGAGGAAACCTTTGGTCGTTCTATTGCTCCCGGCACCTCTGTACGTGTGGCCGTGTCATTATGTTCCCACGCCAAGTATGTTCATGGGCACAAAAGATGGATCGAGACCAACCCTCACCCTCGCCCTCACCCTCACCCTCACCATCACCCTCACCCTCACCCAGACTCATCAGCCACAGTTTTGAGGATGCAAGTTCCGACGTCACCTCACAAGGTTAATTCCCGGGATGGCGGGACTGTCATATGCTGAGAGAATGGAGCGGCTGGGCTTGTACACTCTGGAGTTTAGAAGGATGAGAGGATATCTTATTGAAACATGTAAGATTGTTAAGGGTTTGGACACGCTAGAGGTAGGAAACATGTTCCCGATGTTGGGGGAGTCCAGAACACAGTTTAAGAATAAGGGGTAAACTATTTAGAACGGAGACGAGGAAACATTTTTTCACACAGAGAGTGGTGAGTGTGGAATTCTCTGCCTCAGAGGGCGGTGGAGGCCGGTTCTCTGGATACATTCAAGAGAGAGCTAGATAGGGCTCCTAAAGATAGCGGAGTCAGGGGATATGGGGAGAAGGCAGGAACGGGGTACTGATTGTGGATGATCAGCCATGATCACAGTGAATGGTGGTGCTGGCTCGAAGGGCCGAATGGCCTACTCCTGCACCTATTGTCTATTGTCTATGGCCGATGAATCCCCAGGGCCAGATAGGCTGCATCCCAGAGTACTTAAGGAAGAAGCCCCAGAAATAGTGGATGTATTAGTGATGATTTTTCAAAACTCTTTAGATTCTGGAGTAGTTCCTGAGGATTGGAGGGTAGCTAATGTAACCCTACTTTTTTAAAAGGGAGGGAGAGAGAAAGCGGGGAATTACAGACCAGTTAGTCTAACATTGGTAGTGGGGAAACTGCTAGAGTCAGTTATTTAGATGCACCTAATTTCTATGTTTCTATGTCTATGTTTCTAAAGATGGGATAGCAGCGCATTTGGAAAGTGGTGAAATCATTGGACAAAGTCAGCATGGATTTACGAAAGGTAAATTATGTCTGACGAATCTTATAGAATTTTTCAAGGATGTAACTAGTAGAGTGGATAAGGGAGAACCAGTGGATGTGTTATATCTGGACTTCCAGAAGGCTTTCGACAAGGTCCCACATAGGAGATTAGCATACAAACTTAAAGCACACGGTATTGGGGGTTCAGTATTGATGTGGATAGAGAACTGGCTGGCAAACAGGAAGCAAAGAGTAGGAGTAAACGGGTCCTTTTCACAATGGCAGGCAGTGACTAGTGGGGTCAGTGCTGGGACCCCAGCTATTTACAATATATATTAATGATTTGGACGGGGGAATTGAATGCAACATCTCCAAGTTTGCGGATGACACGAAGCTGGGGGGTAGTGTTAGGTCTGAGGAGGATGCTAGGAGGCTGCAAGGTGACTTGGATAGGCTGGGTGAGTGGGCAAATGCATGGCAGATGCAGTATAATGTGGATAAATGTGACGTTATCCACTTTGGTGGCAAAAACAGGAAAGCAGACTATTATCTGAATGGTTCACCAGACTGATTCCTGGGATGGCAGGACTTTCCTATGAAGAAAGACTGGATAGACTCAGCTTGTACTCGCTGGAATTTAGAAGACTGAGGGGAGATCTTATAGAAGCTTACAAAATTCTTAAGGGGTTGGACAGGCTAGATGCAGGAAGATTGTTCCCGATGTTGGGGAGGTCCAGAACAAGGGGTCACAGTTTAAGGATAAGGGGGAAATCCTTTAGGACCGAGATGAAAAAAAAAATTTTTTACACAGTGAGAGTGGTGAGTCTCTGGAAGTCTCTGCCACAGAAGGTAGTTGAGGCCAGTTCATTGGCTATATTTAAGAGGGAGTTAGATGTGGCCGTTGTGGCTAAAGGGATCAGGGGTTATGGAGAGAAGGCAGGTACGGGATACTGAGTTGGATGATCAGCCATGATGATATTGAATGGCGGTACAGGATCGAAGGGCCGAATGGCCTCTACTCCTGCAACTACTGTCTATTGTCTTACAGTTGCCGCATTTAGAGTATTGTGTTCAGTTTTGGTCACCCTGTTTCAGGAACGATGGTGTCAAGCTGGAAGGGGTGCGGGGAAGATTTACGAGGATGTTGCCAGGGCTCGAGGGCCTGAAACGCAGGGAGAAATTGAGCGGGCTAGGGCTTTACCCCCGGGAGCCCAGGATGATGAGGGGTGAACTTATAGAGGTGGACACGATCATGAGAGAAATAGATCGGGAAATTGCAGAGTCTTTTACCCAGAGTAGGGGAATCAAGAAGCATGGAGTTATGGTGGTGGGGGAAAGATTTAATAGCAACGCAAGGGTCAACATTTTCACATAAAGGGTGGTGGGTGTATGGAACGAGCTGCCAGAGGAGGTAGTTGAGGCTGGTAGTATAACAGCATATACAACACATTTGGACAGGTACATGGATAGGATAGGCTTGGAGGGATATGGGCCATGAGGGGGCAGGTGGGACTAATGTAGATGGGGCATGTTGGTCTGTGGGCAGGTGGGACTAGTGTAGATGGGACATGTTGGTCTGTGGGCTGGTGGGACTAGTGTAGATGGGGCATGTTGGTCTGTGGGCAGGTGGGACTAGTGTAGATGGGGCATGTTGGTCGGGCAGGTGGGACTAGTGTAGATGGGGCATGTTGGTCTGTGGGCAGGTGGGACTAGTGTAGATGGGGCATGTTGGTCGGGCAGGTGGGACTAGTGTAGATGGGGCATCGTTGGTCTGTGGGCAGGTGGGACTAGTGTAGATGGGGCATGTTAGTCTGTGGGCAGGTGGGACTAGTGTAAATGGGGCATGTTGGTCGGGCAGGTGGGACTAGTGTAGATGGGGCATGTTGGTCTGTGGGCAGGTGGGACTAGTGTAGATGGGGCATGTTGGTCGGGCAGGTGGGACTAGTGTAGATGGGACATGATGGTCTGTGGGCAGGTGGGACTAGTGTAGATGGGGCATGTTGGTCTGTGGGCAGGTGGGACTAGTGTAGATGGGGCATGTTGGTCTGTGGGCAGGTGGGACTAGTGTAGATGGGGCATGTTAGTCTGTGGGCAGGTGGGACTAGTGTAAATGGGGCATGTTGGTCGGGCAGGTGGGACTAGTGTAGATGGGGCATGTTGGTCTGTGGGCAGGTGGGACTAGTGTAGATGGGGCATGTTGGTCGGGCAGGTGGGACTAGTGTAGATGGGACATGATGGTCTGTGGGCAGGTGGGACTAGTGTAGATGGGGCATGTTGGTCTGTGGGCAGGTGGGACTAGTGTAGATGGGGCATGTTGGTCTGTGGGCAGGTGGGACTAGTGTAGATGGGGCATGTTGGTCGGGGTGGGCAGGTGGGACTAGTGTAGATGGGACATGATGGTCTGTGGGCAGGTGGGACTAGTGTAGATGGGGCATGTTGGTCTGTGGGCAGGTGGGACTAGTGTAGATGGGGCATGTTGGTCTGTGGGCTGGTGGGACTAGTGTAGATGGGGCATGTTGGTCGGGGTGGGCAGGTGGGACTAGTGTAGATGGGACATGATGGTCTGTGGGCAGGTGGGACTAGTGTAGATGGGACATGATGGTCTGCGGGCAGGTGGGACTAGTGTAGATGGGGCATGTTGGTCGGGCAGGTGGGACTAGTGTACATGGGACATGTTGGTCTGTGGGCAGGTGGGACTAGTGTAGATGGGGCATGTTGGTCTGTGGGCAGGTGGGACTAGTGTAGATGGGACATGATGGTCTGTGGGCAGGTGGGACTAGTGTAGATGGGACATGATGGTCTGTGGGCAGGTGGGACTAGTGTACATGGGACATGTTAGTCTGTGGGCAGGTGGGACTAGTGTAGATGGGGCATGTTGGTCTGTGGGCAGGTGGGACTAGTGTAGATGGGGCATGTTAGTCTGTGGGCAGGTGGGACTAGTGTAGATGGGGCATGTTGGTCTGTGGGCAGGTGGGACTAGTGTAGATGGGGCATGTTGGTCTGTGGGCAGGTAGGACCAGTGTACATGGGACATGTTGGTCGGGGTGGGCAGGTGGGACTAGTGTAGATGGGACATGATGGTCTGTGGGCAGGTGGGACTAGTGTACATGGGACATGTTGGTCGGGGTGGGCAGGTGGGACTAGTGTAGATGGGACATGATGGTCTGTGGGCAGGTGGGACTAGTGTACATGGGACATGTTGGTCGGGGTGGGCAGGTGGGACTAGTGTAGATGGGACATGATGGTCTGTGGGTAGGTGGGACTAGTGTAGATTGGGCATGTTGGTCTGTGGGCAGGTGGGATTAGTGTAGATGGGACATGTTGGTTGGTGTGGGCAAGTGGGGCTGAACGGCCTGTTTCCACACTGCATCACTCTATGAGTATCTAGCCCTCTGGCCCTCAGACTGCTGGGAAGGAGCTCCCGTGACCGAGCCTATGGGACAGCTGTACCTTGACTCCATCTTTCCCTTGAGGTCCGTCCTCTCCCGCAGGTCCCGGCTCCCCCTGAGGCAGAAAGAGAGAGAGGCTTCTTTAACCCCGGCTCAGACAGTCATTAATATCTGACACCTTGTTCAACAAACAAGCGGCAGCAAACTGAAACAGTGCGAGCCTGTGGTCCGATGTGGCCTGTAAACATTGCATGCTAGTATTGGTAAGATTAAGATGCAGAGTTGTCCATTGAATGGAGTACAGCATTGTGTGGAATGGATAATGGGCATGTGAGGTTCACAGCACATTGATTCATTCACACGTACACAAAAATATCAAAGTATATGCAGGGCATAGATTTGGTATCTTCACCAATGTCTTTGTATTCTATTATATGTAGACCAGCACTGTGCTGAGGTCAGGTCGGGGGGATATCCCCTCCGCCACAGGTACCATGTAATCCCGTGCCAACTGCTCCACGGTCGGATAGTCGGCGATTAAACCATCTCCCCCACCTGGTTTGCCAGGTGAGGAGGGGGCTGTGGACCCCCAACAGGACCAAAAACAAGACCTGTCAAAGGGCGGACGAGCTCCTAGCGAGCCGACGGCCATCCACACTCCAGTAGGAGTTGCGATCATGTGGCGGTGATGGCGGTGATGGCGGTGATGAAGCGATGTTACAAAACGTACCGTCAGCAGCGCTGCAGTTCTGCCGCTGGCCGTGTGCGTCACTTTGGCGCCTTTGAGGGGGGGGGGGATTAAAATGCTGTTTTGTACCGCCTGTCTAAGGCGGACTTCCCCAGGCTGCTAGCTGCTGATGAAAAATCGATCGGACTTCCATTATATATATTTTTTTAATTCGCTGGACAATTTAATATTTGGATTAAAATAAAAAGTGACTTTGAATGTCCTCAACGTCTACAACATGACGGATCGCAAGAATGGGACAAACCAAAGGGTAAGTTGTTTATTTTATATATAATCGTGTTTCTTGGGATGGCTTGAATCTAATTTTATGTTGCGAAAGTATTACTTGGGCCCCAAAGGAACCGGCAGTGTTTTTCCTGCTGATCTGGAGCACAAAATCACCGCAAATGCAACGTTCCAATCGATCGCGTTCCAGAAGCAAGATGATTAAAATGCCCATTTGTTTTGGACAATCCTGTCATAAGCCGCACAAATTGTCTATATTTTGTGTTGAGGGTTACACAAAAAGCTGGAGAAACTCAGCGGGTGCAGCAGCATCTAGGAGCGAAGGAGATAGGCGACGTTTCGGGTCGAGACCCTTCTTCAGACTATATTTCTATATTTTGTGTTCGTCTCTCTCCATGATCATTATTTTTAAACTGAATATTCACAACAGTTTGAGTCACATGTATTGTGCAAAGAACAATAATGTTGGTTATATTTTCAGGGGATGTTTCTGGATTAATTTATTGGAATTAAACATTAAATTCCTTCCATCTGACATAAATTAATGACAGTGGGATTTAAAATTCATGTTATATTGTGAATTCCTGTGTGAATGGGATTAGTTTGTTATTTGGAGACTTAGGCTATTTAAAACAAAATCATTTTCTTAAGAAATGGAATCTACAGGACATTGTTAATGGGGAATGTAGTGGGCAGATAGGCATGTCTTGTGTGGTTTGAAGAGCAAACACTTGTAGTTTACAATGCCAAGATTGAAACGTTGAGGAAAAACAAGGTGTACAGAGTTACTTATTGGTTACAATCTGAGGAGTATGATGATGCTACTGATTATGAAATGCCGATGTACCAGCTAGCAACTGATCTTCCCCATAAAGACTTGGTCTATTGCTAGAATTTGTCATTTCTTTACCTATCTGTTATGGACTTACAGCATAAAATACAATAATATTAAAGTTCTGATCTTGAGAATATCACATTTGTGAATTTGTGGCAGTCTGGGTGTTTATTACTATTTCCGTCACAACGGTCAATTTTGTAATTAGCTACAATTAGGTAATTAACTAATTATATGCTTTAATTTCAGGTCATCCAAGTAAGATGTTGTATATTTGTTTCAGAATGCGTCAATCTATAATATATGAACATTTAATTCAGTTCTCTTACTTTTTAAGATAGTTATGGGCTTTTGACTGTCCTAGATCACAGCTTTTGTGTTAAGTCAATGGAAAAGCAATGGGGAACAAGATGCTAATTTCCGAGTATGAAAATGGCCATAACTTTTTTAACACTGAAGATATGAAAGTGAATTAGGTGTCAAATTAAACTTCTTTTTATGCTTTATCTGATGGGATAAATTGCAGACTTGATTTTTAAATTCTCAAACTGTTGTAACATCGCTAGGTGATGCCGATGGTGGTGGTGGTGGTGGTGATGGTGATTAGATGTGTGGCTGGTGGTCCCAGCGTGGGGTACAGAGCTGGTACCGGTGCTCACTGTAAGTTGTGTTCAGGATGATTGCGGTGATTGCGGTGAACATGGATATTGGGAATCATTTGTGAGTCGCAGAATTCTCAACAACAACTCCAGAGTGGGGAATGTGTAGAAAAGAACTGCAGATGCTGGTTTAAACCGAAGATAGACGCTAAATGCTGAGGTAACTCAGCCGGACAGGCAGCGTCGCTGGAGAGAAGGAATGTGAGATGTTTCGGGTCGAGACAAGTCTTGATCTGAAATGTCACCCATTCCATCTCTCCAGAGCCCCTGCCTGTCCCGCTGAGTTACTCCAGGATTCTGTGTCTACCTTTGATTTAAACCAGCATCTGCAGTTCTTTCTTACACATCTCCTCTCGTCCTTCTAAACTCCAGAGTGTACAAGCCCAGCCGCTCCATTCTCTCAGCGTATGACAGTCCCACCATCCCAGGAATGAACCTTGTAAACCTACGCTGCACTCAATAGCAAGAAAATGTTCCCTATCTCTGCAGGTGTGAGTGACTGGGCCAGGGAGGAGTGTGGAGGTGACCTATTCTTGCTATTGAGGGAGTGCAGCGTAGGTTCACCAGGTTAATTCCTGGGATGGTGGGACTGTCATATGCTGAGAGAATGGAGCGACTGGGCTTCTATACTCTGGAGTTTAGAAGGATGAGAGGGGATCTGCTTGAAACATATAAGATTATTAAGGGCTTGGACACGCTAGAGGCAGGAAACATGTTCCCGATGTTGGGGGAGTCCAGAACCAGGGGCCACAGTTTACGAATAAAGAGTAAACCGTTTAAAACGGAGATGAAAAAAAAAGTTTTCACACAGAGAGTGGTGAGTCTGTGGAATTCTCTGCCTCAGAAGGCAGTGGAGGCCAATTCTCTGGATGTTTTCAAGAGAGAGTTCTTAAAGATAGCGGAGTCAGGGCATATGGGGAGAAGGCAGGAACGGGGTACTGATTGTGGATGATCAGCCATGATCACAATGAATGGCGATGCTGGCTCGAAGGGCCGAATGGCCAACTCCTGCACCTATTGTCTATTGTCTCACCGAGTCTACTACTGCTGCTGCCCACACCAATGCACTTTGTATTCCAGGTAATCCCTTGGTGGTTCAGCCTCACCTGTCACCTGGTCCATCGCCAGATCACATCAGTCAGCAACTTGCTTCATCCTGCCCCACACATTGTTCACAAACCATCACCCTGCTCGCAGGGGTATCACTGCCCCATGTGTAACTCACCCTCGCTCCAGCTTGCCCCGTTTCACCCTCATTGCCACGGGGACCAATTTCACCCTGTGTCGATCCAAAGAAACTTTAGATTAACATTGCACCACACAAAACTAAACCGGTTGCATTTTGTCCAGTGTCCAGGTCATTCATGCAGAGCTTTTGACACCGGTGCCAAGTGTTCGCCTCTCACAATCAATTATGTTTAGACACAGGCTAATTATTTGCATACAGCTGGGAGAAACTAACTTTGGCTGAACACGCAGTGCAGATGGCACGGTATTCAGCTCCGATTCCACTTCATTCAACCCGATAATTAGTGCAATGTCAAACATGCTGGGTGCAATGAGGCAGGCACAGAGTGCTGGAGTAACTCAGCGGGTCAGGCAGCATCTGTGGAGAACATGGATAGGTGACGTTTCACAGAGTGCTGGAGTAACTCAGCGGGTCAGGCAGCATCTGTGGAGAACATGGACAGGTGACGTTTCGGGTGGGGATTATTTGGTGATCAGGAGACTGTACTCTAGTGGTTTATGGGGCTGTCCTACCTTTGATCCGGGCTCTCCTTGGTGACCTGCTTCTCCCTCCGACCCAGGAAGTCCCTGTGTAATCAACAAACCAATCTCTTCATAGTGCAATGTGATTCCATAAAGTAACATCAGAGAAGTCCCTCCAGCCCCAGCTCCCCAGAGCCACGTCAGGACCCAGCCAGGAGTGTGATGCCACTCTGTCCACCTTAGTCTAGTCTAGTCTAGTTTAGTTTAGAGATACGGTGTGGAAACAGTGTCATTGGCCCATCGAGTCCGCGCCAACCCGCGATCCCCCCACACACTAACAGTATCCGACACTAGGCTCGCCAACTTTCTCACTCCCAAACCAGAGACAAAAGGTCAAAATACGAGACAATTTCCCGATGGCAATCCATTGAGCGACTGGGCCGTGTCTGGGTGGATGATAAGTGGGCCCAGGTGCTGGACTGCACACAAAGCCCAGCCGGCGGGGCCAGCTGAGGGGTTTTGGCCCGGGGGCCGCGCGACATTGCGCGCAAAGTCCGGTGCCCCGTCCAACTCACGAACCGATGATCGTCCGTGAGAAGGAGGGGTGGTGGTGGTGTCGGTGGTCAGCGAAGGTCCGGAGGTCGGACAGCTGGCCGGGCTGCCGACCGACCGACCGACCGACGGGGCCACGGGCGAGGAGGCGCTGCTGCTGCTGCACTCCACGGGCTGCACTACGTCGGGACGGGTGAGGCGGTCCGGACGCGGCGCTCTGACCCGACAGTCCCCTCGACCCGAGTAGTAGCGGTCAAATACGGGACAAGGGCGGTCCCGCACGGGACAAACCGATTTAGCCCAAAATACGGGATGTCCCGGCTAATACGGGACAGTCGGCAACACTATCCTACACACACTAGTGACAATTTATAATCTTTACTGAAGCCAATTAATAATAATAATAATAATAATAAATCCTTTATTTTGAACAGAATAAAAATTAAAAAGCAAGTATGAAACAAAACAAAAACAAAACAAGAATATTTATAAAGTGTCATAAACTATATTTATAAATAAACAAAATCATACGTGTCCGAAAAGGAGCAGCAAGGAGCCAAAGCTGATTCATTCCCACCCCTTATTCAACTGCTTATAATGATCTTGTACACTATGTTACAATAGCTATAAACACCTATTTCCATCTGTGGACCTAACGCGGACCCTTGAGGTACTCCACAAGTTATGTTCATGTCAGTTGACTTGTGTTCACCTATTTCTACAAATTAGTGATATGGGGAGAAGGCAGGAACGGGGTTACTGATTGGGGATGATCAGCCATGATCACATTGAATGGCGGTGCAGGCTCGAAGGGCTGAAGGGCCTCCTCCTGCACCTGTTGTCTATTGGCAAATTGTTGCCTGCTTCGTAAATAGCTTCTCACCCAGTCCAATCCAATTCCTCCACTGGATGCCGTACCTATCCAGTTTCATGAGTAAAATGTTGTGATTTACAATATCAAATGCTTTTTTAACCTACAAACCTGCACGTCTTTGGAGTGTGGGAGGGAACTGAAGAAAACCCACGCAGGTCACGGGGAGAACGTACAAACACTGTACAGACGGCACCCGTAGTCGGGATGGAACCCGGATCTCCGCACTGTGCCATCGTGCCAACCCTACGATGAACATTTGCCCAGGTGAGATCGAGGTTCCCACAGTCTGGGTTTAAGCTCAGGGGTGACCTTGCCTTTGCGGTTGCAGCACCCAGACTGTGGAACAGCATCCCGCTCCTCATCACAACTGCCCCCACCATCAACTCCCTTAAGTCACGTCTCAAAACCTATTTCTACACCCTAGTGTTTTGGAGCCCCTCTGAGGGGGCGCTGTAAACAGTTCATGTATGTTTTGTTAGGTCTGTCTACCGTTGTATGTGTCCAATTAGTACCTGCACTGATGTGAAGCACTTTGGTCAACGTGAGCTGTTTTCAAATGTGCTCTACAAATACATCTATTGTTATTATTATCATTATTATTATTATCTGCCACATGAGTTTACCGGTTGTACACAGAACCAAGCACTTCACTGTACCCTGGTACTTGGGACAATAGTTTCATTGAATGAAAATACAGAGAGGTTTACCTCAACACCAATGTCCCCAGCTGAGCCCACGTCACCATTCGGGCCCCGCATCCCCTGCACAGAGAAAACAGTGGTTAAAGTGTGTGTGTGTGTGCGTGTGTGCGTGTGTGCGTGTGTGCGTGTGCGCGCGTGCGTGCGCGCGTGCGTGCGCGCGTGCTTGTGTGTGTGTGTATATATGTGTGAGCATGTGTGTGTGTGTGTTAGCGTGTGTATATATGTGTGAGCGTGTGTGTGTGTGTGTGCATGCGTGTGTGTGTGTATATATGTGTGAGCATGTGTGTGTGTGTGTGTATATAGGTGTGAGCGTGTGTGTGTGTGTGTTAGCGTGTGTGTGTGTGTGTATAGGTGTGAGCGTGCGTGTGTATAAATGTGTGAGCGTGTGTGTGTGTGCGTGCGTGCGTGTGTATATATGTGTGAGCGTGTGTGTGTGTGTGTTAGCGTGTGTGTGTGTGAGTGTGTATGTGTGTATATATGTGTGAGGTGTGTGTGTGCGTTAGCGTGTGTGTGTGTGTGTGTGTGTACAGAGCGTAAACATAGGCAAGGAACAGTACAGCAGGCCATTTGGCCCATCAAGCCTGTGCCAGCTGCAATGTCAATTTAATCACCTCATTCACCTGCAGTGTTGATGTGCCTCCTTCACCTGCCCACCCACATCTGTCTGAACGCCTCCCACATGTTGCTACCACCGCTGGCAACACATCCCAGCATCCGCCGCTAATTGCTATGTCAATCTTCTTTGAGATCCCCATCCCCATGTGTCCGCGTGTGTGTACATTGTTTCGTCAAATGTCAGTCCCGCCATCCCGGGCATTAACCTGGTGAACCTACGCTGCACTCCCTCAATAGCAAGAATTAGGAGACCAAAACTGTACACAATACTCCAGTGGTCTCACCAGGGCCCTGTACAACTGCAGAAGGACCTCCTTGCTCCTATGCTCAACTCCTCTTGTTATGAGGGCCAACATGCCATTTGCTTACTTCACTGCCTGCTGTACCTGCACGCTTACTTTCAGTGACTGATGTACAAGGACCCCCAGATCCCGTTGCACTTCCCCTTATCCTAATCTGGCACCATTCAGATAATAATCTGCCTTCCTGTTCTTGCCACCAAAGTGGATAACCTCACATTTATCCATATTAATCTGCATCTGCCATGCATCTGCCCACTCACCCAACCTATCCAAGTCACCCTGCAGCCTCATAGCATCCTCATCGCAGCTCACACTGCCACCCAGTTTTGTGTCATCCGCAAACTTGGAGATGTTACATTTAATTCCCTCATCTAAATCGTTAATATATATTGTAAATAACTGGGGTCCCAGCACCGAGCCTTGCGGCACCCCACTAGTCACTGCCTGCCATTCTGTAAAGGATTCGTTAATTCCTACTCTTCGCTTCCTGTCCACCAACCAGTCCTCTATCCATGTCAATACCCTACCCCCAATACCACGTGCTGTAATTTTGCACACTAATCTCTTGTGTGGGACCTTGTCAAAGGCTTTTTGAAAGTCCCGATACACCACATCCACTGGCTCTCCCTTATCCATTCTACTTGTTACATCCTCAAAAAATTCCAGAAGATTAGTCAAGCATGATTCACCCTTCATAAATCCATGCTGACTTTGACCGATCCCGTCACTGATTTCCAAATGTGCTGCTATAACATCTTTAATAATCGACTCCAGCCTCTTCCCCACCACCGATGTCAGGCTAACTGGTCTATAATTCCCCGTTTTCTCTCTCCCTCCTTTCTTAATAAGTGGAGTTACATTGGCTCCCCTCCAGTCCACAGGAACTGATGCAGAGTCGAGAGACCATTGGAAAATGATCACCAATGCATCCACGATTTCTTGCGCCATCTCCTTGAGTACTCTGGGATGCAGACCATCAGGCCCTGGGGATTTAACTGCCTTCAACCCAACAGTTTACCTAACACCATCTCCTGACTAATGTGGATTCCCTTCAGTTCCTCCCTCCCACTAGATCCTCGGTCCCCTAGTATTTCCGGGAGATTGTTTGTGTCTTCCTTAGTGAAGACAGAACCAAAGTACTCGTTTAGCTGTTCTTCCATTTCCTTGTTTCCCCATTATAAACTCACCTGTCTCTGACTTCACTAATCTTTTCCTTTTTACATATCTAAAGAAGCTTTTAGAGTCTGGGTTAATATTCCCCGCAAGCTTTCTTTCATGCTTCCCCCCCTCTTAATTACCCATTTGTCCTCCTCATTGAGTTCTAAATTTCTCCCAGTCCTCTGGTTTGCCTCTTCTTCAGGCCAATGTATATGTCTCTTCCTTGGCTTTAACACTATCCTTGACTTCCCTCGTCAGCCACTTCCCCATTTTATTTTTTCACCAGACAGGGATGAACAATTCTGGAGTTCATCCATGTGATCTTTAAATCTTCACCATTGTATCTCCACTCTTTAAGTATAATATGTCAGTCTATCCTGGCCAATTCCTGTCTCATACCTTCAGTCTCCTTTATTCAAGTTCAGGACCCTAGTCTTTGAACTAACCGTGTCACCATCCTATTGCAGAATTCCACCATGTTATGGTCACTGTTGCCCAGGGGGCTTTGAACAACAAGATCGCTAACTAATCCTTCCGCATTAGACAGCCTCGGATGGCCTGCCCACTAGTCAATTCTTCTACATATTGGTTTAAAAACCCATCCTGTAAACATTCCAGTAAATCCTCCTCCTCAGCGCTGCTGCCAATTCGTTGGCCCAATCTCTATGTCGATTAAAGTCACCCATACCTGCATCCACCTTATTACGAATGCTCCTCGTACTAAGGCACAAAGCTTTCAGATTATTTTTTCCTTTCTGGGCTTGTACACTCTGGAGTTTAGAAGGATGAGAGGGAATCTTATTGAAACATATAAGATTATTAAGGGTTTAGACACACTAGAGGCAGGAAACATGTTCCCGATAGCTGTTGTACCATTGCTACACGCATCCCTAATTTCCTGCTTGATGCTATCCCCAACCTCCCTACTGGTGTTTGGTGGTCTGTATACAACTCCAACAAGCGTGTTCTGCCCTTGGCTATTTCGCAGTTCTACCCATACCCATTCTACAGCATCCAAGCTAATGTCTCTCCTAGCTTTTGCATTAATCTCTTCTTTAACCAGCAATATCACCCCACCTCCTCTTCCTTTCTGTCTATCCTTCCTGAATATCGAATACCCCTGCATGTTTAGCTCCCAGCCTTGGTCACCCTGGAACCATGTCTCCGTAATTCCAACTATATAACCATATAACCATATAAACCATATAACAATTCCAGCACGGAAACAGGCCTTCTCGGCCCTTCCAGTCCGTGCCGACCATTTATTTTCCCTAGTCCCATCTACCTGCAATCTACCTATATCATATTCCTTAACTACTAACTGCGCATTCAATGCATCCACCTTATTACGAATGCTCCTCGTACTAAGGCACAAAGCTTTCAGATTATTTTTTCCTTTCTGGGCTTGTACACTCTGGAGTTTAGAAGGATGAGAGGGAATCTTATTGAAACATATAAGATTATTAAGGGTTTAGACACACTAGAGGCAGGAAACATGTTCCCGATGTTGGCGAAGTCCAGGACCAGGGGCCACAGTTTAAGAATAAGGAGTAAGCCGTTTAGAACGGAGACGAGGAAATAATTTTTCACACAGAGAGTTGTGAGTCTGTGGAATTCTCTGCCTCAGAGGGCGGTGGAGGCCGGTTCTCTGGATGCTTTCAAGAGAGAGTTAGATAGGGCTCTTAAAGATAGCGGAGTCAGGGGATATGGGGAGAAGGCAGGAACGGGGTACTGATAGGGGATAATCAGCCATAATCACAGTGAATGGTGGTGCTGGCTCGAAGGGCCGAATGGCCTACTCCTGCACCTATTGTCTATCTCCGTTCTACCTTTTGCTTCTGTCCTCCTTTCAAGGCCCTCTGTCCACTTGCATTGGTTCCCAACCCCCTGCCCTGATATTTTAGACGTGGCCTTTCCCGGTAACTGCACGGATACACATCCACGTTGTTGACTCCACCTGGATAAGTTGGGCAAGTTGGGCCAAAGGGCCTGTTCCCGTGGTGTATGATGTAGAGAGTGAGCTGGCACAGGTAGATGGGCCAAAGAGACTCCTCTCACATTGCATCGCTGCACAGATTCACAGTTAGAAAACAGGAGACGGAGGTCAACTCAACTGGTATGCCGTGCGGTCCCATATCGCCGCTGTTGCCAGGAGGTCCACTCAATCCCTGGAAGAGAGAGTGGGGATGAGAGCACGGTGGAGCCAAGGATTCCCGACACCCTGTGGCAGCCTCCAGCCAGCACAACACACGGGGACACCCCCAACCACAGCAAACTGTCAGGACTGTCTTATGAACAAAGACTGCATAGACTCGGTTTATACTCACTAGAATTTAGGAGATTGAGAGGGGATCTTATAGAAACTTACAAAATTCTTAAGGGGTTGGACAGGCTAGATGCAGGAAGATTGTTCCCGATGTTGGGGAGGTCCAGGACAAGGGGTCACAGCTTAAGGATAAGGGGGAAATCCTTTAGGACCGAGATGAGAAGGACTTTTTTCACACGCAGAGTGGTGGGTCTCTGGAACTCTCTGCCACAGAGGGTAGTTGAGGCCAGTTCATTGGCTATATTTAAGAGGGCGTTAGATGTGGCCCTTGTGGCTAAGGGGATCAGAGGGTATGGAGAGAAGGCAGGTACGGGATACTGAGTTGGATGATCAGCCATGATCATATTGAATGGCGGTGCAGGCTTGAAGGGCCGAATGGCCTACTCCTGCACCTAAGTTCTATGTTTCTATGTTTCTAAACCACACCAACCTCTGCTTGCTCCCTCCAGGGACCAGGTACTTTGTTGCCCTCCGACAGCTTGAAGATGTCCCAAGCTGAGATGAGCGGACTGAGTCACTGCTGCAGTGTTGGCAGCGTCAGCCCCAGGGGTTGAGAGGAACAACCCCGGCTCCAGGTGATATTTGTGATGGCCATCCATAAACTGCTGGAGGCCACATATTGGTGCCTTCATAGCATGGAAGTCCACCCCACACACACACATACACACAGGAGAGCGGAAACCATGGCAGGACTGACGGGGGGGGGGGGGGGGTGAGGGAGTGCCGCATTGTGGGGGGGGGGGGGGGTGAGGGAGTGCCGCACTGTGGGTGGGGGGGAGGGGGGGTCGCGAGGTGAGGGAGTGGGGGGGGGTCCCACTGTCTTGATGCAGCCCACCCACCCTTGGACTGTGGGCTCGCTGTGGGTCACTGTACTTACTGCTGGACCTGGCGCTCCCTGTAGTCCTGGATTCCCGGCCTTGCCCTGCAAGTCAGACAATGAAAGGCCTTAAAGAAGTGTCAGCATGGACCCCCGGAGGGGGGGTGGGGGGGGGAGAGGATGGTAAGAGTCGGAGCGCGGGTACTGGCGGATGCGATGGGGAGGCACACACTTACAATCAGTCCTGTGTCTCCACGGGCTCCAGCTTCACCTCTCTCCCCCTGCAAACCAAATAACCGGCATTACAACACACTCACACAAGGGCACGTCGGGAGCGGAACAGCCCCTGCTGTGGAAGCTTGTACATCGATCGGCAAGACCCAGCGCAGTTGGCCGATCGTGTCGCTGAACACCTCCGCTCAGTCCACCTGAACCAACCCGATCTCCCGGTTGCTAAAGACTTTGACTCCCCCTCCCACTCCCACACTGGCCTTCCCGTCCTGGGCCTCCTCCACTGTCAGAGTGGGGCCCAGCGCAAATTGGAGGAACAGCACCTCATATTTCGTTTGGGCAGCTCACACCCAAGAGGTACGAGTAATGATTTCTCTAACTTCAAGTACCCCGTGCATCCCCTCTCTCTCCATCCCTCTCCCCACTCTAGTATCTGTCATCCCGCTGAGTTTCATTGTCTGTAACTCGTTTTCACCTAGCCCACAGCCAACAACGGGCCACTTCCTTGATCATCGTTACTTTTCCGTTCATTCATTTCTCCTTTATGCCTCTACATCACCTTCTACATCTATTCTTTCCATCACCCCTGAAGGGTCTCGACCCGAAACGTCACCCGTCCCTTTGCTCCAGAGATGCTGCCTGGCCCTTCTTAAATCTTGTATTTTTATTTCAACGTTAATAATGTCACTACCCACACAACATTGAACTAATATTTGGACTTGAATCACTGAGGCAGAGAGGCTATGACCAAACGCCGGTCAGCGGATTATTCTTGGTGGCTATTTGTTGGAACCATCAGCTTCCCGATTAGCCTTGACCGAGGCTGACCCGGGTTCCATCCCGACTATGGGCGCTGTCTGTACGGAGTTTGCACGTTCTCCCCGTGACTACTTGGGTTTCCTCCGGGTGCCCCGGTTTCCTCCCACACTCCAAAGACGTGCAGGTTTGTAGGTTAATTGGCTTTGGTGTAATTGTAAATTGTCCCTGGTGTAAACTGTTGTTTGTCATGTACATCAATGATCTAGATGATGGGGTGGAAAATTGGATAAGTAAGTATGCAGATGATACTAAGATAGGTGGTGCTGTGGATAATGAAGTAGATTTTCAAAGTCTACAGAGAGATTTGGGACATTTGGAAGAGTGGGCTGAAAGATGGCAGATGGAGTTTAATGCTGATAAGTGTGAGGTGCTACATCTTGGCAGGACAAATCAAAATAGGACGTACAGAGGGATTTAGGAATAACTGTGCATAGTTCCCTGAAGGTGGAATCGTATGTAGATAGGGTGGTAAAGAAAGCTTTTGGTGTGCTGGCCTTTATAAATCAGAGCATTGAATATAGGAGTAGGGAAGTAATGTTAAAATTGTACAAGGCATTGGTGAGACCAATTCTGGAGTATGGTGTACAATTTTGGTCGCCTAATTATAGGAAGGATGTCAACAAAATAGAGAGAGTACAGAGGAGATTTACTAGAATGTTGCCTGGGTTTCAACAACTAAGTTACAGAGAAAGGTTGAAAAAGTTAGGTCTTTATTTTTTGGAGCGCAGAAGGTTAAGGGGGGACTTGATCGAGGTCTTTAAAATGATGAAAGGGATAGACAGAGTTGACGTGGATAAGCTTTTCCCATTGAGGGTAGGGAAGATTCAAACAAGAGGGCATGACATGAGAATTAAGGGACAGAAGTTTAGGGGTAACATGAGGGGGAACTTCTTTACTCAGAGAGTGGTGGCTGTGTGGAATGATCTTTCAGCAGAAGTGGTGGAGGCAGGATCGATTTTAACATTTAAAAGTAAAGTGGATAGGTATATGGACGGGAAGGGAATGGAGGGGTATGGTCTGAGTGCAGGTAGATGGGACTAGGGGAAAATAAATGGTTGGCACGGACTGGAAGGGCCGAGAAGGCCTGTTTCCGTGCTGTAATTGTTATATGGTTATGGTGTGTGTAGGATAGTGTTAGTGTATGGGGTGATTGCTGGACAGCACAGACCCGGTGGGCCGAAGGGCCTGTTTCCATGTGACATCTCTGAAGTCTAAAGTCAAAACCTCCCCTTCCCTCCCTCAGAATCCAAATAAAAGGGGGCATCTCTATGGGCAAGATAACCTCCTGGGCTCCACCTCGCTTGCTGCCGAGAGACTCAATCCAGACATTGATTTGGTGAACATCAACTGGGTAGGTGTTGGCCTTTCCGTTCCTCCTCTGCCCCAGGTCACAAAGTAAATAATTACCTTTTTACCTGGAGGTCCTTGTTCCCCGGGTAGAGCGTCCAAGCCTCTAGGTCCCTAGAAACACCACAGGAAACAGTGTGAGACCCTGCTGGGTGGAGGTTCTGCACCTGCCACGCTGCAGTCAGCTGCCCTGCCAGCAGCGTGTTCCTTATTTCAACGTTGTTGTTTTTTTAGTGTGCCTAGCGTTGGTTCGGGTGTCTCTTGGTGTGTCTTGTGTGGGGGGTGGGGAGGGGAAAGGGGGAACGGCTTTCGGTCGCCCCCCTGGACGGAGGGGCAACTTTTTTCCATGTCGCTCCCTCGCGGCCTAACAGCTTGGATTGGAGCGGCCTTTCCCGGAGTCGGACCCGGAGCATCAACAGCAGGCGCAGCGTGGACTTTACCATCCGGAGCCGGCGAGCGCTTGCCGGGGGTCGCCAGAGAGGAGCGCTCGATCGCTGGCCTGGTGGCGTTGGCATCATGGGGCTGTGGTCTGCGGGGTTTCTAGCCGTGGGCGAGGCGTGGACTTGCCATCCGGAGTCTGGTATCCCTCAGCGGGGATCCCCGGAGAAGAACTCCGACCACCGGCCAGCCTGTGGCCTGTAACATCCTGAAGCCGTGGTCTCCGGTAGGAAAGTGGCCGATTCGGGGGCTCCAAGCTGCGGAGTGTGTTCGACCGTCCCAACGTTAGAGTTTGGATCATCCCGACGAGAGGGCCTGTACATCCGGCCGTCTGTAGTGGCGACTACAGGGGGTTCATGGCCCCGACCACGGGTGGACAAAGGAGGAGGCCTGGCTGAACTTTGCGCCTTCCACCCCAGTGAAGAATGTTGTGGTGGATGTTGGTGTTAAATTCTATTGTGTATTGTGTGTGTTTTAAGTGTATCGCTGCTGGCAAATTCATTTCACTGCACCTTCGGGGGCCTATGACGAATGAAATTGACTTTGCCTTTGCTCCCACGGGTCAGAGAGCCGAGGACAAGCCGCCAGGTATCTGACCATCGTCATCTCCCCAGCAATGGCATCCATGGGCGGCACGGTGGTGCAACAGGTAGTGCGGTTTAGTCTGGTCACTTTAGTGGGCCGAGGTACAGGGGAACACATTTGTGCTGCCTGTACAATACTATATATGATTCCCATCCACAGTGTACAGATACAGGATAAAGGGAATAACGTTTAGTGCAAGGTAAAGCCGGTAAAGTCCGATCAAAGATAGTCCGAGGGTCACCAATGAGGTAGATGGGAGGTCAGGACCGCTCTCAAGTTGGTGAGAGGACGGTTCAGTTGCCTGATAACAGCTGGGTAGAAACTGTCCCTGAATCTGGAGGTGTGCGTTGGTTTTCACACTTCTGTACCTCTTGCCCGATAGGAGAGGGGAGAAGAGGGAGTGACCGGGGTGAGACTGGTCCATGATGATGCTGCCGGCCTTGCCGAGGCAGCGTGAGGTGTAGATGGAGGTGATGGTCGTGCAACTGCCTCACAGTTCCAGAGACCCAGGTTTGATCTTGGCCACAGGTGCCGTTCCACATTGAAGTTATGGCCAAGACAGCTCACACTTCCACTTCCTCAGAAGACTAAGGTAGTCCCAGCAAGTCTCCAAGCACCCTTAGCAATGCCTACAGCCTTAGCATTGTGGCGACCATCCTATCAGGATACATGACCGCCAGGACTGGAGACAGCTCTGCTCTAGACTGCAAGGCAGTGTGGGCTTGCTCTAACCTCAGTTAAACCATCTAAACCCTCTGTAGCCCGCCAGCCCGGTTAACATCCTGGTGGATCTCACCTACATCTTTTCCAACTTAATGAGGTTGTACTGTGCAAGGAACTTTAGTAGTAAATAGGTCCCAAAGTACCCAAGATACAATATACCCAGTGAATGTTCCGGGTGTGGGAGCAGGGCTGGGGGAGAGGGGTGTTGAACGATGGCGCAGCGGTCGAGTTGCTGCCTCACAGCGAATGCAGCGCCGGAGACCCGGGTTCGATCCCGACTATGGGCGCTGTCTGTACGGAGTTTGCACGTTCTCCCCGTGACCTGCTTGGGTTTTCTCTGAGATCTTTGGTTTCCTCCCACACTCCAAAAACCTGCAGGTTTGTAGGTTAATTGGGTTGGTATAAATGTAAATTGTCCCTAGTGTGTGTAGGGTGGTGTTAATGTGCGGGGATCGCAGGTCGGAGCGGACCCAGTGGGCCGAAGGGCCTGTTTCCGTGCTGTACCTGTAAACTAAAGTAAACATTAACTGCTAAACATTGACTCACCGTTCTCCCTTTCACACCCTGTAGCCCAGGAGGTCCCCGTTGTCCAGGAGCACCCTACACGGCAAACACAAGGGTTGGCATCAACATATTGAATGATCTTACACACAGGGTGGCGGGGACATGCAACGCGCTGCCAGGGGAGGTGGTGGAGGCAGATACCAGTGGAGGCAGCGGCATTTATGAGGATTTTGGACCGGCGCATGGAGCTGCAGGAATTGCGAGGATATGGATCACATGCAGGAAGGTACGGGTTGGTCTTGGCATCATGTTCAGCACAGACATTGTGGGCTGAAGGGCCTGGCCATTCTATATTCTATTTACAATGAGGGCACTGGAGCAGCAGCTCAGGCTCACAGCAACCATTCCCACCGATGGCCCACAGCAACGTGGGTTCAAGTCCAGTGTTGGACCTTGAGCAGAGAGGACAGGTGCAACACTGAGGTGCAGCACACACAGCAAGGCCGTGCGTTCACCACCAGACTCAGCGGCAGCGAAACACACATTGCTGGAGTAACTCAGCGGGTCAGGCAGCATCTGTGGAGAACACGGATAGGTGACGTTTCACAGAGTGCTGGAGTAACTCAGCGGGTCAGGCAGCATCTGTGGAGAACATGGATAGGTGACGTTTCACAGAGTGCTGGAGTAACTCAGCGGGTCAGGCAGCATCTGTGGATGGAATGGACGATGACCTTTTCGGTCGGGGCTCATCTTCAGATTGATGGAACAGGAGGGAGAAAAATGTAAAAGAGAGGTTTGCGCTGGTGCGGTGGCGCAGCCGGTAGAGCTGCTGCCTCACAGCACCAGAGACTCCGGTTCGATCCCGAACACGGGTGCTGTCTGTACAGAGTTTGTACGTTCTCCCCGTGACCTGCGTGGGTTTTCTCCGGGTGCTCCGGTTTCCTCCCACACTCCAAAGATGTGCGGATTTGTAGGTGAATTAGCTTCTGTAAAAATGGTAACTTGCCCCTGGTGTGTGCTAGAGCTAGTATACGGGGATTGCTGGTTGGTACAGATTCGCTGGGCCGAAGGGCCTGTTTCCATATATAGTCGAAAGTCTAAAGCACCCCTTCCCTCTCTCGGAACATTCTAGATAAAACCGGGTATCTTGGATCTCCAAGGAAAAGAGTTTCTGCCTCACGGCACCAGAGCCCCTGGTTCGATCCTGACTCGGACCTGTCTGTGTGGAGTTTGCACGTTCTCCCTGTGACCGCGTGGGTTTCCTCCGGGTGCTCCGGTTTCCTCCCACATCCCAGAGTTAATTACCCGCTGTAAATTGCCCCTGGTGTGCAGGCAGCGAATGACAAAGTGGGTTCACATGGAACTAGAGTGAGCGGGTACTCAATGGTTGGCGCGGACTCGATGGGCCGAAGGGCCTGTTTCTGTGCTGTATCTCTCAATTCAATTAAAACCTGTGGGGATCTCCAACAGGAGAGACAATAGAAATAGGTGCAGGAGTAGGCCATTCGGCCCTTCGAGCCAGCACCGCCATTCAATGTGATCATGGCTGATCATTCGCAATCAGTACCCCGTTCCTGCCTTCTCCCCATACCCCCTGACTCCCCTATATTTAAGAGCTTTATCTAAATCTCTCTTGAAAGTATCCAGAGAACCTGCCTCCACCGCCCTCTGAGGCAGAGAATTCCACAGATTAACAACTCTCTGCGTGAAAAAGTGTTTCCTCGTCTCCGTTCTAAATGGCTTACCCCTTATTCTTAAACTGTGTGTGTGGCCCCTGGTTCTGGACTCCCCCAACATCGGGAACATGTTTCCAATCCCTTAATTATCTTACATGTTTCAATAAGATCCCCTCTCATTCTCCAGAGTATACAAGCCCAGCCGCTCCATTCTCTCAGAATATGACAGTCCCGCCATCCCGGGAATGAACCTCGCTGGAGATGAGGGCTGGGGTAGATTAATCATGCAGAATGCCGGGACAGGCTTGATGGGCCGAGCGGCCTACTGCTGCTGCTATTATGGGGTTGAGGAGCGTGAGGTCCGGGGTTAGGTTGTACTCACGGGCTGACCCTCTGGGCCGACTGGACCGGACGTTCCTGGTGATCCCATGTAACCCTGTGGAAGCAAGCACATTGAGACAGTTACACAGCCGGAAGCCAGCCATGCCCCGACCATCCACACCACCTCACTGACATTAATCAGACCTTACTGGATTTTATCTTGCATTAAATGTTATTAATGTCATTCCCTTTATCCTGTATCTGTTCACTGTGCACCGCTCAATTATAATAACCATATAACAATTACAGCACGGAAACAGGCCCTCTCGGCCCTTCCAGTCCGTGCCGACCATTTATTTTCCTCTAGTCCCATCTACCTGCATTCAGACCATACCCCTCCATTCCCTTCCCGTCCATATTATCCACTTTACTTTTAAATGTTAAAATCGATCCTGCCTCCACCACTTCTGCTGGAAGCTCATTCCACACAGCCACCACTCTCTGAGTAAAGAAGTTCCCCCTCATGTTACCCCTAAACTTCTGTCCTTTAATTCTCATGTCATGCCCTCTTGTTTGAATCTTCCCTACCCTCAATGGGAAAAGCTTATCCACGTCAACTCTGTCTATCCCTTTCATCATTTTAAAGACCTCAATCAAGTCCCCCCTTAACCTTCTGCGCTCCAAAGAATAAAGACCTAACTTGTTCAACCTTTCTCTGTAACTTAGTTGCTGGAACCCAGGCAACATTCTAGTAAATCTCCTCTGTACTCTCTCTATTTTGTTGACGTCCTTCCTATAATTAGGCGACCAAAATTGTACACCATACTCCAGAATTGGTCTCACCAATGCCTTGTACAATTTTAACATTACTTCCCTACTCCTATATTCAATGCTCTGATTTATAAAGGCCAGCACACCAAAAGATTTCTTTACCACCCTATCTACATGCGATTCCACCTTCAGGGAACTATGCACAGTTATTCCTAGATCCCTCTGTTCCACAGCATTCCTTGATTGTAATCATGGATTGTCTTTCCACTGACTGGTTAAGGGCCTGTCCCACTTTCACGACTTAATTCAAAACTTCTGCCGAGTTTAAAGGACCTGGAAAAATTAATCAAGATTGTGGTAATCTACGATCTCCTACGGCCTTCCGCGACTATGTTCACGAACTCCTACGAGTACGTCTACAAATTCCCACGACTATTTCGACGCTCTCCTTCCAAGTAACAAGTTGCAATGTCTTTCATCCCGACCATTTTCTTACTCATGGACATTTTTTTATCGGGCTAGAAAAAACGTCCCGACTTACCTGATGCCCCGAGTACCTACGGCTGGCATTACGAGCCGCTTCGATATATTTACGAACTCCCACGGCCTCCTACGGACCGGTTACGAATATTCTGCGTGTTTGAATCGATGGGAAAACTCGGGAGAATTCGCGAATGACTCGTGAAAGTGGGACAGGGCCACTCGCACGCAACAAAGGCTTGTCACTGTGACAATAAACTAAACTCCATCTATAACCATATAACCATATAACAATTACAGCACGGAAACAGGCCTTCCAGTCCGTGCTGACCATTTATTTCCCCCTACCTGCACTCAGACCATACCCCTCCATTCCCTTCCCGTCCATATACCTATCCACTTTACTTTTAAATGTTACAATCGATTCTGCCTCCACCACTTCTGCAGGAAGATCATTCCACACAGCCACCACTCTCTGAGTAAAGAAGTTCCCCCTCATGTTACCCCTAAACTTCTGTCCCTTAATTCTCATGTCATGCCCTCTTGTTTGAATCTTTCCTACCCTCAATGGGAAAAGCTTAAACTCAACTCAACTCAGAAGGTACAGAAGCTTGAAAGCGCGCACCACCAGACTCAGGAACAGCTTCTTCCCCGCTGTTATCCGGCTTCTGAACGCTCCTTCCATAAGCTAGGGTACTGTCCGATTCACCTCCACCCCAGTGTGGACATTGGACTTTGTC
The DNA here is from genome assembly GCA_963514005.1 of Raja brachyura. The sequence goes on from OY740790.1 coordinate 76,609,433, forward strand.
TGTGGAACTGATGCGCTACAATGCTGAGAACTATATTCTGCACTCTGTATCTTCCCCGTTGCTCGACCTGTCGTACTGGAGTTTGATTAATTGTATTTTGTTTATTGATAAATAATCTGTGCATTATCTGATCTGAATGGGGAGCGTGCAACAGAAGCCACGGTACACGTAGCAATAAACTAAACTGAAACTCCACTCTCCACCGCGGGGCCAACGAGAGACAACTGAAGCTACACGAAGCATCAGTTCATGTTCATAAATTATAGGAGCAGAATTAGGCCATTCAGCCCATCAAGTCTACTCCACCATTCAATCATGGCTGATCTATCTCTCCCTCCTAACCCTATTCTCCTGCCTTCTCCCCATAACCCCTGACACCCGCACTGATCAAGAATCTATCTATCTCTGCCTTAAAAATATCCACTGCCTTGTGGCCTCCACAGCCGTCTGTGGCAAAGAATTCCACAGATTCACCACCCTGTGATTAAATTAATTCTTCCTCATCTCCTTCCTAAAAGAACGTCCTTTAATTCTGAGGCTGTGCCCTCTGGTCCTAGACTCTCCCACTAGTGGAAACATCCTCTCCACATCCACTCTATCCAGCCCTTTCACTATTCTGTAAGTTTCAATGTGTCCCCCCCTCATCCTTCTAAACTCCAGTGAGTACAGGCCGAGCGCTGTCATTGTGGAAGCTTTGGAGCGAGTGTTCTCCAGGATGCTGCCTGGATTGGAGGAGGATGAGCTACAGGGGGAAGTCGGACAATCTGGGATTGTTTTCTCTGGAGTGTTGGAGGTTGAGGGGAGAAGTGAATGAGGCATAGATAGGGCAGACAGTCAGAGCCTTTATACCTGCAGGGTGGAAATGTCAAAGAGTAGTGGGCATGGCGATGTGCGGGGCAGGTTTGTTCATGCAGACGGCAGTTTGTGCCAGGTGTGGTAGTGAAGACAGATGTTGCAGTGGATGTTGTCGCTGTGGACGGTATGGGTCACATACATACAAAGGAGATTCTTTCAACTTGCTATCATATTCGGCTCGGACAAAGTGCCCATAAGGTCATAAGTGATGTGAGCAGAATTAGGCCATTCGGCCCATCGTCTACTCTGCCATTCAATCATGGCCGATCTATCTCGCCCTCCTAACCCCTGATACCCGCACTAATCAAGAAGGCCGAAGGGCCTGTTCCTGTGCTGTGCCATTTGGACATATATATGGAGAGGAAGGTTTAGAGGAATATGGGCCGAATGTCAGCAAATGGGATCAGCCCAGCATGGACAAGATGGGCCCAAGGGCCTGTTTCCATGCTATACAGCTATATAACTATATTCTATGATGTTGGTCTTGGCATCATGTTCAGCAGAGACATTGTGGGCTGAAGGGCCTGTTTCTGTGTTGTACTATAATATGCCCCCCCCCCACCCCCACATCAGTCTGAAGAAGGGTCTCGACCCGAAACGTTACCTATTCCTTCGCTCCATAGATGCTGCCTCACCCGCTGAGATTCTCCAGCATTTTTGTCTACCAGGGATCTCAGCGTGCCTTTGGCCACAAGGCTCCTTGTTCAATAAATGCAGCTTGCAGCAAAGTGGCGATGTTAGGCACTGTTTAAGGCTGGGTTGAGCAAGAGATGCCTCTGATGGCTGCCATGTACACAAGTGTTTGGGCAAGCCACTTTGTGCATGACGCGGGCTTTGAATGGAGCAGCTGGGCTTAGAGTTTAGAAGGATGAGAGGGGATCTTATTGAAACATATAAGATTATTAGAGGGTTGGACACGCTAGAGGCAGGAAAAATATGTTCCCGATGTTGGGGGAGTCCAGAACCAGGGGCCACAGTTTAAGAATAAGGGGTAAGCCATTTAGAACGGAGATGAGGAAACACTTTTTCTCACAGAGAGTGGTGAGTCTGTGGAATTCTCTGCCTCAGAGCGCGGTGGAGGCAGGTTCTCTGGATGCTTTCAAGAGAGAGCTAGATAGGGCTCTTAAAGATAGCGGAGTCAGGGGATATGGGGAGAAGGCAGGAACGGGGTACTGATTGTGGATGATCAGCCATGATCACATTGAATGGCGGTGCTGGCTCGAAGGGCCGAATGGCCTACTCCTGCACCTATTGTCTATTGTCTTTCACAGAGAGGAGCGTGGAGGCCACTCACAGCCACTGATCCGGATGAGTAATTCCTACTAACACGTCTCCGACACAGAACAATCATGTTAAGACCACGTGAACGGGACCCTCTCGAATGAGATCAGAAGCTGGAGCACTTCCAGCAAGTGAGGGAACTCTAACAGCTTTAGCATCTGATCACAATTTTCAAGCCAGCATTTGGCATTTAATTTGACCGTGACTTCAACAAAGAGAATCTCACACTGTTAATTAATGGAAAGTTGTGTCAGCCAGTTACCAGGAGGTTATTGCCAACAGAGGGCTGGTGTAGGTCTGGACAATGTTAGTTTGTATGCTTATAAGAGGGAATCTACAAAAAGTGAGATTTAGTTTAGAGATACAGCTCAGAAACAGAGCCCTTCGGCCCACCGAGTCCGCGCCGACCAGCGATCCCCGCTCACTAACTCTCCCCTGCACACACTAGGGACAATTTTACATTTACACCAAGACAATTAACCCACAAACCTGGAGTGCGGGAGGAAACCGAAGATCTCGGAGAAAACCCACGCAGGGCACGGGGAGAACGTACAAACTCCGCACAGACAGCACCCGCGGTCGGGATCGAACCCGGGTCTCTGGCGCTGTAAACGCTGCATGGCAGCGACTCTACCCGCGGCGCCACCGTGCCGATCTCCGAGAGATGGAGAGAGAACGTCAGCACAACAGTAGCCTGTGGGCAGGTGGGCTAGTAGGGACATGGGGCGTGTGCGTGGGCTGAAGGGCCTGTTTCCGTGCTGGATGACTCTATGACTATACAAACAGGAATGTGAGGCTCTATAAGGCGCTGATCAGACCACATTTGGAATATTGTGAGCAAATTTGGGCCCCGTATCTGATGAAGGATGTGCTGGCTCTGGCGAGGGTCCAGAGGAGGTTTACAAGAACAATCCCGGAACGAGTGGGTTAACATATGATGAGCGTTTGACGGCACTGGGCCTGTACTCGCTGGAGTTTAGAAGGATGAGGGGGAACCTCACTGAAACTTACAGAATAGTGAAAGGCCTGGATAGAGTGGATGTGGAGAGGATGTTTCCACGAGTGGGAGAGTCTAGAACCAGAGGGCACAGCCTCAGAATTAAAGGACGTTCCTTTAGGAAGGAGATGAGGAGGAATTTCTTTAGTCAGAGGGTGGTGAATCTGTGGAATTCATTGCCACAGACGGCTGTGGAGGCCACAAGTCAGTGGATATATTTAAGGCAGAGATAGATAGATTCTTGTGTTAAAGAAGGAACTGCAGATGCTGGAGAATCGAGGGTTACACAAAAAGCTGGAGAAACTCAGCGGGTGCAGCAGCATCTAAGGAGCGAAGGAGATAGGTAACGTTTCGGGTCGAGACCCTTCTTCAGACTCTGGATAGATTGTTGATCAGTGCGGGTGTCAGGGGTTATGGGGAGAAGGCAGGAGAATGGGGTTAGGAGGGAGAGATAGATCAGCTGTGATTGAATGGCGGAGTAGACTCGATGGGCCGAATTCTCCTCCTGTGACTTTGAACATGAGCTTGCAACTTACCATGGAGCCCTTGTCGCCAGGTAGCCCCAAAGGCCCAGGATCTCCTCGATCTCCCTGCAATGGAAAACGGCACGTTAACCAGGGACTTGTACCTGCAAATCTCTCCAAGTCTCTCCCTCAATCCACTGCGCAGCAATTTGCAATTTAGCAATTAAATGCCTGCACTTCAATCATCTCAACGTTAACTCCACCTACGATCGCCAACTTTCTCACTCCCAAATAAGGGACAAAAGGTCAAAATACGGGACAAATTCCCCATGCCAATTTGTTGACTGACTGGGCCGTGTCTGGGTGGATGATGAGTGGGCCCGGGTGCTGGACTGCACACAAAGCCCAGCCAGCGGGGCCAGCTGAGGGGTTTTGGCCCGGGGGCCGCGCGACACCGCGCGCTAAGTCCGGCGCCCCGACCAACTCATAGACCGATGATCGGCCGTGAGAAGGAGGGGTGGTGGTGGTGTCGGTGGTAAGCGAAGGTCCAAAGGTCGGACAGCTGGCCGGGCTGCCGACCGACCGACCGACGGGGCCACGGGCGAGGTGCTGCTGCTGCACTCCATGGGCTGCACTACGTCGGGACGGGTGAGGCGGGGCCGGACGCGACTGTCCCCTCGACCCGAGTAGTAGCGGTTGAATACGGGACATCGGCGGTCCCGTATGATTTAGCCCAATATATGGGATGTCCCGGCTAATACGGGACAGTTGGCGACACTAGCCACCACTGTGAGCTGTCTCACACACTGGCCGATGCGTGGAACAACAAGCATGTGAAGAATGTGTACGCTCGGCCTACTTCCCATTCACACCCTCCTGTGAACACACAGAACTAGTTGAGTTAGCAGCTTCAAACCTTGTACAGCACAGAAACAGGCCCTTCGGCCTATCATGCCCGTCCACGCTGATCTATTTTAATCTCATTCCCCCACATTTGGTCATTATCCCTGTATACCTCGCCCATTTCACTGGCGGTCTAAGTGTGAAACACAATGATTGTGTCTAGACTCCACCACCTCCTCTAGCAGCCAGTTCCACGTATCGACCTCTCTCTGTGTTAACAAACATAACCCTCCCATCACCTTTAACTCTATCAGGATAAAATTCCATCGCCAATGCTCTCTCTCCCAGTTTTCTATCATTAATAATAACTCGAGGGCGGTGGGGACTAGAAACACAGACAATAGGTGAAGGAGTAGGCCATTCGGCCCTTCGAGCCAGCACCGCCATTCAATGTAATCATGGCTGATCATCCCCAATCAGTACCCCGTTCTTGCTTTCTCCCCATATCCCTTGATTACGTTAGTCCTAAGAGCTAAATCTAACTCTTGAAAACATCCAGTGAATCGGCCTCCACTGTCTTCTATGGCAGAGAATTCCACAGATTCACAACTCTCTGGGTGAGAAGGTTTTTCATCATCTCAGTTCTAAATGATCTACCCCTTATTCTTAAACTGTGACCCCTGGTTCTGGACTCCCCCAACATCAGGAACATTTTTCCTGCATCAAGCCTGTCCAATCCCTTAAGAATTTTATATGTTTCTATAAGATCCCCTCTCATCCTTCTAAATTCCAGTGAATAAAAGCCCACTTGACCCATTCTCTCAGCATATGACAGTCCCGCCATCCCGGGAATTAACCTGGTGAACCTACGTTGCACTCCCTCAATAGCAAGGATGTCCTCCCTCAAATTAGGAGACCAAAACTGCACACAATACTGCAGGTGTGGTCTCACCAGGGCCCTGTACAACTGCAGTAGGACCTCTTTGCAACTAAACTCAAATCCTCTCGCAATGAAGGCCAACATGCCATTCGCTTTCTTCACAGCCTGCTGTACCTGCACGCTTACTTTCAGTGACTGATGAACAAGGACACCCAGGTCTCGTTGCACCTCCCCTTCTCCTAATTCAGATAATAATCTGCCTCCTTGTTCTTGCCACCAAAGTGGATAACCTCACATAATACTGCATCTGCCATGCATCTACCCACTCACCCAACCTGTCCAAGTCACCCTGCAGCCTCATAGCATCCTCATCGCAGCTCACACTGCCACCCAGCTTTGTGTCATCCGCAAACTTGGAGATGTTACATTTAATTCCCTTGTCTAAATCGTCAATCTATATTGTAAATAACTGGGGTCCCAGCACTGAGCCTTGCGGCACCCCACTAGTCACTGCCTGCCATTCTGAAAAGGACCCGTTAATTCCTACTCTTTGCTTCCTGTCTGCCAGCCAGTTCTCTATCCATGTCAATACCCTACCCCCAATACCATGTGCTATAATTTTGCACACTAATCTCGTGCTTGGGACCTTGTCAAAGGCTTTTGGAAAGTCCCGATACACCACATCCACTGGCTCTCCCTTATCCATTCTACTTGTTACATCCTCAAAAAATTCCAGAAGATTAGTCAAGCATGATTTCCCCTTCATAAATCCATGCTGACTTGGACTTGCTTACTTTCACAACACTTGGACAAGTTCATGGATAGGAAAGGTTTGGGGGGGGACATGGACTAAACATGGGCAACTGGGACTAGCTTAGATGCGGCATCTTGGTCCGTACGGGTCAGACGGGCTGAAGGGTCTGTGTCTGTGCCGTGTGACTGAAGCAGAACACCCCCGTTTAGTCACGTGTTGATTTACCGTTGACTCTGTGGGTCTGTGTGCCTTCATTTTGTTCTGTAACGAGTCAAGGGCTACTCACTACTGTGGGAAAATGTCACCACTGCACAGTTTAGTTTAGAGATACGGCACGGAAACAGGCCCTTCGGCCCACCGGGTCCGCGCCGACCAGCGATCCCCGCACACTAACACTATCCTACACCCACTAGGGACAATTTTTACATTGGCGGTGGCGGTGGTGGCGGTGGTGGCGGTGGCGGTGGTGGTGGTGGCGGTGGTGGTGGTGGCGGTGGTGGTGGTGGTGGCGGCGGTGGCGGCGGTGGTGGTGGCGGCGGCGGTGGTGGCGGCGGAGGCGGTGGTTGTGGCGGCAGTGGCGGTGGTGGTGGCGGCGGTGGCGGTGGTGGTGGTGGTGGCGGTGGCGGTCGTGGTGGTGGTGGTGGCGGTGGTGGTGGCGGTGGCGGTGGTGGTGGCGGTGGTGGTGGTGGTGGTGGTGGAGGAGGTGGTGGTGGTGGAGGAGGTGGTGGTGGTGGAGGAGGTGGTGGAGGAGGTGGTAGTGGAGGTGGTGGCGGTGGCGGTGGTGGAGGAGGTGGTGATGGTGGAGGAGGTGGTGGTGGTGTTGGTGGTGGAGGAGGTGGTGGTGGTGGTGGTGGCGGTCGCGGTGGTGGTGACGGTGGTGGTGGTGGTGGCGGCGGTGACAGTGGCGGTGGCGGTGGTGGCGGTGGTGGTGGTGGCGGTGGTGGTGGTGACAGTGGCGGTGGTGGTGGCGGTGGCGGTGGTGGCGGTGGCGGCGGTGGCGGTGGTGGTGGTGACAGTGTTGGTGGCAGCGGCGGTGGCGGTGGTGGCTGGAACGTGCTGCCAGGTGCGGTGGTGGTGGTGGTGACAGTGTTGGTTGTGGCGGTGGCGGTGGTGGCTGGAACGTGCTGCCAGGTGCGGTGGTGGTGGTGGTGACAGTGTTGGTGGTGGCGGTGGCGGTGGCGGTGGTGGCTGGAACGTGCTGCCAGGTGCGGTGGTGGTGGTGCAGATATCATAATGGCATTCAGACAGGCACGTGGACATGCAGGGATCGGACGGATACGAATCACGTGAAGACAGAGGCGATCAGTTTAACTTGGCATCATGTTTGGCACGGACATTGTGGGCCGAAGGGCCTGTTCTGTCTTCTATATTCAATCACCTTTATTTCAGTAACTACTGTATCCCTTACTGGTTAAGTTTCACTAATTTATGTAAATCATACCCACAATGTACGAACTGGAGGAGGTTTCCAAGGTCAGCCGGCATGGACTAGATGGGCAGAAGAGCCTGTTACTGAGCTGTATGACTCTATGATCGAGTGGGTTTCCCCCGGGTGCCACGGGTTCCCCCGGGTTCACCCCCACATCCCAAAGGCGTGCGAGGTGGGGGTGGGGGAGTGGGGGGTTAATGGGCCCCCAGTGTGTGGATGGGGGGTGGACTGTGGGGGGTGGGGGGGGTGACGGGAGTGTGGGGTGGATGGGTTACAGGGAAGATCAGTGTGGGAACATCGTGTCAGCATAGACTGGAAGGGCTGGCCAGGCTTGCTGGTGGAACCCACTGCAGCAGCAAGACTCTGCAACCTTCTGGAGTTTGAAGAAGAGTCGTGACCCAAAACGTCACCTACCCATGTCCTCCACAGATGCTGCCTGACCCGCTGAGTTACTCCAGCACTGTGTGAAACGTCACCTATCCATGTTCTCCACAGATGCTGCCTGACCCGCTGAGTTACTCCAGCGCTCTGTGAAACGTCACCTATCCATGTTCTCCACAGATGCTGCCTGACCCGCTGAGTTACTCCAGCACTCTGTGAAACGTCACCTATCCATGTTCTCCACAGATGCTGCCTGAGTCTGTGGAATTCTCTGCCTCAGAGGGCGGTGGAGGCCGGTTCTCTGGATGCTTTCACGAGAGAGCTAGATAGGGCTCTTAAAGATAGCAGAGTCAGGGGATATGGGGAGAAGGCAGGAACGGGGTACTGATTGGGGATGATCAGCCATGATCACATTGAATGGCGGTGCTGGCTCAAAGGGCCGAATGGCCTACTCCCGCACCTATTGTCTATTGTCTATTGACCTGCTGAGTTACTCCAGCACACTGCGCCTTTTTGATTGTAAGCCAGCAGCTGCAGTTCCTTGTGGCCACCAAGTGATTGTAACATATTGCATTGATGGAGAACTATCGGACGAACGAACGGAGAGGAAGTTTAATAGCTTTACCTTTTCACCGAGAATGCCAGGAGGTCCCTTCTGTCCCGGCAGCCCTGCGGGGCCCTGTGAACAGACAGACATGTCATACGGTGCGGAGCAGACACGTGAGAATCACAGCCTATCCAGGCAGCAACCTGCCAGCTGCAGTTTGCGCAGTTAAGTGACCTGTCCCACCAATATCGCATCCAGCTCTACCTTCACAGGTTCTAGGTGACAAATTAGGCCATTCGGCCCGTCGAGCCGTTCAATCTTGGCTGCTCTATCTTTCCCTCAACCCCCTTCTCCCCGTAACCCCTGACACACGCACTAAAAAACAATATCTATCTCTGCCTTAAAAATACGCACAGGCTTGTGGCCTACACAGCCGTCTGTGGCAAAGAATTCCACCGATTCACCACCCTCTGGCTAAAGAAATTCCTCCTCATCTCCTTCCTAAAGGAACGTCCTTTAATTCTGAGGCTGTGCCCTCTGGTCCTAGACTCTCCCGCTAGTCTTAACGCCACACGGGCTGCCTTTCATTGACGGTGTGGATCGCCTGCTTTCCGTCAGCTAGAGTTGCCCTCACGACGTGCCTATGAAGGGTCGCAGGGAAGCTTTGCAAGGATGTTGCGGGACTCGCGGGCCTGAGCTACAGGAGAGGTCGAGGCAGGTTGGGACTTTATTCCTTGGAGCACAGGAGGCCGATGGGTGATCTTATAGAGGTGTATAAAACCATGAGGGGAATTGAGGAGAGCGAATCGAAAAGGGCGGCACGGTGGCGCAGCGGGTAGAGCTGCTGCCTCACAGCGCCAGAGACCCGGGTTTGATCCTGACTACGGGTGCTGTCTGTACTGCGTTTGCAAGTTCCACCAGTGACCGTGTGGGTGTTTTCCGGCTGCTCCGGCTTCCTCCCACACTCCATAAATTTGCAGGTTTGTTGGTTAATTGTCTTCTGTAGAGATTGTAAATTGTCCCTAATGTGTGTAGGATAGTGCTAGTGTGTGTAGGATAGTGCTAGTGTGTGTAGGATAGTGCTAGTGTGTGTAGGATAGTGCTAGTGTGTGTAGGATAGTGCTAGTGTGTGTAGGATAGTGCTAGTGTGTGTAGGACAGTGCTAGTGTGTGTAGGATAGTGCTAGTGTGTGTAGGATAGTGCTAGTGTGTGTAGGACAGTGCTAGTGTGTGTAGGATAGTGCTAGTGTGTGTAGGATAGTGCTAGTGTGTGTAGGATAGTGCTAGTGTGTGTAGGATAGTGCTAGTGTGTGTAGGACAGTGCTAGTGTGTGTAGGACAGTGCTAGTGTGTGTAGGATAGTGCTAGTGTGTGTAGGATAGTGCTAGTGTGTGTAGGACAGTGCTAGTGTGTGTAGGATAGTGCTAGTGTGTGTAGGATAGTGCTAGTGTGTGTAGGACAGTGCTAGTGTGTGTAGGACAGTGCTAGTGTGTGTAGGATAGTGCTAGTGTGTGTAGGACAGTGCTAGTGTGTGTAGGATAGTGCTAGTGTGTGTAGGATAGTGCTAGTGTGTGTAGGATAGTGCTAGTGTGTGTAGGATAGTGCTAGTGTGTGTGGGATAGTGCTAGTGTGTGTAGGATAGTGCTAGTGTGTGTAGGATAGTGCTAGTGTGTGTAGGATAGTGCTAGTGTGTGTAGGATAGTGCTAGTGTGTGTAGGATAGTGCTAGTGTGTGTAGGATAGTGCTAGTGTGTGTAGGATAGTGCTAGTGTGTGTCGGATAGTGCTAGTGTGTGTGGGATAGTGCTAGTGTGTGTAGGACAGTGCTAGTGTGTGTAGGATAGTGCTAGTGTGTGTAGGACAGTGCTAGTGTGTGTAGGACAGTGCTAGTGTGTGTAGGACAGTGCTAGTGTGTGGGACAGTGCTAGTGTGTGGGATAGTGCTAGTGTGTGTAGGATAGTGCTAGTGTGTGTAGGACAGTGCTAGTGTGTGGGATAGTGCTAGTGTGTGTAGGATAGTGCTAGTGTGTGTAGGATAGTGCTAGTGTGTGGGATAGTGCTAGTGTGTGTAGGATAGTGCTAGTGTGTGTAGGATAGTGCTAGTGTGTGTAGGACAGTGCTAGTGTGTGTAGGATAGTGCTAGTGTGTGTAGGACAGTGCTAGTGTGTGTAGGATAGTGCTAGTGTGTGTAGGATAGTGCTAGTGTGTGTAGGATAGTGCTAGTGTGTGGGATAGTGCTAGTGTGTGTAGGACAGTGCTAGTGTGTGTAGGATAGTGCTAGTGTGTGGGATAGTGCTAGTGTGTGTAGGACAGTGCTAGTGTGTGTAGGATAGTGCTAGTGTGTGTAGGACAGTGCTAGTGTGTGTAGGATAGTGCTAGTGTGTGTAGGATAGTGCTAGTGTGTGGGATAGTGCTAGTGTGTGTAGGACAGTGCTAGTGTGTGTAGGATAGTGCTAGTGTGTGTAGGATAGTGCTAGTGTGTGTAGGATAGTGCTAGTGTGTGTAGGATAGTGCTAGTGTGTGTAGGATAGTGCCAGTGTGTGTAGGATAGTGCTAGTGTGTGTAGGATAGTGCTAGTGTGTGTAGGATAGTGCTAGTGTGTGTAGGATAGTGCTAGTGTGTGTAGGATAGTGCTAGTGTGTGTAGGATAGTGCTAGTGTGTGTAGGATAGTGCCAGTGTGTGTAGGATAGTGCTAGTGTGTGTAGGATAGTGCTAGTGTGTGTAGGATAGTGCTAGTGTGTGTAGGATAGTGCCAGTGTGTGTAGGATAGTGCTAGTGTGTGTAGGATAGTGCTAGTGTGTGTAGGATAGTGCTAGTGTGTGTAGGATAGTGTTAGTGTGTGTAGTACAGTGCTAGTGTGTACAGGATAGTGCTAGTGTGTGTAGGATAGTGCTAGTGTGTGTAGGACAGTGCTAGTGTGTGTAGGATAGTGCTAGTGTGTGGGATAGTGCCAGTGTGTGTAGGATAGTGCTAGTGTGTGTAGGATAGTGCTAGTGTGTGTAGGATAGTGCTAGTGTGTGTAGGATAGTGCTAGTGTGTGTAGGATAGTGCTAGTGTGTGTAGGATAGTGCTAGTGTGTGTAGGATAGTGCTAGTGTGTGTAGGATAGTGCTAGTGTGTGTAGGATAGTGCTGGTTTACGGAGTGACTGCCGGTCGGCGCGGACACGGTGGGCCTAAACTAAACTAAATAGATGTGGTGAATTCACAGAGTCTTTTTCCAAGTGTTGGGAAGTCATGAACTAGAGAGCAGAGGGTTAAGATGAGAAGGTGAACATTGAAAAGGAACTGAAGGCAGGTCTTTCACACAGAGGATAGTTTGGGTTTAGGTGTATCATTGTCGCCTGTGCCAAAGTTCCAGAGACAAAGTCCAATGTCCGCGATGGGGTAGAGGTGAACGTGACAGTGGGGGAGCTCGTGGCAGGACCGCTGTGGAGACGGTCCCGTCTTGATGCTGTCGATCTCACAGCTTAGTTCCCACCAACATCATCAGTGGACTCACAGGCAGATTAAAGCCACACGCGTGCCCACAATACTTCACTCCAGATTTGCATTTACAAAAGGTTTACATGAACCCTGTCGCGGGCACCTCTGCCTGACGCTGACTGATGTTCAAGGACCAACACGCCTCTGCCGTGTTGGATCAGCAAAGCGTGTTTGTGCGTGTTCTCCCCGTGCACCTGTATGTTGCACGCATTCAACTCCTGCCCTCTGGCATCACAAGATCCCCCATCACGGGCAGTCTCTCTGTCTAGAGTTAACCCTGCGACTCCCTGATTCAGCAAATCAGTCAGTGGTGAATATACAGAGGGAATCTCCCCCATCCCCCACCCCACCCCTCTCCCTTCTCCCCCACCCACCCCCAGCCCACCCCTCTCCCCCACCCACCCCCAGCCCCAACCCTCTCCATTCTCCCCCACCCACCATCCCCCACCCCCCGTCCCCCTCCCCCCCACCCTCCATCCCCCACTAGAGAGCGGTCCTGACCTCCCATCCACCTCATTGGAGACCCTCGCACTATCGTTAATCGGACTTTATCTTGCACTCAACATTATTCCCTTAAATCTGGAAAAATCTTAAATCTGGAAAAAAATTAGATTTGTCTGAATCGACAAAGCAGAATTATTTACTAGAATATGGTCTCTGTTCATAGATTATCTGAAGGGGTAGAATGGGCCGGCGCGGAAACCTGACTGTAGCTTGAACCCAGGACTAGATGAGTGGTTCTGTTCTCTGATCTACGGACCTATCTCCTAAGTTGTATTGTGGATAGTTTATTCAATTTTTCTAAGTTACTTTTTTTTCTCTCTTTATTTTTTCTATCTATTAAAAAAATAAAATAATAATTAGAGTCAATGTTAATATGTAACGGATAAATGAGGACCCCGGCTACACAGGTAGCGGAGTCCCTGGAATCCTGGATATTTAATATGTGACCGTTCAACAAAGTTCGTAGTGGTTTGGACTATGATATCTACATGCCTCTAATAAAAAAAATAACTATTAAAAATAAATAAACATTAAAAAACTAAAAGTAAAAATAAAAGTATGATTCCCTTTATCCTGTATCTGGAGACTGTGGACGGCTCGATTGTAAAACAGATTAAATGTCCACAGTGTACAGATACAGGACCAAGAGAATAACGTTTAGTGCAAGGTAAAGTCCGTTTAAAGATAGTCCGAGGGTCTCCAATGAGGTGGACGGGAGGTCAGGACCACTCTCTAGTTGGTGAGAGGACGGTTCAGTTGTTTGTTAACAGGCGGGAACATTTTTTTCCAGCACATACTTCAGTCGGCAGTGCGCGCTTTCAACGCTTACATTTAAATCAAAATATAAACGTACACCTCACAGCAAAACGGCAGAAACTGAAAGGCTGGCCACACCTACCAGCTCTCCGATCTTCCCAATGTTGCCCACGTCTCCTTGCTCACCCTGTGGGACACAACCATCACATAAAGATCCCAGCAAACACGGTACAGGGACGGGCTGGGACTGGGCTGCGTGAAGCACAGCCGATTGTGGGGATAGAATGGAGCGGCTGGGCTTGTACACGCTGGCGTTTAGAAGGATTAGTGGGTATCTCATTGAAACGTATAAGATTATTAAGGGATTGGGCACGCTAGAGGCAGGAAACATGTTCCCGACGTTGGGGGAGTCCAGAACCAGGGGCCACAGTTTAAGAATAAGGGGTCGGCCATTTAGAACGGAGATGAGAAAAAACTTTTTCACACAGAGAGTTGTGAGTCTGTGGAATTCTCTGCCTCAGAGAGCGGTGGAGGCCAATTCTCTGGAGAGAAGAGAGTTGGATAGAGCTCTTAAAAATAGCGGAGTCAGGGGATATGGGGAGAAGGCAGGAACGGGGTACTGATTGGGGATGATCAGCCATGATCACAGTGAATGACGGTGCTAGTTCGAAGGGCCGAATGGCCTACTCCTGCACCTATTGTCTATTGTCCTGACAGAGGCCGGCAGAATTGAGAGGGGGGGGGGGGGGGTGGTGACAAACCTTTACCCCACAAGAGGCTGGGTTTGATGTGGGGAAATGTCACCAAATGGTGAAAGGCCTGGATAGAGTGGGTGTGGAGAGGATGTTTCCACTAGTGGGAGAGTCCAGGACCAGAGGGCACAGCCTCAGAATTAAAGTACATTCCTTTAGGAAGGAGATGAGGAGGAATTTCTTTAGTCAGAGGGTGGTGAATCTGTGGGATTCTTTGCCACAGACGGCTGTGGAGGCCACAAGTCAGCGGATATATTTAAGGCAGAGATAGATAGATTGTTGATTAGTGCGGGTGTCAGGGGTTACGGGGAGAAGGCAGGAGAATGGGGTTAGGAGGGAGAGATAGATCAGACATGATTTAATGGTGGAGTAACTCGATGGGCCGAATGGCCTAATTCTGCTCCTATCACTTATGAACTGATGAACTCACGAGGAAGATGGACAGAGAATATCTGTAGACATTATTCAGACTCAGTTGGGATGGGCACTGATGGTTATAGCACGGACATGATGGGCTGAATGGCCTGTTTACTGTCACTGGGTTTGTGCTATTACTCCAAAGAGAAATTGTGCTGGTGATTTTGAAAGGAATACTTCCTTCTAGTAATTGTTGCTGATCTATGTACAGACGTGTCCGGAGGAAGGTGACGGGACGGGGAGATGTGGAGACGTCTCCACCAGTGGGGGAGGCTGGGACGAGGGGCAGTTACAGGATTAGGGGGCGGACATTTAAAACTGAGGTGTGTAGGAACGTCTTCTCCCAGAGGGAGGTGAATCTGTGGGTGCGGAGGCCGGATCACTGGGGGTTTAAACAGGGGGGAGAGAAATGCGTGAAAGATGGGGGGGATGGAGAAGATGAGGCCTGGGACTGAGTGTTGTCAACTGTCCCGTATTAGCCGGGACATCCCGTATTTTGGGCTAAATCGGTTTGTCCCGTACGTGACCGCCCTTGTCCCGTATTTGACCGCTACTACTCGGGTCGAGGGGACTGCCGCGTCCGGCCCCGCCTCACCCGTCCCGACGTAGTGCAGCCCGTGGAGTGCAGCAGCAGCAGCAGCAGCGCCTCCCTCGCCCGTGGCCCCGTCGGTCGGTCGGTCGGCAGCCCGGCCAGCTGTCCGACCTTCGGACCTTCGCTTACCACCGACACCACCACCACCCCTCCTTCTCACGGCCGATCATCGGTTCATGAGTTGGACGGGGCGCCGGACTTAGCGCGTGACGTTGCGCGGCCCCCGGGCCAAAACTCCTCAGCTGGCCCCGCCGGCTGGGCTTTGTGTGCAGTCCAGCACCCGGGCCCACTCATCATTCACCCAGCCACAGCCCAGTCGGTCAACGAATTGCCGTGGGGAATTTGTCCTGTATTTTGTCTCTGGTTTGTGAGCGAGAACGTTGGCAACGCTACCTGGGGCAGATCACGGTGGGGGTGGGGCTGGCTGGAGGGGCCGAGTGGTACGGCTCCTGCTATTATGATACGTTCTTGAAACCAACTGTTACCTTAATGCCTTCAACCCCGTCCTCTCCTGCGTAGCCTTTCCGGCCAGGCCTGCCCTGAAACATAGAAGTCGTAAGAAACTTAGTGAGGCCGTGAGTCTACCTCAGTGTCAAACAGTCACACAGTGATACAGTGTGGAAACCTGCCCTTAGGCCCAATCTACCCACACCGGCCAACATGCCCCAGTCACACTAGTCCCGCCTGCCTGCGTTTGGCCCATTTCCCTCCAAACCTGTCCTATCCATGTACCTGTCTAACTGTTTCTGAAACGTTGGGATAGTCCCAGCCTCAACTACCTCCTCTGGCAGCTTGTTCCATACACCCACCACCCTCTGTGTGAAAACGTTACCCCTCAGATTCCTATTAAATCTTTTCCCCTTCACCTTGAACCAATGTCCACATACAATGATGCAAGATTGACTGAACAGAGATAGTGGACCCTAAATCCTTAACCCAATTCTGATACCAAAATGCCTGATGATTTTCTCCATTGTCGAGTCATAGCTCACACTCCAAGATGGCGGCCAGCCCAGGCGTGATGGCCTGGTGAAGCAGATCTACAAACACAATCGTTACAATCATTCCACACACTTAAATCTACCCCTACAGCAACATTTCGTACTTTACCTATGACTGGTTTCACCTTGCAATAAACGTCATTCCCTTATCTGCCAGGTTCATTCCCGGGATGGCGGGACTGTCATACGCTGAGAGAATGGAGCGGCTGGGCTTGTATACTCTGTGGAGTTTAGAAGGATGAGATGGGATCCTATTGAAACATATAAGATTATTAAGGGTTTGGACACGCTAGAGGCAGGAAACATGTTCCCGATGTTGGGTGAGTCCAGAACCAGGGGCCCCTGTTTAAAGAATAAGGGGTAAGCCATTTAGAATGGAGATGAGGAAACACTTCTTCACACACAGAGTGGTGAGTCTGTGGAATTCTCTGCCTCAGAGGGCGGTGGAGGCCGGTTCTCTGGATACTTTCAAGAGAGAGCTAGATAAGGCTCTTAAAGATAGTGGAGTCAGGGGATATGGGGAGAAGGCAGGAACGGGGCACTGATTGTGGATGATCAGCCATGATCACATTGAATGGCGGTGCTGGCTCGAAGGGCGAATGGCCTACTCCTGCACCTATTGTCTATTGTCTATCAAGTACCTGTACACTGTGGACGGCTCGATTGTAATCATGTATTGTCTTTCCGCTGACTGGTTAGCACTCAACAAAAGCTTTTCACTGTACCTCGGTACACATGACAATAAACTGAACTGAACTGAAGTTGCAGAGATTCATACAGCACGGAATCAGGCCCTTCGGCCCATCTTTCCCACACCGACCAACATGTCCCATCTACACTATTCAAACCTGCCCACATTTGCCCCACGTAAACCTGTCCTATCCACAAACCTGTCCAAATATCTCTGACCCGTTTTTTGAAAGGACAAAGAAATTTTAATTATGCCACAGAAAAGCAAATAATTGCTGATGTCAGAAATCTGCAAATCAGGAAAACAGAAAATATTGGCAAAAGTCAACAGGTCAGGCAGCATCCGGGGGGAGAGACACGGATCACGTTCCCTGCGTAGATGGTGCGTGGCCCGCTGAGTTCTTTGTGCTTTGTGGTTTGGCCAAGCGGTTTTAGATGGGTCCATCAGGATAAAGGGAGTGATGGTTTAACACTTACAACAGGCCCCAGGTTCCCCGCAGGCCCAACCGGTCCTTCAGCTCCCTGTGGTACAAACACAAACACATTGTTCACTTGCTATTCACAAACACTGACAGATGAGCTGAACAGTGGTGCAGCGGGTAGGGCTGCTGCCTCACAGCTCCAGGGTTCCCCGGTTCGATCCCGACCTCTGGTGCTGTCTGCACGTTCTCCCTGGGACCTCGTGGGTTTCCTCCGGGTGCTCAGGTTTCCTCCCACATCCCAAAAACGTGCGGGGCGAGTGGAGGGGTTAGCGGGCGGCTGTAAATTGTCCCCAGTGTGTGGGTGAGGGGGTAGGCAGTGGGGTCGTGTGGGGAGAATGTGAGGGGACCAGTGTAGATGGGTGGTTGATGGCCAGCATGGGTCGATGGGTCGAAGGGCCTGTTTCTGTGCTGTATTTGCCTCCGTGGAGGGTAAAGGTTCACATGTGAACGATACGATGATCAACAGGTTGCCCGGTGTTCTGACCCTGAGATAAACACAGAGTGCTGGAGTAACTCAGCGGGTCAGGCAGCATCTGTGGAGAACATGGATAGGTGACGTTTCAGAGTGCTGGAGTAACTCAGTGGGTCAGGCAGCATCTGTGGAGAACATGGATAGGTGATGTTTCACAGAGTGCTGGAGTAACTCAGCGGGTCAGGCAGCATCTGTGGAGAACATGGATAGGTGATGTTTCACAGAGTGCTGGAGTAACTCAGCGGGTCAGGCAGCATCTGTGGAGAACATGGATAGGTGACGTTTCAGAGTGCTGGAGTAACTCAGCGGGTCAGTCAGCATCTGTGGAGAACATGGATAGGTGATGTTTCACAGAGTGCTGGAGTAACTCAGCGGGTCAGGCAGCATCTGTGGAGAACATGGATAGGTGACGTTTCACAGAGTGCTGGAGTAACTCAGCGGGTCAGGCAGCATCTGTGGAGAACATGGATAGGTGACGTTTCACAGAGTGCTGGAGTAACTCAGCGGGTCAGGCAGCATCTGTGGAGACAATAAACAGGCGACGCTGTGGGTTGGGGCCCTTCCTCAGACGGATGGAGTAGAGTGGAAGAGACCTGGACAAGAGAAATGGGGTTGAGGCAAAGTCTGGCGAGTGATAGGTGGATACAGGTGAGGGGGAGGTGGGCAGATGGGTGTAGTGAGTGACAAAGGCTGGAGTTGACGAGGGGACAAAAGGGGGTCGGGTACCCAGGGATGATGAGGAGGAGTGGAATGTGAAGCCGGATGAGGGATGTGGGTGGAAGGGGATGGGAGGGGGGGGGGGGTAAAAGGGGAATGTGAGATGAGTGTGGGGAGGAGGCGGGGTTGGGAATTGTGGGCAGACCAAGCTTCAGGTACTGGTCAACATTCCCAGGAACAGCCGCTGGCCACCTACCTCCTGGCCCTTTGATCCAAGCGGTCCAGGTGGACCCCTCTCTGCAGCCTCACCCTAAACAGCCAGACAAGAGCAACACAACAACGTCAAACTCCAGTACAACAGGTGGAGCAAAGGGGAAGATACAGAGTGCAGAGTATAGTTCTCAGCATTGGAGCGCATCAGTCCCACAGACAAAGTCCAATGGTTGGCTTACAGAACGAGGGGCCAGAAGACACTCAGACAGGTATATGGATAGGAAAGATTTAGAGGGATATGGGCAAAATGTGGGCAGATGGGGCTAGTGTAGATGGGGCATCTTAGTTAGCATGCAGAATTGGGCCGAAGGGCCTGTGTGTCTCTATGACTATGAGATTGGCATCATGTGAATGGGACAGCACCCCTAGCTTATGGAAGGACCGTTCAGAAGCCTGATAACAGCGGGGAAGAAGCTGTTGGTGGTGCGAGCTTCGGTATCTTCTGTCGGCCGGGGGGAGTGGCCACTGGAGGCCCTGCAGCAGCCTGGGGTTCGGCTGGACCGGGCCCCGCTACAAGCACGAGCGCGTGGACCGCTCGCAGCCTACAGCGGTGGAGCGGTGGAGCGGTGGCCAGGCCCCGACAGTGAACGTGGGGAACTGGCACCAGACATGGCAGGGCCAGCACTGTGTGCAAAATGAATTCACAATGGCATGTTTCATTGCATACGTCGCAATAAATATCATTGAACCATTCAACAGAGAGCCTCTTAAAGATAGCGGAGTCAGGGGATATGGGGAGAAGGCAGGAACGGGTACTGATTGGGGATGATCAGCCATGATTACAGTGAATGACGGTGCTGGCTCGAAGGGCCGAATGGCCTACTCCTGCACCTGTTGTCTAATAGAGTGCCGCGTCATGTGTTCTGAGGTACAGTAAAAAGCCCAGTGTGCGCTGTCACGTCACGCTGTACGTGGGCACAACCCAGCCACACACACGCGCACACGCACACACGCATGCACACACGTGCACACACACACACGCACACACGTGCACACACACACACACACGCACACGTGCACACGCACACATGCACACTCACACACGCACACATACACATACACACACGCACACATGTGCACACACGCACACGCACACATACACACACGCACACGCACACACGCACACTCACACACGCACACTCACACACGCACACGCACACATACACACGCACACACGCACACATGCACACTCACACACGCACACACGCACACATGCACACTCACACACGCACAATCACACACGCACACGCACACATACACACGCACACACGCACATGCACACGCACACACACACGCACACACGCACGCCCGCACGCACACACGCACACACACACATGCATGCATGCGCACACGCACGCACACGAACAACAGGAAGTGCTACCTTTGACCCTTCACCTCCATTCGGGCCCGGCAGCCCGATATCTCCTGGGAAACCCTAGAACAGGAAGAGTGTGGAAGGTCAGCAAAGTCCCAACATCATCACCACCCTTCACCCTGCATGCAAACCTCGCCCTGGTCTGCTCAGGCCCATCACAGTACCAGCCCCCGTCCCCATCGCCACGTCCTACACCCACAACAATGTCCTCTCTGCCCCCATCCCACCGCTCCATCATAGTTCACTTTAGTTTACCGAGGTGCAGTGAAAAGCTTCTGTTGTGAGCTAACCAGTCAATGGGAAGACAACACATGATTACAATCGAGCCGTCCACAGGATGAAGGGAAGGATAAAGTCCAATTAAAGATAGTCCGAGGGTCACCAATGAGGTAGATGGGAGGTCAAGGCCGCTCTCTAGTTGATGAGAGGATGGTTCAGTTGCCTGATAACAGCCGGGAAGAAACTGTCCCTGAATCTGGAGGTGTGCGTTCGTTTTCACACTTCTGTACCTCTTGCCCGATGGGAGAGGGGAGAAGAGGGAGTGGCCGGGGTGAGACTGGTCCGTGATGATGCTGCTGGCCTTGCCGAGGCAGCGTGAGGTGTAGATGGAGGCGATGGAAGTGAGGTTGGTTTGTGTGTGTGACGGTCTGGGCTGCACTGTCCACAATTTGCTGCGGTTTCTTGCGGTCTTGGATGGAGCTGTTACCCAAACTGTTGTGCATCCCGGCAAACACACTTTCTGCGCATCTGTAGATGTTGGTGGGACAAGCTGAACGAAGGAAGTAGAGGCATTGGTGGCCTTTCCCTGCAGGCCGTTCCGTCAGCTGCTGGACTCAGGTGGGATTTCCTCCCTAATCCTCACTGCCTCTCTTTCATCCACAGAGTTTCTCCTCTGAAACTGCAGAAACAAGGAACTGCAGATGCTGGTTAACGTATGAAAGGACCCAAGATGCTGGAGTAACTCAGCATGTCAGGCAGCATCAAGAGCACGTAGAGAGGTGGCGTTTTGGGTTGAGACCGTTCTTCAGAAGAAAGAAAGACCCTTATTCAGTCGGAAGAAAGGACGTACCGTTAGAAAGGAGATGAGGAGGAATTTCTTTAGCCAGAGGGTGGTGAATCTGTGGGATTCATTGCCACAGACGGCTGTGGAGGCCACAAGTCAGTGGATATATATAAGGCAGAGATAGATAGATTGTTGATCAGTACGGGTGTCAGGGGAGAAGGCAGGAGAATGGGGTTAGGAGGGAGAGATAGATCAGCCATGATTGAATGGCGAAGGGGACTTGATGGGCCGAATGGCCTAATTCTGCTCCTATCATTTGTGAACATGAGCTTATCCTTCGTGTAGCTTTAGTTTATTGCCACGTGTACCGAGGCTTTCTGCTGCACGCCCTCCATTCAGATCAGATAATGCACAGATTATTTATCAATAAACAAAATACTTCTAAAGCGGAGATTGACAGTTTCTGAGTAGTACGGGTGCCGGGGGTTACGGGGAGAAGGCAGGAGAATGCAGTTGAAAGAGTAAGATAGATCAGCCATGATTGAATGGTGGAGTAGACTTGATGGGCCGAGTGGCCTAATTCTGCTCCCATGACTCACGAACTATCAGTCTAAAGAAGGGTTCCAATCTGAAACGTTGTCTGCTTCAGTCTGAGGAAGGGTCCCAACCTTAACCGTGCCTCCACAGATGCAGCCTGACCCGCTGAGGTCCGCCAGCACTCTGTGCTTTGCTCAAAGGTGATTTCTGGCTGGCCAATGTCCACCAATAGTCCCGGACTACAGCTCCACCCCACATCTATATATGAAGGAACTGCAGATGCTGGTTCACACTAAAGATAGACACAAAGTGCTGGAGTAACTGGGCGGGACAGGCAGCATCTCAGGAGAGCAGGAATGGGTGACGTTTCGGGTCGAGACCCTTCTTCAGACTGAGGGAATGTCTCCCTCTCCCCTGACTCTCAACCCGAGGAAGGGTCTCGTCCTGAAAGGTCACCCATTCCTGCTCTCCAGAGATGCTGCCTGTCCCGCTGAGTTACTCCAGCACGTTGTGTGTATCTCCGACATCTGTCCGACTGAAATGTATTCAAGATTTTTGGAAAATCCTGTGCCAAACCTTAGAAGATGTGGAAGCATCTGAGAGCGATCTGGAAGTATTTACATTTCAAATGCTTCGTATTTACAGAAAGGGCTCTCTCTCGCACAGAACAGTGCAATGAATGCAATAAACCCATAATCCCACCGTTCTATTCATAAACGCTCAGTTTAACACAGCATGGAAAAGGCAATGCTTAATGAGCCCCAGATGAATCCTTGTCTAACAGAATGGTTACAGAGCAAGCTATCTTTGCCAGAGTCTCCAACTCATTATCATCTCATATGTATTCTGGTGGTTTCTCGACACATATTGTCTCCAACTGATGCGCAGATATCCCCTGTAACAGACATCCCCACCATTCCCATCGACGGTTTTAGTCACCCGGTTATGGGAAGGATGCCGTGAAGCTGCAAAGTGTGCCAAGAAGATAGACAATAGGTGCCATTCGGCCCTTCGAGCCAGCACCGCCATTCATTGTAATCATGGCTGATCATACACAATCAGTACCCCGTTCCTGCCTTCTCCCCATATCCCCTGATTCCGCTAGCCCCTAGAGCTCTGTCTAACTCTCTTTTAAATGCATTCAGTTCTGTGGCAGAGAATTCCACAAAATTCCACAAAATTTTCTGGGAGAATTTTTTTTTCCTCATCCCAGTTTTAAATGGCCTCCCCTTTATTCTTAGACTGTGGCCCCTGGTTCTGGACTCGCCCAACATGGGGAACATTTTTCCTGCTTCTTGCTTGTCCAGTCCTTTTATAATTGTATGTTTCTATAAGATCCCCCCTCGTCCTTCTAAATTCCAGTGAATACAAGCCCAGTCTTTCCAGACTTTCCTCATATTTCCTCAGTTTGCCAGGACCCGAGGGTGTGAGCTACAGGGAGAGGTTGAGCAGGCTGGGACTTTATTCCTTGGAGTGTAAGAGGCTGAGGTCCTTCTGCAGTTGTACAAAGCCCTAGTGAGACCACACCTGGAATATTGTGTGCAGTTTTGATCCCCTAATTTGAGGAAGGACATTCTTGCTATTGAGGGAGTGCAGCGTAGGTTTACAAGGTTAATTCCTGGGATGGCGGGACTGTCATATCCCCATATCCCCTGACTCCGCTATCTTTAAGAGCCCTATCTAACTCTCTCTCGAAAGTATCCAGAGAAGCTTTCTCCACCGCCCTCTGAGGCAGAGAATTCCACAGACTCACCACTCTCTGTGAGAAAAAGTGTTTCCTCGTCTCCGTTCTAAATGGCTTATTCCTTATTCTTAAACTGTGGCCCCTGGTTCTGGACAGTGAAACTAGTCGGTGAACTAGGGTGGGAGAGGAACGGAGAGAGAGGGAAAGCAAGGGCTACTTGAAGTTAGAGAAGTCAATGTTGATACCTCTGGGGTGTAAACTGCCCAAGCGAAATATGAGGAGCTGTTCCTCCAATTTGAGTGTGGCCTCACTCCGGCCCGCACCGTCCAAGCCGCCAGGACATGGTCCACTGGACCTCTTGTCTCAGTCGTGATCAACAATCTACTTAATTAGTCATAGAACTGAAGAACAGAAATAGGCCATTCGGCCCACCTTATTCATGCTGACCCAGTTGGCATACTGGGCTAGTCCCATTTACCTGTACTTTGTCTATATCCCTCGCAGCCCATCGTATCCATATATCTGTCTAAACATCTTTACATAATTTCATAAGTGATAGGAGCAGAATTAGGCCATTCGGCCCAATCAAGTCTACTCCGCCAGTCAATCACGGCTGATCTATCTCGCCCTCTCAACCCCATTCTCCTGCCTTCTCCCCGTAACCCCTGACACCCGCACTGAACATGAATCTGTCAATCTCTGCTGTAAAAATATCTGTTGACTTGACCTCCACAGCGTTCACTGTATCCGTGCCCCTCATCATCTTGTACACCTCAGTCAGGTCACCCCTCAACCTCCTGCAGTCCACAGGACAGAGTCCCAGCCCCTCCATCCTCTCCCCAAGTCGAGCCCGCAAGCCCAGGTAACACCCTGGTCAATTGCTTTTAATGGGAATATTATTTTCCCAGCATAGTTCCAGTGAAGTTTGAGATTTGACTGTGAGCGGAAACCTTGATGTTTGATCACAGAAAATTATCCTTTACAAATGATCCTAAATGAGTGAGTAAAGGAAATTGGGGGCAATTGGGGGCACGTTTAATCTGGCACCATAACAGTCATAGCAGACCCTTCGGCCCAATGAGTCCACATTCTTAGACCCCCTTCGATCATGGCTGACCATGGGAGTTTCCAGGGTTGGAGGACGCCTGTGCGTGACTTTGTTTAACGTGGGGAGACTGGTGCACAGATAGCCACCCCACGTGGGGTCCTTGACAGATCTGGGTCAGGATCCAGTGGCATGGAGTCCAAGACGACCGGAGACCCTTTTCTGCCGCAGCCTTCATCCGCCTTCCCAGCCGTTGTGACGCTCCACTAAGGTCAGCCATCATCCTCCGCCTGTTCCACCGTTGAGGTCTTGGTTAGATTGGCTCTGTGTCAGAGACCTCCCCCTCGACCTTACCGCCATGGGTGGCCCTACCAGGAGCATCGCTCCAGACGGCATCGCTCTCAGGATGTCAGGTCCACACAAGCTTCTCCACCACCACAAGGGGACAATCCACAGAGAGTCTGCATGGACTGTCACAGATGCATCTACACTGACCCCGTCTCCCCCTCATCAACTCCCCCACAAACTCTTTGAATCCCTTCCCTCTGGAAGGCGACTCCGGATTGTCAAAGCTGCCACATCCAGACATAAAAACAGTTTAAATCCACGAATAGTTGCTCTACTCAACAGCCAAAATTCTGTAGCCTCCCTTTGATCTGGTATTTTGTTGGTTGATCAATGGTGTTTTATCATTAATGTTTGATTATTATTAATGTTTCGTGTTTTCTGAGTCATTTGTAACTGTCACTGTATGTCATGTTACTTGTGGGTGGAGCACCAAGGGAAATTCCTTGTATGTGAATTCTTGGCCAATAACCTTACTTACTTACTTACATACTTAGATTCCACCCCCCACCCACACACTGGGGGCAATTTACAGAGGCCCATTAACCCCCCCCCCCCCCACCTTTGTTTACAGTCTTTCTGGTGACTGGATAACATGCAACAGAAAAGCTTATCACTGTACCTCGGTACACGTGACAAAAAACTAAACTGAACTAAAATGTTGTTGGCATGTGGATGGAAACTTGTGGAATCACAAGCGACGGCTGAGAGACCGTGCAAACTCCACACAGACAGTGGCGGAGGTGGGGATCGAACCTTGGTCTCTGGAGCTGTGAGGTAGTGGCTCTTCCCGCTGCTTGGCTGAGCCTGCAGCAGTAGCTTACGGCCACAAGGTGGCAGAAGGTGCACACTTGCCAATGGCTGCATGGAGCCAGGGAGCAGAAACACACTGAGCTGCCCGTACATCCACATCAATCTGCCCTCAACTCCCCGGCACCCTCCACCAGGAAACATTCAATCAGCGGCAATCCCCAGAATCTATCTTTAATCACCACAGTGAAACAGCCCGGACAGAGTGGATGTGGAGAGGATGTTTCCACTAGTGGGAGAGTCTAGGACCAGAGGGCACAGCCTCAGAATTAAAGGACGTTTCTTTAGGAAGGAGATGAGGAGGAATTTCTTTAGTCAGAGGGTGGTGAATCTGTGGAATTCTTTGCCACAGACGGCTGCGGAGGCCACAAGTCAGTGGATATTTTTAAGGCAGTGATAGATAGATTGTTGATTAGTGCGGGTGTCAGAGGTTATGGGGAGAAGGCAGGAGAATGGGGTTAGGAGGGAGAGATAGATGACAATAAACTCTTTTGACTTTGACTTTGACTTAGATCAGCCATGATTGAATGGCAGAGTAGACTCGATGGGCTGAATGGCCTACTTCAGTTCCTATGACATGTGAAAATATAATAGATGGGTACAAAATGCTGGAGTAACTCAGCGGGACAGGCAGCATCTCTGCAGAGAAGGAATGGGCGACGTTTCGTGTCGCGACCCGTCTTCAGACTGTACCTCAGTGTGAGGAAGGGTCTCGACCCAAAACCCATTCCTTCTCCCCAGAGATGCTGCCTGTCCCGCTGAGTTACTCCAGCATTTTGTGCCCATCTTCGGTGCAAACCAGCATGTACAGCCCCCTCCCACACAACCTATAATAGGCCTGAGTGTTTCCCATGGTCATGTTAATCTGTACAAAGCATTCGCACTTTACCTCGGGTCCTGGCAGTCCGGGTAAACCCTGTGGTCCAGTGTCACCCATTTTACCCTAGGACAAAAAGCAAGTCTGGTGTCAAACAGACAGTGAACAAACAAATAGCTGCAGCTGCTGGAGACGCAATAAACCAGAAGGTGCAGGATCAGTTCATTCCGAGGAGGAAGAAAGATTCCAAGCGGAGTAAGGGGCGACCGTGGCTGGCAAGGGACGTCAGGGACAGTATAAAAATAAACGAGAAGAAGTACAACGTAGCAAAGATGAGCGGGAAGCAAGAGGATTGGGGAATGTTTAAAGAGCAACAGAAGATAACTAAAATGACAATACGGGGAGAAAAGATGAAGTATGAAGGCAAGCTAGCCAAGAATATAAAGCTGGATAGTAAAAGCTTCTTTAGGTATGTGAAGAGGAAAAAATTAGTTATGACAAATGTGGGTCCCTTGAAGACAGAAACGGGTGAATTTATTATGGGGAACAAGGAGATGGCAGACGAGTTGAACGGGTACTTTGGTTCTGTCTTCACTAAGGAAAACACAAACAATCGTCCTGATGTACTGGGGACAGACCTAGCGTGATGGAGGAACTGAAGGGAATTCACATTAGTTAGGAAATGGTGTTGGGTGGACTGAAGGCTAATAAATCCCTAGGTAGGGCCTGACGGTCTACATCCCAGGGTAATCAAGGAGCTGACTCTAGAAATCATGGACGCATTGATAACCATTTCCCAATGTCCTATAGATTCTGGACCAGTTCCGGTTGATTGGAGGGTAGCTAATGTTATCCCACTTTTTAGGAAAGGCGGGAGAGAGAAAACAGGGAATTATTGACCAGTTATCCTGACATCAGTGGTGGGGAAGATGCTGAAAGATGTGCATAGCAGTAGCAGGATCGATTCAAGTCAGCATGGATTTATGCTTGACTAATCTTCTGGAATTTTTTGAGGATGCAACAAGTAAAATGGACAAGGGAGAGCCAGTGGATGTAGTATACCTGGACTTTCAAAAAGCCTTTGATAAGGTCCCACATAGGAGATTAGTGGGCAAAATTGGAGCACATGGTATTGGGGGTAGAGTGTTGACATGGATAGAGAAGTGGTTGGCAGACAGGAAACAACGAGTAGGGATTAACGGGTCCCTTTCAGAATGGCAGGCAGTGACTAGTGGGGTACCACAAGGCTCGGTGCTGGGACCCCAGCTATTTACAATTCTCTGTGTGAAAAAGTATTTCCTCATCTCAGTTCTAAATGGCTTACCCCTTATTCTTAAACTGTGGTCCCTGGTTCTGGACTCCCCCAACATCGGGAACATGTTTCTTGCTTCTAGCGTGTCCAAGCCCTTAATAATCTTATATGTCTCAATGAGATTTCCTCTCACCCTTCTAAACTCCAGAGTGTACAAGCCCAGCTGCTCCATTCTCTCAGCATATGACAGTCCCGCCATCCCGGGAATTAACCTTGTGGATCTACACTGCACTCCTTCAATAGCAAGAATGTTCTTCCTCAAATTAGGGGACCAAAACTGCACCTCACAAAACTGCCCTGTGGTCTCACTAGGGCTCTGTACAACTGCAGAAGGACTTCTTTGCTCCTATACTCATCTCCTCTTGTTATAAAGGCCAACATGCCATTCGCTTTCTTCACTGCCTGCTGTACCTGCATGCTTACTTTCATTGACTGATGAACAAGGACCCCCAGATCCCGTTGTACTTCCCCTTTTCCCAACTTGACTCCATTTAGATAATAATCTGCCTTCCTGTTTTTGCCACCAAAGTGGATAACCTCACATTTATCCACATTATACTGCATTTGCCATGCATCTGCCCACTTCCCCAACCTGTCCAAGTCACCCTGCATTCTCATAGCATCCTCCTCACAGTTCACACTGCCACCCAGCTTTGTGTCATCTGCAAATTTGCTAATGTCACTTTGAATCCCTTCATCTAAATCATGAATGTATATTGTAAAATAAGCATGAGAGAGTTGTACGACATTGGTGGGGGGTGTACTTGGGGTATCGTGTTCAGTTTTGGTCACCCTATTGCAGCAAAGATGAATGAAGCTGGAAAGAATGGAGAGACGATTTAAGAGGATGTTGTCAGGACTCGAGGGTCTAAGCTTCTGGGAGAGGTTGGGCAGACTAGGATTTTACTCCTTGGAGCGCAAACTGGCTGAGGGGTGATCACATAGAGGTGGAAAAGATCTTGAGAGTAACAGTTAGGGTGAATACACAGAGTATTTTTCCCCCAGAGTGGGGAATCGAGAACCAGAGGACATAAGTTTAAGGTGAGAGGACAAAGATTTAATACAAACCTGAGGGGCAACGTTTTCCTATAGTGGGTGGGTGTACGGAATGAGCTGCCAGAGGAGGTCGTTGAGGCAGGTACGATAATAACATTTAAAGGACATTTGGACATGTACATGGATAGGACAGGTTTAGAGGGATATGGGCCAAATGTAGGCAAACGGGACTAGTGTAGATGGGGCATGTTGGTCGGCATGGAGGATTGGGCTGAAGGGCCTGTTTCCGTGTTGTGTGACGAGGTGAATGATACGCACCTGTGGTCCTGGCTTCCCTCTCGCTCCAGGTGGTCCCGTCAGGCCAACGGTGCCCTTCAAAGACAGCCCGCACAATTGGTCAATACACAAGCCCACAGCCCCCCCCATCAGCACTACCCGCCGCAGTGACTGGGTAGAGAGGGTGGTGTCCACATCATCACCGCAGGGTCTTCCCAGCGCGACGCTCATTCATCCCCTCCCCCCCAACCCCACCCACACGGCCTTCCCTCAACACCCCCCCCGATCCCGCCCCTCCCTCACCCCCCCACACCCGCCCCTCCCTCCCCCCCCACACAGCGTTCCTTCCCCACCCCCTGCACACCTACCCCTCCCACACCCGCCCCTCCCTCACCCCCCCACACCCGCCCCTCCCTCACCCCCCCCACACCCGCCCCTCCCTCACCCCCCCCACACCCGCCCCTCCCTCACCCCCCCCACACCCGCCCCTCTCTTACCCCCCCCACACCCGCCCCTCCCTCACCCCCCCCACACCCGCCCCTCCCTCACCCCCCCCGCACCCGCCCCTTCCTCATCCCCCCCCACACCCACCCCTCCCTCACCCCCCCCCACACCCACCCCACCCTCACCCGTGAGGGGGGAGGGGGGTAACGTGAGGGGGAGGGGGGGAGGGGGGGAGGGGGGTAACGTGAGGGGGAGGGGGGGGTAACGTGAGGGGGGGGGTAACGTGTGAGGGGGAGGGGGGTAACGTGAGGGGGAGGGGGGTAACGTGAGGGGGAGGGGTAACGTGAGGGGGAGGGGGGTAACGTGAGGGGGAGGGGGGGTAACGTGAGGGGGAGGGGGGTAACGTGAGGGGGGAGCGGGGGTAACGTGAGGGGGGAGGGGGGTAACGTGAGGGGGAGCGGGGGTAACGTGAGGGGGGAGGGGGGTAACGTGAGGGGGAGGGGGGTAACGTGAGGGGAGGGGGGTAACGTGAGGGGGGAGGGGGGGTAACGTGAGGGGGAGAGGGGGGTAACGTGAGGGGGGAGGGGGGGTAACGTGAGGGGGAGGGGGGGTAACGTGAGGGGGGAGGGGGGGTAACGTGAGAGGGAGGGGGTAACGTGAGGGGGAGGGGGGTAACAAGGAGAAGGGGGGAGGGGGGTGAGCATGTACGTACCCGGTCTCCGGCGAATCCTTTCTCTCCGGGAGCTCCCAGCAACCCCAGATTGCCCTGGGTAGCACATCATCACAATTAACACACTAATCTTCACACTGCATCAGCACAGAAGCAGCTCACGTCCCCCGTCCCCCCCCGTCCCCCCCCGTCCCCCCCGTCCCCCCCCCGTCCCCCCCGTCCCCCCCCGCCCTCCCAACACACTGCACACTTTTAGTTCAGTTCAGTTCAGAGCTGCATCATGGAACCAGGCCCTTCAGCCCAGTGAGACTGTGCCGGCCAGCGAACACCCTGAACACTGGCACTTTCCACACCGGGGACAATTGACAAATGTACCAAACCCAATTAACCAAAGAGGAAGCTGACGGAACTTTCCTGCCTTCCCCCTCACACAGTGGGAGGGAAGTGACAAAACATGCCACTTGAACCTACAAACCTGCACGGCTTTGGAGTGTGGGAGGAAACCGGAGCTCCCGGAGAAAACCCACGCAGGTCACGGGGAGAACGTGCAAACTCCGTACAGACAGCACCTGGAGCCAGGATATAACCCGGGCCTCTGGAGCAGTGAGGCAGCAGCTCGACCCACTGCGCCACCGCGCCTCCCCTGAAGCTGATGTTGTCAATTTGCAGAGCAAATACTTTGGAGCTTTGGAAATAATCAGTGAAAGTGTTTCCTCAGCGCGAGGGGTCGGAATCAAAGCATATCAAAGCTGCATCACTCCCTGGCTTCCTGCAGAGCAATGTGGTTCCAATTGACGTTGGGGTCAAGTGGAAATGTTAGCGTACGCCGGAAAGCACTTTCACGAGAAGATAGAAGCCGTGAATCACTGCAGAGGCTCAGTGCTTGTCATGGCCCTGCACTGATGTCACTCTGGGGAAACACTCCTTCCACATGCCATCCCTCGCCTCTCCTGACCTCTCCACACACATCACTACATGCTGGTGCTCTGGGGATCAGAGTTAGACCTCCGCTGTCTGTCTGCCGTTATACAAGGCGACACAGATCAGAAAATCCTGCAGGCACCATCCCAATCCCAGCTTCTGGTTCAGGTTTAAGTCTAGTATAGACAATAGGTGCAGGAGTAGGCCATTCAGCCCTTCGAGCCTGCACCGTCATTCAATGTGATCATGGCTGATCATCCTCAATCAGTACCCCGTTCCTGCCTTCTCCCCATATCCCCTGACTCCGCTATTTTTAAGAGCCCGATCTAGCTCTCTCTTGAAAGTATCCAGAGAACCAGCCCCACCGCCCTCTGAGACAGAGAATTC
Source organism: Raja brachyura (assembly GCA_963514005.1). Next base: position 76,640,561 of record OY740790.1, read on the forward strand.
CACAGACTCACAACTCTCTGTGAGAAAAAGTGTTTCCTCGTCTCCGTTCTAAATGGCTTACCCCTTATTCTTAAACTGTGGCCCCTGGTTCTGGACTCCCCCAACATCGGGAACATGTTTCCTGCCTCTAGCGTGTCCAAACCCTTAATAATCTTATATGTTTCAATAAGATCCCCTCTCATCCTTCTAAACTCCAGAGTGTACAAGCCCAGCTGCTCCATTCTCTCAGCATATGACAGTCCCGCCATCCCGGGAATTAACCTTGTAAACCTACACTGCACTCCCTCAATAGCAAGAATGTCCTTCCTCAAATTAGGGGACCAAAACTGCACACAATACTCCAGGTGTGGTCTCACTAGGGCCCTGTACAACTGCAGAAGGACCTCTTTGCTCCTATACTCAACTCCTCTTGTTATAAAGGCCAACATGTCATTAGCTTTCTTCACTGCCTGCTGTACCTGCATGCTTACTTTGATAGACTGATGAACAAGGACTCCCCAGATCCCCTTGTACTTTCCCTTGTCGCAACTTGACACCATTCAGATAATAATCTGCCTTCCTGTTTTTGCTACCAAAGTGGATAACCTCACATTTATCCGCATTAAACTGCATCTGCCATGCTTCTGCCCATTCACGCAACCTGTGCAAGTCACCCTGCATCCTCATAGCATCCTCCTCACAGTTCATCCCGTCATGACCCTGTTACTGACATGTGCACCGAGGTACAGCCTCCTCACAGCGGTTTCCTCCCACATCACAAAATCGTACAAGTTTATAGACTAATTGGCTTCTGTAAATTGTACCTAATGTGTAGAATAGAAATGGTGTACGGGCTGATTTGTGGGAGAAGAGCTTCTGCATCTACGCTGTATCTCTAAATTAAACTAGACTAAATCAAATAATACTATACATGTTCCTTAATATAATCAAGTCAAACTCAGCTACAATAGATTCAGACGTTTATACCTCCTCGGAGCAGAATTAGGCCATTCAGCCCATCGAGTTTAAGGATAAGGGGGAAGTTTTTTAGGGCCGAGATGAGGAAAACATTTTTCACACAGAGAGTGGTGAGTCTCTGGAATTATCTGCCACAGAAGGTAGTTGTGGCCAGTTCATTGGCTATATTTAAGAGGGAGTTAGATGTGGCCCTTGTGGCTAAAGGGATCAGGGGGTATGGAGAGAAGGCAGGTACAGGATACTGAGTTGGATGATCAGCCATGATCATATTGAATGGCAGTACAGGCTCGAAGGGCCGAATGGCCTCCTCCTGCACCTATTGTCCATGTTTCTATGAGTCCACTCCACCATTCAATCCTGGCTGCCTGAAGAAGGGTCTCGACCCGAAACGTCGCCTATCTCCTTCGCTCCTTAGATGCTGCTGCACCCGCTGAGTTTCTCCAGCCTTTTGTGTAACCCTGGCTGATCTATCTTTCCCTCTCAACCCCATCCTCCTCCCTTCTCCCCGTAACCTCTGACACCCTGACTCAATAATTTCAACAGTACTCAAAATAGTACAACCGTACTCTAATAATCCATATAACCATCTATAACCATATAACAATTACAGCACGGAAACAGGCCTTCTCGGCCCTTCCAGTCCGTGCCGACCATTTATTTTCCCCTAGTCCCATCTACCTGCACTCAGACCATACCCCTCCATTCCCTTCCCGTCCGTATACCTATCCACTTTACTTTTAAATGTTAAAATCGATCCTGCCTCCACCACTTCTGCAGGAAGATCATTCCACACAGCCACCACTCTCTGAGTAAAGAAGTTCCCCCTCATGTTACCCCTAAACTTCTAATCCCAGACATCCTACCTGGTACTGAACATTAATTGTTTTTACAGGTGTGTTTCCTTATTTCTTCAATCTTTAAATCAGCTAAACTGTGCGATCCGTCCATTTATTTCGGCTCACTAATCTATCCACCTGTATCCATCTATCACCTGCCTGTCTTTGCCCTCCCCACCCCCCTATTCCAACTTACTCCCCCCCCCCCCCCAAACTCCATCAGCCCATTCTCCTGCCCTTGTTCCTCCAGCACATTGTGTTTTACTCAAGATTCCAGTGTCTGCAGTTCATTGTGTCCCTCATCTTTGTTTCACTTTCTGAGCTGCATTTCACGTTGAATTCAATATTCTATTCTGGCACTTCCTGGTTTGAAAATACCATCGGGAAGAAGGTACAGGAGCCTGAAAAACCGTGACCTCCAGGTTCAAGAACAACAACCATCAGGCTGTTGAACACTGCACAACACTAACCTCAGCAACTGTGATCTTCCACGGTCAGTGTCTGTGGCTGCACTGTGGGCTTCAGTTTTGCACAGTTTTGTCTGAAGAAGGGTCTCGACCCGTAACGTCGCCTATCTCCTTCGCTCCTTAGATGCTGCTGCACCCGCTGAGTTTCTCCAGCTTTTTGTGTACCCTCAGTTTTGCACTATCATGGTTACCTTGTATTCTGCTTATTAATTGACTGTATTATAGATTATTATAAGTGTATCTATGCCTCATTGCAGTTATAGCTGCAGCACATAAGAAATTCATTGTTGCATTTGTCGGTGCACATGATAATTAAATACTCCTGCCAAAACTCCAAACCTGCCTTCCTAGTTACACTGTCCTCACTCAGGAGTGGCTTGCTCACTGATTTCGTCACTGAATTGTGGACGCAGCCCAGACCATCACACAAACCAACCTCCATTCCATCTACACTTCACGCTGCCTCGGCAAGGCCAGCAGCATCATCACGGACCAGTCTCACCCCGGTCACTCCCTCTTCTCCCCTCTCCCATCGGGCAAGAGGTACAGAAGTGTGAAAACGAACGCACACCTCCAGATTCAGGGACAGTTTCTTCCCGGCTGTTATCAGGCAACTGAACCGTCCTCTCACCAACTAGAGAGCGGTCCTGACCTCCCATCGACCTCATTGGAGACCCTCGGGCTATCCTAGATTGGACTTTGTTTAAGAAAGAACTGCAGATGCTGGAAAATCGAAGGTAGACAAAAATGCTGGAGAAACTCAGCGGGTGAGGCAGCATCTATGGAGCGAAGGAAATAGGCAACGTTTCGGGTCGAGACCCTTCTTCAGTTTGATGTGAAGGGGGTGGGGGTGGGGACAGGAAGAAGGAAGGAAGAGGAGGAGCCAGTGGGCTGAGGGAGAGCTGAGAAGCGGAGGAGAAAGTAGGGACTACCTGAAATTAGAGAAGTCAATGTTCATACCACTGGGGTGTAAACTGCCCCAGCGAAATATGAGGTGCTGCTCCTCCAATTTGCGGTGGTCCTCACTCTGGCCATGGATGAGGCCCAGGACAGAAAGGTTGGATTCGGAATGGGAGGGGGAGTTGAAGTGCTGAGCCACCGGGAGATCAGGTTGGTTATTGCGAACCGAGCGGAGGTGTTGGGCGAAGCGATCGCCAAGCCTACGCTTGGTCTCACCGATGTAGAGCAGCTGACAACCTAGAGCAGCGGATACAATAGATGAGGTTGGAGGAGGTGCAGGTGAACCTCTGCCTCACCTGGAAAGACTGCTTGGGTCCTTGAATGGAGTCGAGGGGGGAGGTAAAGTGACAATTGTAGCATTTCTTGCGGTTGCAAGGGAAAGTGCCCGGGGAAGGGGTGGAGCGGGAGGGAAAGGACAAATTGACCAGGGAGTTACAGAGGGAGCGGTCTCTGTGGAAAGCAGACGGGAGGAGATGGGAAGATGTGGCCAGTAGTGGGATCACATTGGAGGTGGCGAAAGTCTTCCCAGGTGAGGCAGAGGTTCACCTGCACCTCCTCCAGCCTCACCCGCTGAGTTTCTACAGCACTTTTGTCTAGATCGGACTTTGCTGGCTTTACCTTGCACTAAATGTTATTCCCTTATCATGTATCTATTCACTGTAAACGGATCGATTGTAATCATGTGTTGTCTTGCCGCTGACTGGTTAGCACGCAACAAAAGCTGTTCACTGTACCTCGGTACACGGGACAATTAACTGCACTGAACTAAAGTACATCAGATGGCAAAGTCCCAGTCCTGATAGTAAGGAACACCCCCTAAATCTAACACAACATTAGGACTCATCCATTCCAGTCCAGTCCAGTCCACCTCTCGCTCAACTAATTACTTTTATCAATAGTCATGATTTATACATGGACTTCAGTAAGGCGTTCGACAAGGTGCCGCATGGTAGACTGCTCTGGAATGTTAGATCCCATGGGATCCAAGGAGAGATAGCTGAATGGACAGCAAATTGGCTCCATGGAAGGAAGCAGAGGGTGATGGTGGAAGGTTGCCTCTCAGACTGGAGGCCTGTGACTAGTGGTGTGCCTCAGGGTTCGGTGCTGGGCCCGTTACTGTTTGTCATCTACATCAATGATTTGGATGAGAACATACAGGGCAAGATTAATGATACAAAAGTGAGTGGTTTTGCAGATAGTGAAGATGGTTGTGAACGGTTGCAGCAGGATCTGGATCGATTGGCCAGGTGGGCGGAGGAATGGTTGATGGAATTTAATACAGAGAAGTGTGAGGTGTTGCATTTTGGGACGTCGAACAAGGGCAGGACCTGCACAGTGAATGGTCGGCCTCTGGGTAGTGTTGTAGAGCAGAGGGATCTAGGAGAACAGGTGCACGGTTCCTTGAAGGTTGAGGCACAGGTAGATACGGTGGTGAAAAAGGCTTTTGGCACTTTGGCCTTCATCAGTCAGAGTATTGAGTATAGAGGTCGGGAGGTCATGTTGCAGTTCTATAAGACGTTGGTAAGACCGCATTTAGAATATTGTGTTCAGTTCTGGGCACCGTGTTATAGGAAAGATATTGTAGGAAAGCTTGAAAGGGTTCAGAGAAGATAGTCTAAAGTGTGAATGAATGTTTATGTTTTATATTTTACTTCGGAGTCACGTGAGTGACTACGTGAAGACCCCGCCAGCACGCATGCGCGACATATCGTCGTACGCATGCGGAAGCGACGGTCGGGAGGAGCGGGGCTCCTCCAGCGTGAGTTTAAAAAAGCTCACGCCAGGTAAGTCTCACCGAAGGAGTGAGTCGACCAGTATGGAAGGGAGAAAATCTAAGAGAGCGGCGGGCAAATCAGCGGCTAAGGACAGCAGCCAACGGAGAACCGCCTCTCCAGAGCTACAGGTTCTACCTGCAGCTCCCGACTTTTCGGATTTTGAGACCGTTGGTACGCCATGGTCGGGGAAAACTACCCGGAAGTCGGCCGGGGCCGACTCAGCGGAGTCCGGTCCCGAGGGCACCCCGCTCGCAGGCAGCGACGGAGGTCGCCTTGACCGCATTGAGCGGATGATGGAGCAGCTGCTCCAACGTGACCTGCTTAAGCAGGGGCAGGATCACAGTGGGACCCCTAGTAGGCCCACGGCAAGTTCCCTTAGAGGACTGCCAAATGTATCCCCTTCTATACAGGGGAGCATTGAGGGTCAGAACTGGGCTGACCCAGAAGAGGGGGAGTTGGCTGAAGCACCTGCAGCGTCAGGGGTGTGTGAAGATTATATGGATGTGGTGAGCAAACATGCCATGCCCAACCAGAAGGGCCTACCCATCCACCCCAAGCTGGCTGCCAGCATTGATTATATGGCCACTAACCAACTTCAGGAACAGGCCATCAATGCCACAGCAGACAAATACATGGCGCCGGAAAACTGCAAGTCATTAAATGTACCCGCGGTAAACAACCCGATATGGGGAAACATGAGCCCCTCGAGTAGAGGGCAGGAGATGAAACTTCAGAAGATCCTGAAGCTCCTAACCGCTGGGATTACTGCAGTAGCCAGAACAGCAGTGGGAGTGGATATGCCGGAAGAACTACAAGATGCTTTGGCCTTACTGTGCAACACACAGTATGAAATAAATAATTTCAGGAAAAGCATTATAAAGCCGGCGCTTAACCCCAAGTTCGCGGGGTTGTGTAAGCCTGGGAAGACGCAGCCTCCAAGCCTGCTATTCGGGGAAGATCTCCCCAAACAGGTTAAAGATCTGGACGAGGAGGCTAAGGCTTTGGGCCTTATTAAAGTACCTGGGTACACTAAGCCTCATCACCCACACAGAACGCACCCCTACGCACCCACCGGGCAGAGTTACCCTAACAGGTCTGCCGGTGGTGAAAGCTCGAAGGCCGGCATACCTGCTCAGCGGTCTTTTTTAGGCCAAGGCCCAGGCCGGCCTCCTTGGAAGATGCGCCACTCCCAGAACACCTACAACCAGCCGAGGAAGCAAGGCCAGAAACCACCACACCGGCAGTAACCATGGAGGTAGGTGGGTCTGGGATCCCCAGGAACACTACTGGCCCAAATTCACTTTGCATAGGGGGCAGGTTGCACATGTTCCTCGAGAATTGGCTCACTTTTACCTCTGATCCTTATATACTCAGGAGTATTCAGGGCTACAAAATTGAATTTATTCACGAACTCCCTACCCCGGTACAGCATGCACCTAGTCGGAAATTCGTCCTTTCTCATAGAGATAAGGCAGCAGGGCATGCTGAACTACAGAGGTTGAGAGAAAAAGGGGTAATTGAGAAGGCCATTAAAGAACCTCAGGAGTTCGTGTCTAATATATTTACTAAAAACAAAAAAGATGGCGGTTGCCGCATCATCATAGATATGACCGACCTGAATACTTCTGTCCAGTATATTCATTTTAAAATGGACACCTTCGACACTGCTATACAGCTTATAGCCAATGGGTACTACATGGCATGCGTTGACCTCAAAGATGCATACTATTCAGTACCCATACACAAGGATCATAGGAAATACTTAAAATTTATCTGGATGGGACAATTATGGCAATATAAAGCTTTGCCTAATGGGCTATCGTCAGCACCCAGATTGTTTACCAAGATATTGAAACCAGCTTTGGCCTATTTAAGGAAACAGAATCATACTGTTATGGCCTATCTTGATGACATCCTCATAGTGGGGGAGAATTTGGAAATGGCTACTTTGGCAGTCACAGCCACGAAACATCTTTTTCAGAAACTGGGGTTTACGATACATCCAGATAAATCAATATTGGAACCCTCTACCACCATGAAATATTTGGGGTTCATTATTGACTCAGTGCAAATGTCTGTCACGTTACCACCAAGCAAGGTGGAAGACCTGATAGAGGCTTGCAGGAGCCTCATTGGCATTAAGGTCCCATCCATTCGGCAGGTGGCCAGGGTGATTGGGAAGATAGTAGCTGCATTTCCTGCAGCACAACATGGGCCCTTACATTACCAAAACTTACAAAGAGCCAAAATTACAGCGCTCAAAAATCATGCTGGCCATTTTGATAGGCCCATGAAAATTCCAGGAAAGGCAAAAGCCGAATTATATTGGTGGATGGGTAATGCCCAAAATTGTTCCAAACCCATTACTATCACCAACCCCTCGATCACCTTACAAACGGATGCCAGTGCCATAGGGTGGGGAGCTACTAACACTACCTCTAGCTGTGGAGGTAGATGGAGTGCACCAGAGTTAACCCTATTTAAAAACTTAGGGATTAACTATTCAGAAATGCTGGCAGCATTTCACGGCCTTAAGGCATACTGCACTAACATGCACAAAGTTCATGTCAGAATACAGATTGACAACACCACGGTGGTAGCCTATATTAACCACATGGGCGGTGTAAAGTCGATATCGTGTGATGAATTGGCCAACAATATCTGGCACTGGTGTCTGCAAAGAGAAATTTGGATCTCCGCAACTTACCTTCCAGGTAAACTAAACACAGTGGCAGACACCAGGTCACGGAAATTCAACGACAACATAGAATGGATGTTGGATCGGAATGTGTTCGCAGATATTGTAGAACGTTATGGGACACCAGATATCGACCTTTTCGCGTCCAGGCTAAATCACCAACTACCAACGTATGTTGCTTGGGAACCAGACCCGGGGGCAGTAGCGATGGATGCTTTCTCGCTACACTGGGGGGATTTATTTTGCTACGCTTTCCCCCCTTTCTGCCTCATCAGTCGGGTCTTGCAAAAAATCAAGCAAGACTCCGCATCGGGTATCTTGGTAGTGCCCGACTGGCCTACTCAACCATGGTTCCCTCTGGTACAGAAGATGGCCACAGAACCCTGTATCAGGGTGAATAAAAGACCTAGCCTGCTTGTTCATCCTGTTACAGGAGAATGTCATCCATGTCATGACCGCATGGGATTATTGATTTGCAGATTTTAAAACGGCCACTTCATGGATTCGGACTCTCCAACAGGACCATTGATACCATCACGGCAGCCTGCAGAGAGTCCACAAGGAAGCAGTACCTGACCTACATCAGGAAATGGGAAGGATTCTGCGTGACTACCAAAACAACATACGAAACCGCCACCATCACGGAAGTGCTGGAGTTTCTGGCTACCCTTCATTACGATGAGGGTCTAAGCTACAGCGCCATTAACTGTGCCAGGAGTGCCCTATCGTCTTACTTGGGCAAGGGGAGTGACCAATTGGGAATTGGGTCACATCCCCTAGTATCCAAATTTATGAGGGGAATATTTAATTCCAATCCCCCCAGGCCCAGATATAGCCATACCTGGGACATCAGCACGGTATTGACGATGCTGAGAGGATGGACACCGAACACGGGACTCCCTTTGGCCAAATTAACCTACAAAATGGTCATGATTATGGCACTGATCACGGCGCAACGGGTCCAGTCCCTGCACAAACTCAGTCTGGATGCCATGGCAATTACCAGTGGGAAGATCACATTCCAGGTGCAGGGACTATTGAAGCAAGATCTACCCGGAGTGTCTGGACATACGTTGGAGTTCCTGGCTTACCCAGCGGACACCCGTCTTTGTATCGTTACATTGATTCTGCGATACATTTCAGTCACTAAAGATCTAAGAGGCACGGAAACAGCTTTGCTTGTCAGTCACAAGAAGCCTCATCACAGGGTCACGGTGCAAACCATTTCCAGATGGTTAAGGGTGGTTCTGGATGCGGCGGGGGTGGATACTAATGTGTATAAATCTCACTCCACCAGGGCAGCATCCACCTCGGCGGCTAGAAGGATGGAGGTACCACTGGATCACATCCTGGCCACAGCGGGTTGGAACAATGAGAGAACCTTCCACCGCTTTTACAACAAACCTGTGACCTCCCCTGGCAATCATGCAGGGAGGATTTTAAGTGCTGCCAGATAAATAACCCTTATGGGACACAATATTGTGTTTGGTATGAATAAATACCTGTTTTGTTTTTCAGCCAGTGTCTTGTCTGAATCACGTCCATCCTCTTACCCCAGCTTTAGCGGTGTGTGAGCATGGAGCTTCCAGGGCATGAAATCACAGAGCTTTGAAATCTTCACGTAGTCACTCACGTGACTCCGAAGTAAAATAGTAAGATTAAACGAGAATTTACCAGTTTGAAGTTTGATCTTTATTTTATGAGGTGTTACGATGAGGGATTACGTGCCCTCCGCTCCCGACCCTCTATTATAAAGATCACCTGGTATGAAAGTTCTCTTTTTCTCTTACTATGTCAGTCATTGTGACTGTTTGTTCTGTGATTTCACACCACTGCTTTGAAGAATGTCGCGCATGCGTGCTGGCGGGGTCTTCACGTAATCCCTCATCGTAACACCTCATAAAATAAAGATCAAACTTCAAACTGGTAAGTTCTCGTTTAATCTTACTATTAATGTGCTCCATACTTCATTATCCTCTTTCTTGCCGTTTATGAAACTGATTTGGCATTGAATTCAATATTCCTCTTGGTCCTTCCGGCTTCACATGCTTTGTTGGTTACTAATAATTCCTCACACGCACAGGTCCCAGGACCTTGTAGAGATGATACTGCCTTCAAATAGAGTCACAGAGTGATACTGCATGGAAACAGGCCCTTCAGCCCAACTTGCCCACACCGGCCAACATGCCCCATCTACACTCGTCCCACCTGCCCACGTTTGGTCCATATCCCTCTAAATGTGTCCTATCTATGTACCTGTCTAACATGGTTGAGTAGGCTGGGTCTCTATTCCATGGAGCGCAGGAGGATGAGGGGAGATCTTATAGACGTGTACAAAATCATGAGAGGAATAGATCGGGTAGATGCACAGAGTCTCTTGCCCAGAGTAGGGGAATCGAGGACCAGAGGACACGGGTTCAAGGTGAAGGGGAAAAGATTTAATAGGAATCTGAGGGGTAACTTTTTCACACAAAGGGTGGTGGGTGTATGGAACAAGCTGCCGGAGGAGGTAGTTGAGGCTGGGACTATCCCATCGTTTAAGACAGGTACAGCGGGCAGGCTGACCGGAAATGGCTGCCCGCAGGTGTAATATCACTTTGTCAGCAGCCTTTATGTGGCGGGGTGCGCGGGCGAGGAATTTCACTCAGACCGGTCACGTGTGACAATAACGTATTAATTCATAATAGATGCAAAATGAATTCCACTGTGCTGTTGCACATGTGACAAATAATGGTCTATCAATGTACAACAGGGAGCTGATGGATGTAAGTGGAGAGATTACATTGGCAGCATAAGGAGCCAAATGTGATTGCCTCCCTTTGAGATAGCATTGCCTGGATGGGCCAAAGAGCCTCCCTCCGTGTTCATTATGGTTATCTGTCACCGTAATAAAAGGACGTTCTTTCAGAAAGGAGATGAGGAGGAATTTCTTCAGTCAGAGGGTGGTGAATCTGTGGAATTCACTGCCACAGACGGCGGTGGAGGCCGCAAGTCAGTGGATATTTTTAAGGCAGAGATAGATAGATTGTTGATTAGTGCGGGTGTCAGGGGTTATGGGGAGAAGGCAGGAGAATGGGGTTAGGAGGGAAGGATAGATCAGCCATGATTGAATGTCGGAGTAGACTGGATGGGCCGATTGGCCTAATTCTGCTTCTATGACGTGAGAACGTTTTGAAATTAGTATCAGATCATCACTGTTTAGGACAACACAAATCCTGAGACGGGAGTAACTGTTTCTTTACTGGTAAGAAATGAAAAAGGAGCAATGTTTAGATCACCTTATCACCTTTCAATCCGGGCTGGCCCACGTTGCCCACCCGACCCTGCAGAGAGAATTAGAACAGAGGGTGAGAGGCGTTGAAATGTCCGCTCAACGCCACAACAATCACCCTTCCAACATCAGCTGAAGAAATCTACCTGAGGTCCTGGTGTTCCTGGGAGGCCCGCTAATCCCGGCAGGCCCACTGCGCCCTGTATGGGAAGAGGAGGGAACAGTGACAACTTGTCCATGCACCGTTTAGTTTACAGATACAGCGCGGAATCCTTCTGAACCTTCTGGGTTTTGTAGTCGGCAGGGGGGCATATCGCCAACTTGGACAAGTTTACATTTTTTCTCAAGCCAATTAACCTACAAACCTCTACGTCTTTGGAGTGGGGGAGGAAACCGAAGAACTCGGAGAAAACCCACGCAGGTCACGGGGAGAACGTACAAACTCCGTACAGACAGCACCCATAGTCGGGATCGAACCCGGGTCTCTGGCACTGCATGTTGCTGTAAAGCAGAAACTCTACCGCTGTGCCACCGAAATTGGCCCTTCGGCCCACCGAGTCCGTGCCGACCAGCGATCCCCGCACACTAACACACTACATCCTACACACACTTGGGATAATTTACACTTATACCAAGCCAATTAACCTACAAACCTGCAAGTATTTGGAGTAGGGGAGGAAACCGAAGAACTCGAAGAAAACCCACGCAGGTCACGGGGAGAACGTGTAAACTCCGTACAGACAGCGCCCATAGTCGGGATGGAGCCCGGGTCTCTGGCGCTGTGAGTTCTATAAGGCAGCAACTCTGCCGCTGCGTCACCGTGCTGCCCTAATTCCTCGTAGTGCAGAAGGATGAGGGGTGATTTTATGGAGTTGTATAAAACCTTGAAGGGGATATATCAGGTAGACGCACAGAGTCTTATACCCAGAGAGGTGGAATCAAGAACCAGAGGGCTGAGAGGGGAGAGATTTAATATGAACCTGAGGGGCAACATTTTTACACAGAGGGTGGTGGGTGAATGGAACGAGCTGCCGGGGGAGGTAGTTGAGGCTGGAACGATCCCAATCTTTAAGAAACATTTAGACAGGTACATGGATAGGACAGGTTTGGAGGGTTATGGGTCAAACGCAGGCAAGAGGGACTAGTGTAGATGGGGCATGTTGGTTGGTGTGGGCAAGTTGGGATGAAGGGCCTGTTTCCATGCTGTATCACTCTGTGATTCTAACCGGCCATGCTTTGAGAGGATTCACTGAGATAGTCATACAGGACAGATACTGTAGAGGGATTTCCACCCAACTTTCCCATGCCAACCAAAGTGTCCGACCTAAACTAGTCCCATATGTGTTTGACCCATATCCCTCCAATCCTTTCCTATCGTGGCTTGGTTCGGCAACTTGAGCACCCAGGAGCGGAAAAGACTACAAAAAGTAGTAAACACTGCCCAGTCCATCATCAACTCTGACCTCCCTACCATCGAGGGGATTTATCACAGTCACTGCCTCAAAAAGGCTGGCAGCATCATCAAGGACCCACACCACCCTGGCCACACACTCATCTCCCCGCTACCTTCAGGTAGAAGGTACAGGAGCCTGAAGACTGCAATGACCAGGTTCAGGAATAGCTACTTCCCCACAGCCATCAGGCTGTTAAACCTGGCTCGGACAAAACTCTGAACATTAATAGCCATTCATTTGTTCATTTATTCATGTGTGTATATATTTATACAATGGTGTATGGACACACTGATCTGTTCTGTAGTCATGTCGACTATGTTCTGTTGTGCTGAAGCAAAGCAAGAATGTCATCGTCCTATCAGGGACACACGACAAGAAACTCTCATGAGTCTCTTGAATCTTGGAGTAACTCAGCGGGTCAGGCAGCATCTGTGGAGAACATGGATAGGTGACGTTTCACAGAGTGCTGGAGTAACTCAGTGGGTCCGGCAGCATCTGTGGAGAACATGGATAGGTGACGTTTCACAGAGTGCTGGAGTAACTCAGTGGGTCAGGCAGCATCTGTGGAGAACATGGATAGGTGACGTTTCACAGAGTGCTGGAGTAACTCAGCGGGTCAGGCAGCATCTGTGGAGAACATGGATAGGTGACGTTTCACAGAGTGCTGGAGTAACTCAGCGGGTCAGGCAGCATCTGTGGAGAACATGGATAGGTGACGTTTCACAGAGTGCTGGAGTAACTCAGTGGGTCAGGCAGCATCTGTGGAGAACATGGATAGGTGACGTTTCACAGAGTGCTGGAGTAACTCAGCGGGTCAGGCAGCATCTGTGGAGAACATGGATAGGTGACGTTCCACAGATGTTCTCCACAGACGCTGTCTGACCCGCTGAGTTACTCCAGCACTCCGTGAAACGTCATTGGGAGACATTAACCTGATTCTGAAAGATTCAACAAGCCGGGAGATTTTGCTGAAACTGGATAAAGGATATGTCAGACCAATTCCAGTTGCTGCAATTTATAAATAATGTCAAGGGTGAAGAGAGCAGGATATTTACGGGAATAGTTGCTGGAATCAAGGGATTTTGGCTCCAAGGTTGAGATGAGTTATTCCTGGACTAGAGACCTGGACCAGATTCCAGCAGGAATCTGCGGTTCCTGATGTCCTCCTGCGACACAACAATTCATCCAGAGCGGATTCTGAGAAACCTGGGCTTGTTCCCTGAAACCCCTCGACCAGCCTTGCAGATGCCACTTCCCAAGAGCCGGCACGTCGATGACTGCAGCAGAGATGCCAATCCTCGGATATTTCACTGAGAATCTCATAGTGCGAGGCCTGGATAGAGTGGATGTGGAGAGGATGTTTCCACTAGTGGGAGAGTCTAGGACCAGAGGGCACAGCCTCAGAATTAAAGGATGTTCCTTTTGAAAGGAAATGAGGAGGAATTTCTTCAGTCAGAGGGCGGTGAATCCGTGGAATTCTTTGCCACAGACGGCTGTGGAGGCCACAAGTCAGTGGATATATTTAAGGCCGAGATAGATAGATTCTTGATTAGTGCGGGTGTCAGGGGTTATGGGGAGAAGGCAGGAGAATGGGGTTAGGAGGGAGAGATAGATCAGCTGTGATTGAATGACGGAGTAGACTTGATGGGCCGAATGGCCTGATTCAGCTCCTATCACTTATGAACTTATGAAGGAACGGTGCCAACGTGAGGGAGGACCATGGCGAGAGGCGGGAGAAGGAAGCTGATGTCCTGACACACTGCGAGACGGACAACACCACGAGACAGACACCTTCTGTGCAGAACCTCTCAACGATTCCTAGTCACTCTCCCAGCAGCTGTGTTTGAGATTCCTGCCTTAATAGCCGTACTTCACAGACCATGAGCTAACTGGCGACAGTCCCAGCAGTAACACACAGAGCTGAGCTCGTCTCCAGAACAGCTGGAAGAATGGTACATCTGGGCTGGACCCAGCAGACTGGGGGCCAAGGATCTACAAGCTGTCTAAGATGCTCGTCAACCGGAGAACAGTAATTGGAAGCTGCAGACGCAGAAAGAACTTTGGCAGGAAGTTTTATTCATTGTTCGCCAAGCCGCCGAGATTTATGAATGGGATGATTAGAGCTAAAGATAGACACAAAAAGCTGGAGTAACACAGTGGGTCAGGCAGCATCTCTGGAGAAAAGGAACAGGCAACGATTCGGGGTCGAGATCTTTCTTCAGACTGAGTCAGGGGAAAAGTTGTGACTCTGTGGACTGCAGACTCATGGACTGATGGAGTGTCCTGGCAAGAACAGGCTAACTAGGTTTTATCTGTATCCATAGAACAATAGACAATAGACAATTGGTGCAGGAGTAGGACATTCGGCCCTTCTAGCCAGCGCCGACTATCACATATACCACAATCAGTACCCTGTTCCTGCATCCTCCCCATATCCCTTGACTCCGCTATCTTTAAGAGCTCTATCTAACGCTCTCTTGAATACATCCAGTGAATTGGCCTCCACTGCCCTCTGAGGCAGGGAATTCCACAGATTCACAACTCTCTGGGTGAAAAAAAATGTCTTCATCTCTGTTCTAAATGGCCTCACTTATTCTCAAACTGTGGCCCTTGGTTCAGGACTCTCCCAACATCGGGAACATGTTTCCTGCCTCTAGCGTGTCCAACCCCTCAATAATCTTATATGTTTCAATAAGGTCCCCTCTCGTCCTTTTAAACTCCAGAGTATACAATAGAAACATAGAAACATAGACAATAGGTGCAGGAGTAGGCCATTCAGCCCTTCGAGCCTGCACCGCCATTCAATATGATCATGGCTGGTATCCTGTACCTGCCTTCTCTCCATACCCCCTGATCCCCATAGCCACAAGGGCCACATCTAACTTCCTCTTAAATATAGCCAATGAACTGGCCTCAACTACCCTCTGTGGCAGAGAGTTCCAGAGACCCACCGGGAGAGGGAAACTAAAAGTATGAAAAGGTGCAAAGAAGAGAAGAATGAAAGCTTTGCAAAAGGACAAATCAAGGCCAGCAACACCAGGTTCTTGATCAGTGCGGGTGTCAGGGGTTACGGGGAGAAGGCAGGAGATTGGGGTTGAGAGGGAGAGATAGATCAGCCATGATTGAATGTTTAAGAAGGAACTGCAGATGCTGGAAAAATGGAAGGCAGACAAAAATGCTGGAGAAACTCAGCGGGCCAGGCAGCATCTATGGAGCGAAGGAATAGGCGATGTTTCGGGTTGAGACCCTTCTTCAGACTGATGTGGGGTGTGGGTGGGGGGCGGGAAGAGGAAAAGAAGAGGCGGAGACAGTGGCAGTGGGAGAGATGGGACGGGGAGGGGAAGGAGGGAGAGAGTAGGGACTACCTGAAACTGGAGAAGTCAACTGGAGAAGTTCATACCGCAGGGGTGTACCCCAGCGAAATATGAGCCATGATTGAATGGCAGAACTGACCGGATGGGCCGAATGGCCTAATTCTGGTCCTGTGATGTATGACCTTGTGAACTCTGAGCTCTACATACCCGGATGCCGGGGAATCCACGTTGTCCAACGCCGCCAACTTTGCCCTGAAAACAGAGAGTGGAATTTCACATCAGATCTCGCACATCTTAGTAGCCGACACATGACAGAGTGCTCACCTGTTGGCAGGTACGCATGCCCCTACCTGTTGAAGCAACTTCGGTTCCAGCCTATCGCTGTGGATGTGACAGGGAGCTCCCAGGTGGACGGGGGGGGGCGGGGAGAGGGACGTCGGTTCGTAGGTCGACCCCCCAGTGTGGGCCATGGGTAGAGCCACACCCTCTCAGTGCCAGAGACCCAGCTCCATCCTGACCTCTGCCGCTGTCTGTGTGGAGTTTGCACGTCCTCCCTGGGACCGTGTGGGTTTCCTCCCACATCGCAAAGCCGTGTGGGGTGGGGGGGAGGGGTTAATGGGCCGCTGCAAATTGCCCCCCCCCGTGTGTGGGTGGGGGGGTGTACTGTGGGGGCAGCTGATGGGCTCAGTGGAGAAGGGTGGTTGATGGTCAGCACGGATGCGATGGGCTGAAGGGCCTGTTTCCGTGCTCGGTTACTCTGGTACCTGAATGTGGAGGATCAGATCTGGGGTTGTGAGGGTGAGGAGCGGGGGACAAAGGCCAGAGTCGCACAGGGGTGTCTGAGACCTGCCGACCTCTTACACCAGCAGAATCAAAGAACTGCAGGCGCTGGTTTACAAAACAAGACACAGAGTGCTGGAGTAACTCAGCGGGTCAGGCAGCATCTTTAGGAAGGACATTATTGCCATAGAGGGAGTGCAGAGAAGGTTCACCAGACTGATTCCTGGGATGTCAGGACTGTCTTATGAACAAAGACTGCATAGACTCGGTTTATACTCTCTAGAATTTAGGAGATTGAGAGGGGATCTTATAGAAACTTACAAAATTCTTAAGGGGTTGGACAGGCTTGATGCAGGAAGATTGTTCCCGATGTTGGGGAGGTCCAGGACAAGGGGTCACAGCTTAAGGATAAGGGGGAAATCCTTTAGGACCGAGATGAGAAGGACTTTTTTCACACAGAGAGTGGTGGGTCTCTGGAACTCTCTGCCACAGAGGGTAGTTGAGGCCAGTTCATTGGCTATATCTAAGAGGGAGTTAGATGTGGCCCTTGTGGCTAAGGGGATCAGAGGGTATGGAGAGAAGGCAGGTACGGGATACTGAGTTGGATGATCAGCCATGATCATGTTGAATGGCGGTGCAGGCTCGAAGGGCCGAATGGCCTACTCCTGCACCTAATTTCTATGTTTCTATGTTTCTATCTGTAGAGAACATGGATAGGTGACGTTTCAGTCAGGACCTTTCTTCAGACTGATTGTGAGATGGGTGGAGGTCCCAATAGACAATAGGTGCAGGAGTAGGCCATTCGGCCCTTTGAGCCAGCACCGCCATTCACTGTGATCATGGTTGATCATCCACCACCCGCTGAGTTACTCCAGCACTCTGTGAAACGTCACCTATCCATGTTCTCCACAGATGCTGCCTGACCCGCTGAGTTACTCCAGCACTCTGTGAAACGTCACCTATCCATGTTCTCCACAGATGCTGCCTGACCCACTGAGTTACTCCAGCACTCTGTGAAACGTCACCTATCCATGTTCTCCACAGATGCTGCCTGACCCACTGAGTTACTCCAGCACTCTGTAACTCGAATGGTGTAACACCAGTAAGTCACTACCTCTCTAGTTTGCTGAGCCTCGGGGAGTTTAGCCGGGATCACCAGCCCAGCACGACCACCCTGACCTCAGCCACTCCTACCCACCTTTCCCCTGAAGGGCAGTGAGCCCTGACCCAGAGCAGAGCAGAGCGAGCAGG
Source organism: Raja brachyura (assembly GCA_963514005.1). The sequence continues at coordinate 76,658,324 of OY740790.1, forward strand.
CGTGAAACTCACGGGAATGCCGTCAGCACCAGGAGGTCCTCGAGCTCCAGCTGAACCCGGGTATCCCTGGTGAGATGAATAAACACGTTAGTGAACAGGTCGCCAGGGTCACTGCTGCACTCGGACAATCAAAATGTGCATTTGTTACATTAAACTGTGCAACAGTTAAACAGCGCCTTGCACCACCCTTCACACTTCCCGTCCCCATATCCCACACCCTTCACACTTCCCGTCCCCATATCCCACACCCTTCACACTTCCCATCCCCATATCCCACACCCTTCACACTTCCCACCCCCATATCCCACACCCTTCACACTTCCCGTCCCCATATCCCACACACTTCACACTTCCCATCCCCATATCCCACACCCTTCACACTTCCTGTCCCCATATCCCACACCCTTCACACTTCCCGTCCCCATATCCCACACCCTTCACACTTCCCACCCCCATATCCCACACCCTTCACACTTCCCACCCCCATATCCCACACCCTTCACACTTCCCATCCCCATATCCCTCACCCTTCACACTTCCTGTCCCCATATCCCACACCCTTCACACTTCCCATCCCCATATCCCACACGCTTCACACTTCCCGTCCCCATATCCCACACCCTTCACACTTCCCACCCCCATATCCCACACACTTCACACTTCCCGTCCCCATATCCCACACCCTTCACACCTCCCGTCCCCATATCCCACACCCTTCACACTTCCTGTCCCCATATCCCACACCCTTCACACTTCCCACCCCCATATCCCACACCCTTCACACTTCCCGTCCCCATATCCCACACACTTCACACTTCCCGTCCCCATATCCCACACCCTTCACACTTCCCGTCCCCATATCCCACGCACTTCACACTTCCCGTCCCCATATCCCACACCCTTCACACTTCCCGTCCCCATATCCCACACCCTTCACACTTCCCGTCCCCATATCCCACACCCTTCACACTTCCCGTCCCCATATCCCACACCCTTCACACTTCCCGTCCCCATATCCCACACCGGGAACACCGGACACAGTTCCAGGCTCCATAGTTATAAGGGGACCATTTGACAGAAATCTCAGGAATTTAAATTAAATTCTTATAGATGTGTATAATATTAATAATAATTATTATATTAATAATAACTTTATTACGGACTTAAGGTCCAGACAAGGGGCAACATTACATTAAAAATGCATTGCATATCAAATATCATAAATATATATAAAATCATGGTAAATCACATAAAAACATCATCATTTATATATTAAAACAACCCCACAATACTTAAGTTAAAAATCCAGAGTATAAGATGATCAATGTCGTACAACGAGACAACGACACCAGTGTCTCCACAGCTGGGATTGGTAGCGTGTAGTGCTAACCCTTATGTTTGTCAAGGCCACAATAAGCACATTTTTAGAGTCATTTATCCTGCAAATGAATTTATACATGTGTTGTCTTAGGATAGCTTCTAAAGTACTGACTCCTGCAGCCACAAACATATTACTGGCACTATACCATCTTGGTTGCCTTAGCAGTGTTCTCATGGCATCGTTATATGCCACCTTTAGTCTCTGCAAACTTGTCTTTAAATAGTTCGACCACAGGTGCGCAGTGTAGAGGGGTGTGCAGTATGCTCTAAATAGCGACATCTTCACCACATCTGCACACGCACCAAATTTACACAAGAGGATATTCGCCTGTATATACAGCATGCGTCGTTGCCTATAAATATCCTCATCATCTGTCATTTGTTCTGTAATAATATGCCCTAGATATTTGATCTTATTACAGACACTAAGATTGTTGTCAGACAATTTAAAATCAGGATATTTTAGGCTTTTATCCTCTTTTGTTCTACAGACCATAACAGCACTCTTACTAGCGTTATATTTAATGTCATGTTCCACACCATACACGGAACATGTAGTAAGGAGCTGCTGGAGACCAGCGCTAGATGGACTAAAGACCACAAGATCATCTGCATACATAATATGGTTCACTAAAATATTACCAATCACGCACCCAGTGTTACAGGCTTTCAATTGTTTGGACAGATGATCAATATGTAGATTAAAAAGGACTGGGGACAAAATTCCCCCTTGTCTAACACCATTGCTAACCCCAAATGGGGCTGAGACCCTTTTGCCCCATTTTATTGGTGGGCATACCAGTAGGCCAGAATTCTAACAATGTATTTAGGCACCCCTCTTTGACTCATTTTACCAAACAGCTTTCTGTGATTAACACGGTCAAAGGCTTTGGAAGCATCAATAAAGCACATAAGGATTGAGGAGTTTTTGCCTCTATATTTGTTTACAATCTCCTTTAGGGCATATATGCATAAGTCAGTGCCATGTTTAGCTTTAAAGCCAACCTGGTTATCTGTGGAGTTAACAATCTCATTTACTCTATCCAGCAGAACTCTTTCTAAGACTTTTGACAATATGCTGGCTAAAGCTATGGGCCTGTAATTATTTAGACTGCCTACTTTACCAGCTTTGTCCTTAATAACCGGCACTAACAGGACGGACAACACTGAGTCTGGTAACAAGCCATGAATCATAAAGTCAGTGAAACAAATAGCTAGGAGAGGAGCCATCCTCATACTCGCATACTCAAGATGTTCAGCAGAGATATGATCTCATAAAATCATGACAGGAATAGATCGGGTAGACGCACAGAGCCTCTTGCCCAGAGTAGGGGAATCGAGGACCAGAGGACATAAGTTTATTGTGAAGGGGAAAAGATTTAATAGGAACCTGAGGGGTAACTTTTTCACACAGAGGGTGGTGGGTGTATGGAACAAGCTGCCGGAGGAGGTAGTTGAGGCTGGGACTATTGCAACGTTTAAGAGACATTTGGACAGTTACATGGATAGGACAGGTTTGGAGGGAAATGGACCAAGCGCAGGCAGATGGAGCTAGTGTAGATGGGGCATGTTGGCCGGTGTGGGCAAGTTGGGCTGAAGGGCCTGTTTCCACACTGTATCACTCTGTGACTCACAGAGTGGAGAATATAGAGTGTAGAGAGTGTACGATAGAGGGCACTGTACATAGAGGTGACCACATGGACCCTGTGGGAATAACGGCCAGTGTTTGGTCAGTTGGTGCCGTTGATGAAGTCCATCTCTGCTGGTGTTGGGTTAAAGGGAGATCGTGACATTTCACGCCTCCTTGTGGTTGCCCAGGCAACTGACTGACTGCAATGGGTGCATTCAGGTAGACAAATATGCTGGAGAAACTCAGCGGGTGAGGCAGCATCTATGGAGCGAAGGAAATAGGTGACGTTTCTGGTCGAGACCCTTCTTCAGACTGATGAGGGAATGGGGGGGGGGGTGGGGGGGGCGGGAAGAAACAAGGACGAGGTGGAGACAGTGGGCTGTGGGAGAGATGGGATAGGGGAGGGGAAGGAGGGAGAAAGCAGGGACTACCTGAAACTGGAGAAGCCAATGTTCATACCACTGGGGTGTAAACTGCCCAAGTCAAGTATGAGGTGCTGCTCCTCCAATTTACGGTGGTCCTCACTCTGGCCGTGGAGGCGGCCCAGGACAGAAAGGTCGGATTGGGAATGGGAGGGGGAGTTGAAGAGCTGAGCCACCGGGAGATCAGGTTGGTTATTGCGAACTGAGCGGAGGTGTTGGGTGAAGCGATCGCCAAGCCTGCGCCTGGTCTCACCGATGTAGAGATTCAGATGATCTGTATCGAGGATCAGCTCCTCATATCCCCCTAGAGTAGCTTTCAACCCAGCAGTATGGACATAGGATTCACCAATCTCAATTAATACTCCCGTCCTCCCCCTGTCCCTTCCGCTGTCCCCTCCCCAGACCAATACATACACATTTCCCAAACACCTCCCACCCCAGCCCCTCCCTCTTTCCCCTCCCCTTGTCCTCTCCCCCCACCTTTATATTTCACCCCTCCCCATCTCTGGGGCGGCATGGTGGTGCAGCGGGTAGAGCTGCTGCCTCACAGCGCCAGAGACGGGGGTTCGATCCTGACTACGGGCGCTGTCTGTACGGAGTTTGTACGTTCACCCCGCGACTTGCGTGGTTTTCTCCGGGTGCTCCGGTTTCCTCCCACATTCCAAAGACGTGCAGCTTTGTAGATTCATTGGCTTCGGTAAAATGGTAAATCGTCCCTAGTGCGTGGGATATTAGTTTAGAGGTACAGGGCGGAAACAGGCCCTTCGGCCCATCGAGTCCGTGCCGACCCGTGATCCCTGCACATTGACCATATCCTACACCCACTAGGGACAATTTATACATTTACCAAAGCCAATGAACCGACAAACCTGCATGTCTTTGGAGTGTGGGATGAAACTGGGAGCACCCGGAGAAATCCGGGGAGAACGTACAAACTCCGTACAAACAGCACCCGTAGTCGGGATCGAACCCGGGTCTCTGGCGCTGCATTCGCTGTAAGGCAGCAACTCTGCCACTAGTGCTGCTAGTGCTGCTGGGTGATGGTTGGCCGGCATGGACACGGTGGGCCGAAGGGCCTGTTTCCACACTATCTCTAAGCTAAACTACACTAAACCCTCAGACGCACGACCATGCTACAATAGGAAGAGCACAAGGGGAAGTAGCAGTGCAGAAGGCAGAGTGTGGGCAACACTATTCACAGATTGTTCCAACGTGTGGGAAGAACCAATCGTCTGTAACTGTGCAGCAGCTGGAGTCTAGCGCTGCTCGTGGCCGAGATGGAACGGTCACAGGAGCATCAAGTGACACCTCATCTTACACCCTTTTGTCAGCTCTGGCCTCATCCATGCTGACGTGGCATATTAGCATAGAAACTTAGAAAATAGGTGCAGGAGGACGCCAATCGGCCCTTCGAGCCTGCACTGCCATCCCAGGGATCAATCTCGTGAGCCTACGCTGCACTGCCTCAATCACAAGGATGTCCTTCCTCAAATTAGGAGGCCAAAACTGTACACAATACTCCAGATGTGGTCTCACCAGAGCCCTATACAACTGGCTTAGTCACACTTGCCAGCAATTGTCCGCTGGTCCCAGATACAGACTACCATCTGAGTAAAAACGTTGCCCCTGAGGTCCTTCTTTACTCTCCCCCCTCTCACCTTAACCCCATGCCAATAGACAATAGACAATAGGTGCAGAAGTAGGCCATTCGGCCCTTCGAGCCAGCACCGCCATTCACTGTGATCATGGCTGATCATCCCCAGTCAGTACCCCGTTCCTGCCTTCTCCCCATATCCCCTGACTCCGCTATCTTTAAGAGCCCTATCTAGTTCTCTCTTGGAAGTATCCAGAGAACCGGCCTCCACCGCCCTCTGAGGCAGAGAATTCCACAGACTCACCACTCTCTGTGTGAAAAAGTGCTTCCTCGTCTCCGTTCTAAATGGCTTACCCCTTATTCTTAAACTGCGGCCCCTGGTTCTGGACTCCCCCAACATCGGGAACATGTTTCCTGCCTCTAGCGTGTCCATACCCTTAATAATCTTGTATGTTTCAATAAATATCCTCTCAACTCCAGAGCATACAAGCCCAGCTGCTCCATTCTCTCAGCATATGACAGTCCCGCCATCCCGTGAATTAACCTTGTAAACCTACGCTGCACTCCCTCAATAGCAAGAATGTCCTTCCTCAAATTAGGGGACCAAAACTGCACACAATACTCCAGGTGTGGTCTCACTAGGGCCCTGTACAACTGCAAAGGACCTCTTTGCTCTAGCTTTAGAATCTTCTACCCTGGGGGAAAGACTGTGAGTGTTCACTGCATCCGTGCCCCTCATGATCTTGTACACCTCAGTCTGCTCACCCCTCAGCCTCCTGCAGTCCACAGGACAGAGTCCCAGCCCCTCCACCCCCTCCCTGTATCTCCAGCCCGCAAGCCCAGGTACCACCCTGGTCAATCCGCTCTGCACCCTCTCCAATGTCAATGTCATGCCATCCATTCTGTGGCTGGGCGGCCAGACACTGGGGACATGTGGCTGGAGACACAGTCTCTCCAAGTGTGGTCTCACCAGGTGCAGTCGTTCCAGGTGAGGCAGAGGTTCACCTGCACCTCCTCCAACCTCGTCTATTGCATCCGCTGCTCTAGGTGTCAGCTGCTCTACATCGGTGAGACCAAGCGCAGGCTTGGCGATCGCTTCACCCAACACCTCCGCTCGGTCAGCATTAACCAACCTGATCTCCCTGTGGCTCAGCACTTCAACTCCCCCTCCCATTCCGAATCAGACCTTTCTGTCCTGGGCCTCCTCCATGGCCAGAGTGAGCACCACTGTAAATTGGAGGAGCAGCACCTCATATTCCGCTTGGGCAGTTTGCACCCCAGCGGCATAAACATTGCCTTCTCCAATTTCCAGTAGCCCTTGCTGTCTCCTCCCCTTCTCAGCTCTCCCTCAGCTCTCGGGCTCCTCCTCTTCCTTTCTCCTTTCTTCCACCCCCCCCAACCCCCACCCCCACCCTACATCAGTCTGAAGAAGGGTTTCGGCCAGAAATGTCGCCTATCTCCTTCGCTCCATAGATGCTGCCGCACCCGCTGAGTTTCTCCAGCACTTTTGTGTCTACCTTTGAACTCACTGACGCCTGGCACAGCTGCATCATGATGCCCACCTCTTGCACTCAGTACCCTGACCAATGAAGGCAAGCGTGCCAAAGGCCTCGCTCACCGAACGCCCGCCCCGTGGTCCTGACTGAGCACCACCGGGGAACCCGACGCCCGCACACTCCCGCATGTTGCTTTGTTGCATCTGACCGGCTGCATCGTGGCCGGTTCGGCAACTTGAGCGTCCAGGTGCAAAAGAGACGACAAAACATTGTGAACACTACCCAGTCCATCACCGGCTCTGACCTCCCCACCATCGAGGGGATCTATCGTGGTCGCTGCCTCAAAAAGCCACCAACATCATCAGAGACCCACACCATCCTGGCCACACACTCATCTCACCACTGCCATCAGGAAGAAGGTGCAGGAGCCTGAAATCTGCAACGTCCAAGTTCAGGAACAGCTTCTTCCTTACAGCCATCAGGCTATGAAACACAACCTCAAATAAGCTCTGAGCTCTGAACTGCCAGAGACTATATTATTATTTGTTATTTGCACTATATTTGTCATTTATTGAACTTTTTCTTTTTTTCCCGTGGCTTGCAAAAGTTTTCATACCCCTTGAACTTTTCCACATTTTGTCACGTTACAACCACAAACGTAAATGTATTTTATTGGGATTTTCTGTGATAGACCAACACAAAGTGGCGCATAATTGTGAAGTGGAAGGAAAATGATACATGGTTTCCAAATGTTATTACAAATAAAAAACTGAAAAGTGTGGCGTGCAAAAGTATTCAGCCTCCCTGGGTCAATATTTTGTAGAACCACCTTTCGCTGCAATTACAGCTGCACGTATTTTGGGGTATGTCTCTACCAGCTTTGCACATCTAGAGACTGACATTTTTGCCCATTCTTCTTTGCAAAATAGCTCAAGCTCAGTCAGATTGGATGGAGAACTTCTGTGAACAGAAATTTTCAAGTCTTGCCAGAGATTCTCAATTGGATTTAGGTCTGGACTTTGACTGGGCCATTCTAACACATGAATATGCTTTGATCTAAATCATTCCATTGTAGCTCTGGCTGTATGTTTAGGGTTGTTGTTCTGCTGGAAGGTGAACCTCGGCCCCAGTCTCAAGTCTTTTGCAGACTCTAACAGGTTTTCTTCCAAGATTGCCCTGTATTTGGCTTCATCCATCTTCCCATCAACTCTGACCAGCTTCCCTGTCCCTGCTGAAGAAAAGCATCCCCACAGCATGATGCTGCCACCACCATGTTTCACTGTGGGGATGGTGTGTTCAGGGTGATGTGCAGTGTTAGTTTTCCGCCACACATAGCGTTTTGCATTTAGACCAAAAACTTCAATTTTGGTCTCATCAGACCAGAGCACCTTCCTCCACATGTTTGCTGTGTCCCCCACATGGCTTGTGGCAAACTGCAAACGGGACTTCTTATGGCTTTGTTTCAACAATGGCTTTCTTCTTGCCACTCTTCCATAAATGCCCGATTTGTGGAGTGCACGACTAATAGTTGTCCTGTGGACAGATTCTCCCACCTGAGCTGTGGATCTCTGCAGTTCCTCCAGAGTTATCATGGGCCTCTTGGCTGCTTCTCTGATCAATTCTCTCCTTGCCCGGCCTGTCAGTTTAGGTGGACGGCCATGTCTTGGTAGGTTTGCAGTTGTGCCATACCCTTTCCATTTTCGGATGATGGATTGAACAGTGCTCCGTGAGATGTTCAAAGCTTGGGATATTTTTTTATAACCTAACCCTGCTTTAAACTTCTCCACAACTTTATCCCTGACCTGTCTAGTGTGTTCCTTGGGCTTCATGATGCTGTTTGTTCACTAATGTTCTCTAACAAACCTCTGAGGCCTTCACAGAACGGCTGTATTTATACTGAGATTAGATTACACACAAGTGGACAAATTTACTAATTAGGTTCTATCTGCCCAGAGAGTTCACCTCCACTGTTGTGACTGCAGCCTATATCCCTCCTGATGCTAATGCCAAGCTTGCAATGAAAGACCTGCATACTGCCATTAGCAATCAACAGACACACAACCCCGAGGCAGCCTTCATTGTTGCGGGTGACTTCAATCACTCTAACCTGAAGACTGTACTCCCCAAATTCCACCAGCATGTCTCCTTCCCCACTAGAGTAGACAAGACACTGGACAAAGTCTACACCAACATGGCTGAAGCTTACAAAGCCATCCCCCTCCCCCACCTTGGTCAGTCTGATCACATCTCATTGTTCCTGCTCCCTAAGTACTCCCCACTCATCAGACGGGTTAAACCAACTGTGAGGACAGTTAAAGTCTGGTCAGAGGAAGCGGACTTCACACTTCAGCATTGTTTTGGAAACACTGACTGGAAGGCGTATGCAGCCCAGGCCACCCTTGACTCCCACACGGACATTGACTCCTACACATCCTCTGTTCTGGCCTTTATAAACTCCACCATCAATAGTGTCACCTCCCTCAAACAGGTGACCATATTCCCGAATCAGAAGCCATGGATGAACAGCGAGGTCAGGCTACTGCTGAAAGCACGGGACACCGCTTTCAGGTCAGGCGATGCTCGAGCCTACAGTTCAGCCAGGGCTAACCTGAAGAGGGGCATCAAGAAGGCCAAGCACTGCCATAAGCTCAGGATTGAGGAGCACTTCAACAACAACTCCGACCCCCGACGCATGTGGCAAGGCATCCAGGCCATCACGGACTACAGACCCGCCAACACCACCCCCACATCCAGCGACGCCTCCTTCCTTGAGGAGCTCAATCACTTCTATGGCCGCTTCGACAGGGACAATCTAGAGACAGCCATCAAGGCTGTGCTACCTGCCGATCACCAACCCCTCACACTCACCCCCTACGACGTATACGTGGCACTGAGTAGGACTAATGCACGTAAAGCTGCTGGCCCTGACGGCATCCCCGGGCGCGTGCTCAGGGTCTGTGCGGCGCAGCTGGCAGACGTCTGGACTGATATCTTCAACCTGTCACTTGCCCAGGCAGTTGTCCCCACGTGCCTTAAAACCACCTCCATCGTGCCAGTGCCAAAACACTCCACTGCGGCGAGCCTCAACGACTTCCGCCCAGTTGCACTTACCCCTATCATCACCAAGTGCTTCGAGAGGCTGGTCCTGGCACACCTCAAAAGCTGCCTACCCCCCACACTGGATCCCTATCAGTTTGCCTACCGCAAGAACAGGAGTACGGAGGATGCCATCTCAACGGCACTTCACTCCGCCCTCTCCCACCTCGACAACAGAGACACTTACGTAAGAATGCTGTTCATCGATTACAGCTCAGCATTCAACACCATTATACCATCAAAATTGGTCACCAAACTCGGTAACCTGTGCATCGCTCCTTCCCTCTGCAACTGGATACTGGACTTTCTAACCAACAGACCCCAGTCTGTTAGGTTAGACAAGCACACCTCTTCAACCCTCACCCTGAACACCGGCGTTCCACAGGGCTGTGTGCTGAGCCCCCTCCTCTACTCCCTCTTCACCTATGACTGCACACCTGTACATGGTACTAACACCATCATCAAGTATGCAGATGATACAACGGTGATTGGCCTCATCAGCAACAACGATGAGTCGGCCTACAGGGAGGAGGTCCAGCACTTAGCAGCATGGTGCGCTGACAACAACCTGGCCCTTAACTCCAAGAAAACCAAGGAGCTCATTGTAGACTTCAGGAAGTCCAAGGGCAGCACGCACACCCCCATCCACATTAACGGTACGGAGGTGGAACGTGTTTCTAGCTTCAGGTTCCTGGGAGTCAACCTCTCCGACGACCTCTCTTGGACCCACAATACATCAACTCTGATCAGGAAGGCTCACCAGCGTCGCTTCTTCCTGAGGAGACTGAAGAAGGTCCATCTGTCTCCTCAGATCCTGGTGAACTTCTACCGCTGCACCATTGAGAGCATCCTTACCAACTGCATCACAGTTTGGTATGGCAACTGCTCTGTCTCCGACCGGAAGGCATTGCAGAGGGTGGTGAAAATTGCCCAACGCATCACCGGTTCCTCGCTCCCCTCCATTGAGTCTGTCCAAAGCAAGCGTTGTCTGCGGAGGGCGCTCAGCATCGCCAAGGACCTCTCTCACCCCAACCATGGACTGTTTACCCTCCTACAATCCGGGAGGCGCTACAGGTCTCTCCGTTGCCGAACCAGCAGGTCCAGGAACAGCTTCTTTCCGGCGGCTGTCACGCTACTCAACAACGTACCTCGGTGACTGCCAATCACCCCCCCCCGGACACTTATTGTTATTTATTCAAATCATTTGCTGTGTCGCTCTTCCAGGGAGATGCTAAATGCATTTTGTTGTCTCTGTACTGTACACTGACAATGACAATTAAAATTGAATCTGAATCGGAATCTGAATCTTCTGAAGGCAATTGGTTGCACTGGATTTTATTTAGGGGTATCAGAGTAAAGGGGGCTGAATACTTTTGCACGCCACACTTTTCAGTTTTTTATTTGTAATAAAATTTGAAAACCATGTATCATTTTCCTTCCACTTCACATTTATGCACCACTTTGTGTTGGTCTATCACATAAAATCCCAATAAAATACATTTACGTTTGTGGTTGTAACGTGACAAAATGTGGAAAAGTTCAAGGGGTATGAAAACTTTTGCAAGCCACTGTATACAATGTTTACACACTCACATATTGTGTTGTGCTGGAGCAAGTAAGAATGTCATTGTCCCATCCGGGACACATGACAATAAAACTCTCTTGACTTTCCTGACTTGCCAGGATTTCAAACTTGTGTAAATTGAAACAGACCCACAAGTCAGTTGTTGACAGAGTTAACACTGTGCAACTCAACTCCACGTCGAGGAAAACCTCCAAAGTGGGAATTGTAAATGACTCAGCAACCTGTTTTGCATTTAATGAAGGTCATTCCGGTGAGTTCAGGAACGGTGTGGTGAGCACGAGGCCTGTTCATTAATCTGAGTTTAGAAATTTCAAAGGATGAGAGGGGATCTTATTGAAACGTATAAGGGTTTGGACACGCTAGAGGCAGGAAACATGTTCCCGATGTTGGGGGAGTCCAGAACTAGGGGCCACTGTTTAAGAATAAGGAGTAAGCCATTTGGAACGGAGACAAGGAAACACTTTTTTCACACAGAGAGTGGTGAGTCTGTGGAATTCTCTGCCTCAGAGGGTGGTGGAGGCCGGTTGTCTGGATACTTTCAAGAGAGAGCTAGATAGGGCTCTTAAAGATAGCGGAGTCAGGGGATGTGGGGAGAAGGCAGCAACGGGGCACTGATTGGGGATGATCAGCCATGATCACATTGAATGGCGGTGCTGGCTCGAGGGGCCGAATGGCCTACTCCTGCACCTATTGTCTACTGTCTATTGTCTATCAATCACAGTTAGAAACATAGAAACATAGAAATTAGGTGCAGGAGTAGGCCATTCGGCCCTTCGAGCCTGCACCGCCATTCAATATGATCATGGCTGATAATCCAACTCAGTATCCTGTACCTGCCTTCTCTCCATACCCCCTGATCCCCTTAGCCACAAGGGCCACATCTAACTCCCTCTTAAATACAGTTCTTGTGGAAAGGTCAGTATCGGCCGTAAGCAGCTCCCAGCCTCAGAGCGGCTGTGGTCACTCCGGGAGAGTAGATTGAGCCTTAATTCTCCTCGATCTTTGCCCACGTGCAAAGAGTGGAACGTAAACGCAGACGCACGCCGCATGTTTACCGTAGCTGCTGCAGCTGCAGTTTGGGAACGTTTCATAATAATTCCAGGAATACGGAGGCAGTCCGTCTTAAAGGCCCATTCCTCCCACTGTCCCCCAGATCACCCTGAGTAGAGCTGCTGCCTCACTGAGCCAGAAACCCAGGATCAATCCCTGATGTTGGGGAAGTCCAGATCAAGGGAGTTCACAGTTTAAGGATAAGGGGGAAGTCTTTTAGGACCGAGATGATAAAAACATTTTTCACACAGAGAGTGGTGAATCTGTGGAACTCTCTGCCACAGAAGGTAGTTGAGGCCAGCTCATTGGCTATATTTAAGAGGGCGTTAGATGTGGCCCTTGTGGCTAAAGGGATCAGGGGGTATGGAGAGAAGGCAGGTACAGGATACTGAGTTGGATGATCAGCCATGATCATATTGAATGGTGGTGCAGGCTCGAAGGGCCGAGTGGCCTACTCCTGCACCTATTTTCCATGATTCTATGATTCTATGACTATGGGTGCTGTCTATACGGAGTTTGCATGTTCTCCTGTGTGGGTTTTCTCCGGGTGCTCTGGTTTCCTCCCACGCTCCAAAGACATATAAGGTTTGTAGGTTAATTGGCTTGGTATAAATGTAAAAATATCCCTAGTGTGTGTAGGTAGCATTAATGTGCGGGGATCGCTGGTCGGTGCGGACATGGTGGGCCGAAGGGCCTGTTTCCAGGCTGTATCTATAAACTAAACCAAATCTCCCATCTCCATTTTGTCGGCCCTCTTTCCCCTTATCCCTCCCTCTGGCACGCCGTTTGGCAGAGGAGGCGGTTGAGGCAGGCACAATAACATCATTTCACAGACACTTGGACAGGTGCATGGATAGGAACGGATTGGAGGGACAAGGGCCAAATGTGGGCACCAAGGCCTAGCTTAGCATCTGGGCCGGCATGGATGAGTTGGGCCGAAGGGCCTGTTTCTCAGCTGTATGAGTCCAAGATATATCACTCCTCCTCACTTTATCTGACAGCGTTTTGCCTTCTCCTCACCTCCAGCCTTTGTCGCTTACTCCACTCATCTGCCAACCCCCCGCCCCCCTCACCTGTATCCACCTCTCACTTGCCCAGCCCCCACCTCTTGTCCAGCTTTCTCCCCCCCCCGACTGCAACTGAAACATAGAAACATAGAATCATAGAAATTAGGTGCAGGAGTAGGCCATTCGGCCCTTCGAGCCTGCACCGCCATTCAATATGATCATGGCTGATCATCCAACTCAATATCCCGTACCTGCCTTCTCTCCATACCCTCTGATCCCCTTATCCATCTAACTCCCTCTTAAATATAGCCAAGGAACTAGTCTCAACTACCCTCTGTGGCAGAGAGTTCCAGAGACCCACCAATCTGTGTGAAAAAAGTCCTTCTCATCTCGGTCCTAAAGGATTTCCCCCTTATCCTTAAACTGTGACCCCTTGTCCTGGACCTCCCCAACATCGGGAACAATCTTCCTGCATCTAGCCTGTCCAACCCCTTAAGAATTTTGTAAGTTTCTATAAGATCCCCTCTCAATCTCCTAAATTCTAGAGAGTATAAACCGAGTCTATCCAGTCTTTGTTCATAAGACAGTCCTGACATCCCAGGAATCAGTCTGGTGAACCTTCGCTGCACTCCCTCTATGGCAATAATGTCCTTCCTCAGATTTGGAGACCGGAACTGTTCGCAATACTCCAGGTGTGGTCTCACCAAGACCCTGTACAACTGAAGTAGAACCTCCCTGCTCCTGAAGAAGGGTCCTGACCCAGAACGTCACCTGTCCATTGCGTCCATAGATGCTGTCCAGCCCGCTGAGTTCCTCCAGCTGTGAGTGGATATACTGAATGTTTTTTGTGTGGGAAGGAACATCAGACAGACACAAAATGCTGGAGTAACTCAGCGGGACAGGCAGCGTCTCTGGAGAGAAGGAATGGGCGACATTTAGGGGCCGAGACCCTTCTTCAGACCTGACCCTTCTTCAGTCTCGACCTGAAACGTCGCCCATTCCTTCTCTCCAGAGACGCTGACTGTCCCGCTAAGTTGCTACAGCATTTTGTGTCTGTCTGATATTCCTTCCCACGAGATGCTGCCTCACGAGTTACTCCAGCATTTTGTGTCTACCTTCGATTTAAACCAGCATCTGCAGTTCTTTCTTTCGCAAAGGAACTGGTTTACACTTCTTATTCCGTGTGGTGTGCACAGCCTAAAGTTGTTGGACAACTTGTTCCATTTGATCTTCCGTTTGTGCACGTCGAGTTGATTGCATTAGTCGAAACAGGGCGGACCACGTGAAGGTGGCAATCTTCCACCCCCTTGTTTTACGCCTAAGACAGACACAAAATGCTGGAGTAACTCAGCGGGACAGGCAGCATCTCTGGAGAGAAGGAATGGGTGAGGTTTCGGGTCGAGGCCCTTCTTCAGATTCAACTTTGTTGTACTTTATTGCAGGTTTTACCGAGTATTATCTACATATTGTCCTGTTCTGCTGCAAGAAAGAATGCAGTGGCAGAGAGCCAGTAAGGACACAATGGGCCGAATGGCCTTCTATGCTGTGACCGTTCCATGAGGGTGGTGGTCCCCCCCCCCAGCCCCATACTGAGGGCTTGGTGACAGAGGGCTATCCAAGCACGGCCCACACCTCCGGAATGAATCATGAAAGGATTTGTTTCATTGAAAGGCCAGACTTTGAACTGACAACGTGGGTGCAAATGTTTGTTCTCTTTGTATGAAATGATTTTTTTCCGATGTGACCCAGAGAGGGGAATCACCGTGACTCATGCAAGAAACTCCCTCTGACGAGTGTGGGGATTGCACCGAGTGTCAAAGCAGGCCAGGACCTTCACGGTGAATGGCAGGGCCCTGGGGTGAGGAATGTAGAACAGAGGGATACAGACAACAGACAATAGACAATAGGTGCAGGAGGAGGCCATTCGGCCTCAACTACCTTCTGTGGCAGAGAATTCCACAGACTCACCACTCTCTGTGTGAAAAATGATCTTCTCATCTCGGTCCTAAAAGACTTCCCCCCCCCTATCCTTAAACTGTGAACTCCCTTGTTCTGGACTCCCCCAACATCAGGGATTGATCCTGGGTTTCTGGCTCAGTGAGGCAGCAGCTCTACTCAGGGTGATCTGGGGGACAGTGGGAGGAATGGGACTTTAAGACGGACTGCCTCCCTATTCCTGGAATTATTGTGAAACAGCATACGGCCGATACTGGCCTTTCCACAAGAACTGTGATTGATAGACAATAGACAATCGACAATAGGTGCAGGAGGAGGCCATTCGGCCCTTCGAGCCAGCACCGCCATTCAATGTGATCATGGCTGATCATCCCCAATCAGTACCCCGTTCCTGCCTTCCCCCCGTATCCCCTGACTCCGCTATCTTTAAGAGCGCTATCTAGCTCTCTCTTGAAAGCATTGTCCTTGACCTCCAAAGTTGGGCCAAAGGTGATGTCTGACTATCATTTATCAATGCCCCACACAATCACATCACTGCATCAACGGGTCGCCTCTGTAACGTTAGTTTGCTCTGGATGTCAGCTGCTCTACATCGGTGAGACCAAGCGTAGGCTCGGCGATCGCTTCGCCCAACACCTCCGCTCGGTTCGCAATAACCAACCTGATCTCCCGGTGGCTCAGCACTTCAACTCCCCCTCCCATTCCCAATCCCACCTTTCTGTCCTGGGCCTCCTCCATGGCCAGAGTGAGGACCACCGTAAATTGGAGGAGCAGCACCTCATATTTCCCTTGGGCAGGTTGCACCCCAGCGGTATGAACACTGACTTCTCTAATTTCAGGTAGTCCCTACTTTCTCCTACCCTTCCCAGCTCTCTGGCTCCACCTCTTCCTTTCTTCCTCCCGCCCCCCCCCCCCCCCACCCTCACATCAGTCTGAAGAAGGGTTTCAACCCTATTTCCTTCGTTCCATAGATGCTGCCTCACCCACTGAGTTTCTCCACCATTTTTGTCCACCCCTGCAACATTAGTTTAGTTTATTATCACGGGTCCAGTGACAAGCTTTTGTTGCGTGCTAACCAGTCAGCAGAAAGACAGCACGTGATTACAATCGAGCCGTCCACACAGCGCGCACATACAGGACAAAGGAGCAACGTTTGAAAAGTTATTATCGACTGGACTTACCATCCTCCCCTTGGGACCTTTCATTCCTCTGGGACCCAGAATGCCCTAAGGAGGCAACGTTCCACATCAAACACGGCAGGTTTCAAACAGAACCGATCGCACAAAGCTTCCAGGCCCGGCAGCTGGGGACAATATGAAGCACAGTTCCCGCGGCAAGCTTCCCATCAAGACTCTGCAGAAACACACTCGCTCCGGCCTCCGGCTTTGTAGCAATGGAAGACCCACGGCTACAAACGCTGAATCCACACTGACCGGCACAGTGGCGCAGCGGGTAGAGCTGCTGCCTCACAACGCCAGAGACCCGGGTTCCATCCTGACTACGGGCGCTGTCTGTACGGAGTTTGCACGTTCAGCCCGTGACCTGCGTGGGTTTTCTCCGGGTGCTCCGGTTTCCTCCCACACAAGAAAGTTTGCAGGTTAATTGCCTTCAGTGAATTGTCCCTATTGTGTAGGATAGAACTAGTGTGTGGGGATCGCTGGTCAGCACAGACTTTGTGGGCCGAAGGGCCTGTCTACACGCTGGGTCTCAATTGAACTATTGGTGCTGTTAACTTCGGAACCAAAAAGGTTCTCAGCGCCAAAGGCAAAGATTTACAGTGAGTGAGGGTTGGAGAGGGCTGCATCTGGCCAACGGGGGGGGGGGGGGGGGGGGGGGGGGGTGGTATGTGTGAGTGTGTGTGTGAATGTGTGTGTGTGTGAATGTGTGTGTGTGTGAATGTGTGTGAGAGAGTGAATGTGAGAGTGTATGTGTTTTTGTGTGTGTATGTGTGTGCGCGTCTGTGTGTGTGTGCGCGTCTGTGTGTGTGCGTGTGTGTGCGTGTCTGTGCGCGTCTGTGCGCGTGCCTGCGTGTGCGTGTGTGTGCGCGTCTGTGTGCGTGCCTGCGTGTGTGTGTGTGTGCAGGTCTGTGCGCGTGCCTGCGTGTGTGTGTGCGTGTGTGTGTGCGTCTGTGCGCGTGCCTGCGTGTGCGTGTGTGTGCACGTCTGTGTGCGTGCCTGCGTGTGTGTGTGTGTGTGTGTGTGTGTGTGTGTGTGTGCGTGCGTGCATTTCAGAGACTTGTAGACAGGAACACGGACATGCAGGGAATGGAGGGATACGGATCAAGTGCCGGCAGAGAAGATCAGTTTAACTTGGCGTCATGTTTGGCACGGACGTTGTGGGCTGAAGGGCCTGTTCCTGTGCTGTACTATGTTCCATGTTCAGTGTTGGTTACAGCGTTCAACATGTGTACAGTGACTGGACGTCACACAGGGACCGACACAAAGTCTCGCTAAAGCACGAATTAGGAAAATGTTTTACCTTTTTACCTTCTGGGCCGGGGGGTCCGCCCACACCTGGGGGTCCAATAAACCCCTGCGGAGAGAGAGAGAGAGGGAGAGAGAGCAGTTACAAACAGCCGCCACTCAGCAGTGTCCTTCACGGACGCAACCCAGCACGGTTTGGGAACAGGTCCGTCCAAGACCCGCTAGACATCTCAGAGAGTTGTGGACGCAGCCCAGACCGTCACACACACACACACAAACCAACCTCCCTTCCATCGCCTCCATCTACACCTCACGCTGCCTCGGCAAGGCCGGCAGCATCATCACGGACCAGTCTCACCCCGGTCACTCCCTCTTCTCCCCTCTCCCATCGGGCAAGAGGTACAGAAGTGTGAAAACGAACGCACACCCCCAGATTCAGGGACAGTTTCTTCCCGGCTGTTATCAGGCAACTGAACCGTCCTCTCACCAACTAGAGAGCGGTCCTGACTTCACATCTACCTCATTGGTGACCCTCGGACTATCCTTGATCGGACTTTACTGGCTTCACCTTGCACTAAACGTCATTCCCTTTATCCTGTATCTGTACACTGTGGACGGCTCGATTGTAATCATGTATTGTCTTCCTGCTGACTGGTTAGCTCGCAACAAAAGCTGTTCACTGTACCTCGGTACACGGGACAATAAACTAGACTGTAACAGCTCAGGCGTCAGGCTGCAACTAGAGGCAGACGCGATGTAAAGGTCCTCTCTGAGTGAGCAGGCCCGGTGGCTCAGCGGATTGTTCAGTCCAGTCTAGTTTATTGTCCCGTGTACCGAGGTACAGTGAACGGCTTTTGTTGCGAGCTAACCAGTCAGCGGAAAGACAATACATGATTACAATCGAGCCGTCCAAGAAGACGTTCTCCTCCTCTCTTCGATGATAGTTCTGCAACATCTTCAATCTCTCTATATTTCCATCTCTATCTCCCCTCTCCCCTGACTCTCAGGAACGTCACCCATTCCTTCTTTCCAGAGATGCTGCCTGTCCCGCTGAGTTACTCCAGTTTGTGTCTGCCTCACAGTGTACAGATTCAGGATAAAGAGAATAACCTTTAGAGTAAGATACAGCAAAGTCCGATTAAAGATAGTGCGAGGGTCACCAATGAGGTAGCTGGGAGGTCAGGACCGCTCTCTAGTTGGTGAGAGGACGGTTCAGTTGCCGGATAACAGCCGGGAAGAAACAGTTTCCCACTCAGCTGCCGCTTGGACGCGTCACTCACCCCCACGCCCTTCGGCCCTGGAATGCCCTCGGGACCAGCCAAGCCCTGCAAATGAAGAAACAAATTCAACTTATTAGCTGGAGTGGGCACAGAAACCGCTTCAAAGTTACAGTGTATTACCGCGAGTGACAAACGGTGGCGCAGCGGGTAGAGCTGCTGCCTCACACCCGGGTTCCATCCTGACTATGGGCGCTGTCTGTACGGAGTTTGCACGTTCTCCCCGTGACCTGCGTGGGTTTTCTCCGGGTGCTCTGGTTTCCTCCCACACTCCAAAGACGTGCAGGTTTGTAGGTTATAACATATAACCATATAACAATTACAGCACGGAAACAGGCCTTCTCGGCCCTTCCAGTCCGTGCCGACCATTTATTTTCCCCTAGTCCCATCTACCTGCACTCAGACCATACCCCTCCATTCCCTTCCCGTCCATATACCTATCCACTTTACTTTTAAATGTTAAAATCGATCCTGCCTCTACCACTTGTGCTGGAAGATCATTCCACACAGCCACCACTCTCTGAGTAAAGAAGTTCCCCCTCATGTTACCGCTAAACTTCTGTCCCTTAATTCTCATGTCATGCCCTCTTGTTTGAATCTTCCCTACCCTCAATGGGAAAAGCTTATCCACATCAACTCTCTAGGTTAATTGGCTTTGGTTAAAAAAAAAATTGTAAATTGTCCCTAGTGTGTAAGATCGTGCTGGTGTACGGGGTGGTCGCTGGTTGGCACGAACTCGGTGGGCCGAAGGGCCTGTTCACTTGCTGTATTGCTAAAGTCTAAAGTCACAACTGGCAGAGCTGCTGCATCACAGGTTCGATCCTGACATTGACTGCAGTCTGTGTGGAGGCTGTATCAATATTAGTTTATCGCTGTCACATGTACCGGGGGTACAGAGACAAGCTTGGCTTGGCATGTTATCCAGGAAGATCGTGCCATACATGCGTGCATCAGGTAGTACTAACAGAGAAAAGAAGCAGAATGCACAATGTAGTGTGACAGCGAGAGAGGAAGTGCAGCGCTAAAAAAGTGCTCGGGCTGCAACGAGGTAGGTTGGAACAGTTGGGAAGAACGGAAAGGACATCAGCCTGCAACAAACTGAATGGTTGTTTTACCATCTAGAGATGCAGCATGGAAAGATGGTCCCTTCAGCCCATCAATTCCGTGCTGACCATCCACCACCCGTTCACACTAGTTCAGGTCGGTGGGGGCGCTGCGAGTCGGCTGCCCTGCCAGCAGCGTGTTCGTTATTTCAACTTTTTTGGTCGGTCTAAATGGTAGTTTAGATGTCCCTTGGTGTGTGTTGTGTGGGGAAAGAGGGAACCCGTTCTTCAGTCACCCTCGACGGAGAGGCGACTTTTTCCGTGTCGCTTCTCTGCCTCCCTTCTCGCGGCCCAACAGCTTGGATTGGAGCGGCCTTTACCGGAGTCGGGCCCGGAGCTTCAGCAGCGGGCGCAGCGTGGACTTTCCCATCGCGGAGCGGGCAAACCCTTGCCAGGGATCGCCAGAGAGGAGTGCTCGATCGCTGGCCTGGTGACGTTGGCATCATGGGGCTGTGGTCTGCGGGGCTTCTAGCCGTGGGCGAGGCGTGGACTTGCCATCCGGAGTCTGGGATCCCTCGGCGGGGATCCCCGGGAGAAGAGCTCCGACCACCGGCCAGCCTGCGGCCTGTAACATCCTGAAGCCGTGGTCTCCGGTAGGAAAGTGGCCGATTCGGGCGCTCCAAGCCACGGAGTGTGTTCGACCGTCCCGACGTTAGAGTTTGGATCATCCCGACGAGAGGGCCTGTACATCCGGCCGTCTGTAGCGGCGACTACACGGGGTTCATGGCCCCGACCACGGGTGGACAAAGGAGGAGGACTGGCTGAACTTTGTGCCTTCCACCCCAGTGAAGAATGTTGTGGTGGATGTTGGTGTTAAATTCTATTGTGTATTGTGTGTGTTTTTAAGTGTATCGCTGCTGGCAAATTCATTTCACTGCACCTTCAAGTGTATGTGAGGAATGAGATTGACTTTGCCTTTGCCTTTTGTGTTATCCCACTTTCTCAACCACTCCCTGCACACTGGGGCCAATTTACAAAAGCCATTTGACGTACAAACCCTGGGATGTGGGAGGAACCCCACAGGGTCACAGGGAGAACGTGTAAACTCCACACAGACAGCACCTGCCCTGCTGTCCCAGTGTTTCTCGCGAGGTCAGGCAGCATCTGCGGAGATAGAAACCGGTGAACGTGTCGGGGCCGAGACCCCAGGCGAGGGACGGTGACCAGGGGTCTGGCACCCGAGACGTTAGCGTGCCCACCGTCACCAGAGCCTGACCGAGTCGGCACCAACGGCGGGCACGCTGGGCGCTAACCCCACGGGTAAATCCAAGGCGTAGTTACTGCACCTGCCTTCCAGGATAGCCTCGCTGTCCGGGGTTGCCGTCCAAGCCCGCTGGACCCTGTGTGGGAAGAGACGGCCATTACAACAGGCACTACATTCACCCAACCGGCACGGGCTGAAGAAGGGTTCCGGGCAGAAACATCATCTATTCCTCCTCTCCACAGATGCTGCCTGACCCGCTGAGTTACTCCAGCACTCTGTGAAACGTCACCTATCCATGTTCTCCACAGATGCTGCCTGACCCGCTGAGTTACTCCAGCACTCTGTGAAACGTCACCTATCCATGTTCTCCACAGATGCTGCCTGACCCACTGAGTTACTCCAGCACTCTGTGAAACGCCACCTATCCACGTTCTCCACAGATGCTGCCTGACCCGCTGAGTTACTCCAGCACTCCCAGACACAAGGAATTGCAGATTCGTGAATAGTGCAGGTGTCGGGGGTTGTGGGGAGAAGGCAGGAGAATGGGGTTGGGAGGGAGAGATAGATCAGCCGTGATTGAATGGCAGAGTAGACTTGAGGGGCCGAATGGCCTAATTTTATCGAATTCACAAATAGTGAAAGGCCTGGATAGAATAAATATGGAGAGGTTGTTCTATCAGTGGGAGAGTCTAGGACCAGAGGGCACAGCCTCAGAAATAAAGTAGGAAGGAGATGAGGAGGAATCTGTGGAACTCATTGCACAGACGGCTGTGGAGGCCATCAATGGATATTTTTAAGGCAGAGATAGATTGTTGATCAGTGCGGGTGTCAGGGGTTATGGGGAGAAGGCAGGAGAATGGGGTTAGGGATTAGAAATAGATCAGCCGTGATTGAATAGTGTAGATTAGATGGACCGAATGGCATAATTCTGCTCCTAGAACTTATGAACGTGAATTAGTGCTCCCGTGACTTGTGACTGTTTGATGCTGGAATCTTGTGTAGAACACAGAGTGCTGGAGTAACTCAGCGGGTCAGGCAGCATCAAGAATCTATCCATCTCTGCCTTAAATATATCCACTGACTTGGCCTCCACCGCCGCCTGTGGGTCCATCTGCCTTTATTGGCACAAAGGGATTAGTATTTTAGGACCGCAGGGAGAATATGATCAAATTATACCTTTTTCTATGCCTTCAATCTGTCAATAACACAAGAGAGGTATTAAAGTGTATTAAAGTATTTTAAGGGACTGGATATCTGTGAGCGGTTTGTTTAAGAAGGAACTGCAGATGCTGGAAAAATCGAAGGTAGACAAATATGCTGGAGTAACTCAGCGGGTCAGGCAGCATCTCTGGAGAGAAGGAATGGGTGACGTTTTGGGTCGAGACCATTTCTTCAGATCTGGTGCCAGTGAGATGGGGAGAGGGAGAGGCAGGGTGGGGGAGTCACGGACACTGGGGGCAACAAGGACATCTGTGGTGGGCCAGCCCTGTCGGTCATCTAGACTGTCAGTGGGGGGGTTCAGGGGGGGGAGGGAGAGTGGGGGGGAGAGAGAGAGAGGGGGAGAGAGGGGAGAGGGGGGAGAGAGGGGGGGGAGAGGGGGGAGAGGGGGGAAAGAGAGGGAGCGAGAAAGAGGGGGAGAGAGAAAGAGGGGGAGAGAGAGGGGAGAGAGGGGGAGAGAGAAAGAGGGGGAGAGAGAAAGAGGGGGAGAGAGAGGGGAGAGAGGGGGAGAGAGAAAGAGGGGGAGAGAGAAAGAGGGGGAGAGAGAGGGGAGAGAGGGGGAGAGAGAAAGAGGGGGAGAGAGAGGGGAGAGAGGGGGGAGAGAGAGGGGAGAGAGGGGGAGAGAGAAAGAGGGGGAGAGAGAGGGGGGGAAGAGAGATAGTAGAGTGAAGGGAGAGAGAGGGGGAGGGTGAGAAGGAGGGTGAGAGAGAGGGACAGAGGGGGAGAGGCACATGGCATAGAGTCACCCAGCATGGAAACAGGCCCCTCGGCTCAACTTGCCCACACCGGCCAACAATGTCCCAGCTACACCAGTCCCACCTGCCTGCGCTTGGTCCATATCCCTCCAAACCTGTCCTATCCATGTACCTGACTAACTGTTTCTTAGACATTGGGGTAGTCCCAGCCTCAACTACCTCCCCCGGCAGCTCGTTCCATACACCCACCACCCTCTGTGTGAAGAGGTTACCCCTCAGGTTCCTATTCCATCTTTCCCCCCTCACCTTAAACCCTTGTCCTGTGGTTCTCGATCCCCCTACTCTGGGCCAGAGACTTGATATTTATTGTCATTCCCTACCTGTTGCCCCGGAGGTCCCGGCAAGCCTTGGTATCCTTTGGAACCCTGCAGGAAGCACACACACACACACACACACACAGAATCACGTCAGCTGCTGTTGACCAGAAACATTTGAGTTTGCATCACAGAGAGGCTCCTCAGGGTAATGACATACAGACGGGCTTTGAAGATGCATGTCTTTGTTTATTTGGCTCCCAGCTGGGAGGTAGTCACCACAGTGGACCCGCACACAGTTCCCAGCCTCCAGCACCACTTTGTCTAAACATAGCCTAACAAAGCCACTCCTGCTTATTTATATCAGCACTGCCCCCAGTTATGCTAAACAAACTACTCTGGACAGGACTGGGAAACAAGTGTCAAACCGCCAGCAGAGGGAGAGGCAAAGCAACCGCAGATGCTGGTTTACTCAAAAAGAAGCAAAGTGCTGGAGGAATGGCGGCACAGTGGCGCAGCGGGTAGAGCTGCTGCCTCACAGTGCCGGAGAAACCGGGTTCCATCCCGACTACGGGCGCTGTCTGTGCGGAGTTTGCACGTTCTCCCCGTGACCTTTCTTTTAAAATCTTTTTACTAATTTTTCAAAAGCAAAAGAAAAGATAAAACGAGGGTCACTGCCTTACAGAGAATGCAGCGCCGGGGTTCAATCCCCACTGTCTGTGCGGAGTTTGCACGTTCTCCCCGTGACCTGCGTGGGTTTTCTCCGAGACCCTTGCCTTCCTTCCCCACTCCAAGGACGTGCAGGTTTGTAGATTAATTGGCTTGTGTATAACTGTAAAAGTGTAACTCGTGTGTGTGTGTGTGTAGGGTAGCGTTAGTGCGTGGGGATCGCTGGTCGGCACGGACTCGGTGGGCCGAAGGGCCTGTTTCCGTGCTGTATCTGTAAACTAAACTAAACTCAGAGGGTCAGACAGATGAGGTTTCGAGTCGGGACCTTCTTCAGGCTGATCAGAACAAAATGTTTTGCAATGGATTGTTCATGTACTTTCTGTTCACTGGGGGAAAAAAAACCAAAGTGCCGGAGGATCTCAGTGGGTCAGTTCCTCCAGTACTTTGTTTTTTGCTCGGGGTTGCAGCATCTGCAGTTACTTGTGTCTCCTGTCCACACTGGAGGATGATCATGGAGGCATTGTCATAGTGATACAAGTGGGATAGAACAGGCCCTTCGGCCCACCTTGCCCACACCGGCCAACGTGGCCCATCTATATTAGTCCCACCTGCCCGCGCTTGGCCCACATCCCTCCAAACCTGTCCAGTTTACCTGTCCAAATGCTTCTTAAACATTGTGATCGCACTTGTCTCAAGTACCTACTCTGGCAGCTCGTTCCGGATACCCACCACCCTATGTGTGAAAAGGTGCCCCTCAGAGAATAGACAATAGGTGCAGGAGTAGGCCATTCGGCCCTTCGAGCCAGCACCGTCATTCAATGTGATCATGGCTGATCATCCCCAATCAGTTCCCCGTTCCTGCCTTCTCCCCATATCCCCTGACTCCGCTATCTTTAAGAGCCCTATCTAGCTCTCCATTGAAAGCATCCAGAGAACCGGCCTCCACCGCCCTCTGAGGCAGAGAATTTCACAACTCTCTGTGTGAAAAAGTGTCCGTTCTAAATGGCTTCCCCCTTATTCTTAAACTGTGGCCCCTGGTTCTGGACTCCCCCAACATCGGGAACATGTTTCCTGCCTCTAGCGTGTCCAAACCCTTAACAATCTTATATGTTTCAATGAGATCCCCTCTCATCCTTCTAAACTCCAGTTGCTCCACTCTATCAGCATATGACAGTCCTACCATCCCAGGAATTACGCCATCTTTCAGGTTCCCATTAAATCTTTTCCCCCTCACCTGAATCCTATGTCCGCTGGTTCTCGACCCCCTAGACTCTGTGCGTCTACCCGATCTATAATTCTGTACACGCAGAGGTTCCAAGCAGAGGTCTGCGTGAAGCTGCGATGCCGGGGACCATTGCTGAGTGTCAGAGACCCGTGACAGGTGATGGCTAGCGGGAGGTGTGAGTTGCCAGTGGCTCCAGGGGAACACTTCTCTATTCGTTCAACACCTCCAAAACTCGCTGCTAATGCCTGAGTGTTGAGGCAGCTACATTCCTCCCTGTGCCTCGTGCCTCGTGGGCTCACTACCTCAGGCAGCTGAGGAAATCCACAGTCGCTCTGAAGATCCTTCAGTGCTTAACATAGAAACATAGAAATTAGGTGCAGGAGTAGGCCATTCGGCCCTTCGAGCCTGCACCGCCATTCAATATGATCATGGCTGATCATCCAACTCAGTATCCCGTACCTGCCTTCTCTCCATCTGCCTGCCCTCTGATCCCCTTAGCCACAAGGGCCACATCTAACTCCCTCTTAAATATAGCCAATGAACTGGCCTCAACTACCCTCTGTGGCAGAGAATTCCAGAGACCCACCACTCTCTGTGTGAAAAAAGTCCTTCTCATCTCGGTCCTAAAGGATTTCCCCCTTATCCCCCTTATCCTTAAGCTGTGACCCCTTGTCCTGGACCTCCCCAACATCGGGAACAATCTTCAATCAGCTTCTACTCTGGGGCTGTAGAAAGCATTTTGTCCGGCAACATCACGATCTGGTTTGGGAACAGCTCTGCCCAGGACAGGAAGGCTCTGCAGAGAGTAGTGAGTTCGGCCGAACGCACCATGGGAACTACGCTCACCCCCCTGCAGGGCCTATACACCAGGAGGTGCAGATCCAGAGCCAGCAACATTATGGGGGACCCCCACCCCCCCAGCAACGGACTGTTCCAGCTGCTACGGTCAGGCAAACGCCTCCGGTGTCACGTTGTGAAAACAGAGAGGATGAGACAGAGTTTCGTCCCGCAAGCTGTCAGGACCGTAAACTCTGATCTCACCAGAGACTCATTTACTGTTGTGTAATTTTTTGAAATGTAAATACTGGTTGTGTTCTGTGGCTCTGTTGCCTTGCACAATGCGCAGGCATCGCCACTTTCATTTCACTGCACATCTTGTACGTGTATGTGACACATCCAGTTGACATTACTTGACTTGAGTGGCCCCCGGGGTTCCAGCAGCTGAGGCAGTCGGTGTGGCAACAGCAAACCTTTCAGCCTCAGCCTTGCTCCCAGCGTGGAAATGTCAAAGACTCCAGGGCAGAGCTTTAAGGTCAGAAGGGGAAAAGTTTAACGGAGAGTCACAGGGCAAGTTTAGTTTTACACAGAGGGTGGTGGGTGCCTGGAATGTGCTGCCTGGGGTGGTGGTGGAGGAGGCAGATACGAGAGTGCTGTTTAACTCGTGGATATGCAGAGAATGGGTCACGTGCAGGCAGAGGAGATTATAGGAGTATAATGTGCATAAATGTGAGGTTATCCACTTTGGTGGCAACAATAGGAAAACAGACTACTATCTAAATGGTGGCCGATTAGGAAAAGGGGAGATGCAGCGCGACCTGGGTGTCATGGTACACCAGTCATTGAAAGTAAGCATGCAGGTACAACAGGCAGTGAAGAAAGCCAATGGTATGTTAGCTTTCATAGCAAAAGGATTTGAGTATAGGAGCAGGGAGGTTCTACTTCAGTTGCATAGCGTCTTGGTGAGACCACACCTGGAGTATTGCGTACAGTTCTGGTCTCCAAATCTGAGGAAGTACATTATTGCCATAGAGGGAGTGCAGAGACGGTTCACCAGACTGATTCCTGGGATGTCAGGACTGTCTTATGAACAAAGACTGGATAGACTCGGTTTATACTCTCTAGAATTTAGGAGATTGAGAGGGGATCTTATAGAAACTTACAAAATTCTTAAGGAGTTGGACAGGCTAGATGCAGGAAGATTGTTCCCGATGTTGGGGAGGTCCAGGACAAGGGGGTCACAGCTTAAGGATAAGTGGGAAATCCTTTAGGACCAAGATGAGAAGGACTTTTTTCACACAGAGAGTGGTGGATCTCTGGAACTCTCTGTCACAGAGGGTAGTTGAGGCCAGTTCATTGGCTATATTTAAGAGGGAGTTAGATGTGGCCCTTGTGGCTAAGGGGATCAGAGGGTATGGAGAGAAGGCAGGTACGGGATACTGAGTTGGATGATCAGCCATGATCATATTGAATGGCGGTGCAGGCTCGAAGGGCCGAATGGCCTATTCCTGCACCTAATTTCTATGCTTCTATTAGTTAAACTTGGGGTCATGTTCGGCACAGACATTGTGTCTGGACCTAGGATGGTGGGGAGGTCAGTACTGGTATGGACCTTCCATGGTGGAGAGGTCAGTACTGGTATGGACCTTCCATGGTGGAGAGGTCAGTACTGGTATGGACCTTCCATGGTGGAGAGGTCAGTACTGGTATGGACCTTCCATGGTGGGGAGGTCAGTACTGGTATGGACCTTCCATGGTGGGGGGGTCAGTACTGGTATGGACCTTCCATGGTGGGGGGGTCAGTACTGGTATGGACCTTCCATGGTGGGGAGGTCAGTACTGGTATGGACCTTCCATGGTGGGGGGGTCAGTACTGGTATGGACCTTCCATGGTGGAGAGGTCAGTACTGGTATGGACCTTCCATGGTGGAGAGGTCAGTACTGGTATGGACCTTCCATGGTGGAGAGGTCAGTACTGGTATGGACCTTCCATGGTGGAGAGGTCAGTACTGGTATGGACCTTCCATGGTGGAGAGGTCAGTACTGGTATGGACCTTCCATGGTGGGGGGGTCAGTACTGTGGTGGATCCAGGACGGTGACCACAGAGGGTTTTTTTTAGGTTTTAGGATTGTTGCACACTGATGGATTCAGGGTCAGGCCATCTGTGTCGTGTGCTCCCTGGGCCCCCGACCCTCTTTGACAGGGGTGGAGAGCGTGAGGGTGGGGGTATCTGAGGAGCAAGGGGGGGCTGATGAAGAATCAAACAGCCTGGACTTTGGAGATTTAAACCGGTCTGAGCTGAGGCCACTCCCTGCAAGTCAACAGACAATAGACAATAGACAATAGGTGCAGGAGAAGGCCATTCGGCCCTTCGAGCCAGCACCACCATTCAATGTGATCATGGCTGATCATCCCCAGTCAGTACCCCGTTCCTGCCTTCTCCCCATATCCCCTGACTCCGCTATCTTTAAGAGCCCTATCTAGCTCGTTATTGAAAGCATCCAGAGAACCGGCCTCCACCGCCCTCTCAGGCAGAGAATTCCACAGACTCACAACTCTCTGTGAGAAAAAGTGTTTCCTTGTCTCCGTTCTAAATGGCTTACTCCTTATTCTTAAGCTGCGGTCCCTGGTTCTGGACTCCCCCAACAGCGGGAACATGTTTTCTGCCTCCAAACCCTTAACAATCTTATATGTTTCCATAAGATCCCCTCTCATCCTTCTAAACTCCAGAGTGTACAAGTCCAGCCGCTCCATTCTCTCAGCATATGACAGTCCCGCCATCCCGGGAATTAACCTTGTAAACCTACGCTGCACTCCTTCAATAGCAAGAATGTCCTTCCTCAAATTAGGGGACTAAAACTTTACACAAAACTCCAGGTGTGGTCTCACCAGGGCCCTGTACAACTGCAGAAGGACCTCACGCCTGCACTGTTTTGAATTGGAGAGCGTTGCATTCCCTTTCTATAAATAACCCCTCCACTCCATTGCCTTCCTCCCTCCCCCCCCCACCCCAGTGTTCACACATCTCTCCCCCCCACCCCCCCTCACCACCCAATCTCCCTCTTTCTTTCCCCTCCACCATACACTCATCTCCCAGCCCCCCAACTCCCAGTTTTCCCTTTTATTGCCCCTTTCCCACACCCCTCTCTCCGGATCATGTCTCCGTATATCTGACCCCCTTTTGTCCCCTCGTCACCTCCAGCCTTTGTCACTCTCTACACCCATCTGCCCACCTCCCCCCCTCACCTGTATCCACCTATCACTCGCCAGGCTTAGCCCAGCCCCCAAGCGGTGAGACCAAGCGGAGGCTAGGCGATCGTTTCGCCGAACACTTCCGCTCGGTCCGCAATAACCAACCCGACCTCCCGGTGGCTCAGCACTTCAACTCCCCCTCCCATTCCGTATCCGACCTCTCGGTCCTGGGCCTCCTCCACGGCCAGAGTGAGCAACACCGCAAGTTGGAGGAACAGCACCTCATATTCCGCTTGGGGAGTCTGCATCCTCTGGGCTTAAACATTGAATTTTCTCAATTCTGTTAACCCTGACTGCCTCCTCCCCTTCCCACCTCTCCCTCAGCCCTCGGGCCCTGACATTCCTTCTCTATCTATCTCTCCCCCACCCGAGTCGCACTAGCTTCTCATTTTCACACTACAAACAGCTTACAATGGCCTGTTTCCTTTATCATCGATACTTTTTTGCATATCTTTCATTCATTGTTCTTTATCTCTCCACATCACTGTCTATATCTCTCGTTTCCCTGATCCCTGACCAGTCTGAAGAAGGGTCTCGACCCGAAACGTTGCCTATCTCCTTCGCTCCTTAGATGCTGCTGCACCCGCTGAGTTTCTCCAGCCTTCTGTGTAACCCTCGATTCTCCAGCATCTGCAGTTCCTTCTTTAA
This sequence comes from Raja brachyura, assembly GCA_963514005.1. The sequence goes on from OY740790.1 coordinate 76,688,346, forward strand.
CCCCACCTCTCTCTTCCAGCTTCCTTCCCCCTTTGCCCCAACGTCTGTCCGTTCCATCCACAGATGCTGCCTGACCCCACTCTGCAGCCTACAGCCCCGTCATATAGCATCGTCAACATCAGGCAAGAGGTACAGAAGTGTGAAAACGCACACCTCCAGATTCAGAAGGTAGACAAAAATGCTGGAGAAACTCAGCGGGTGAGGCAGCATCTATGGAGCGAAGGAATAGGTGACGTTTCGGGTCTTCAGACTGATGTGGGGGTCGGGGGTCGGGAAGAGGAAAGGAAGAGGCGGAGACAGTGGGCTGTGGGGGAGCTGGGAAGGGGAGGGGAAGGAGGGAGAAAGCAAGGACTACCTGAAACTGGAGAAGTCAATGTTCATACCGCTGGGGTGCAGACTGCCCAAGCAAGTATGAGGTGCTGTTCCTCCAATTTACGGTGTTGCTCACTCTGGCCATGGAGGAGGCCCAGGACAGAAAGGTCGGATTGGGAATGGGAGGGGGAGTTGGAAGTGCTGAGCCACCGGGAGATCAGGTTGGTCATTGCGGACCGAGCGGAGGTGTTGGGTGAAGCGATCGCCAAGCCTGCGTTTGGTCTCACCGATGTAGAGCAGCTGACACCTCAAGCAGCGGATGCAGTAGATGAGGTTGGAGGAGGTGCAAGTGAACCTCTGCCGCACCTGGAAGGCCTGCTTGGGTCCTTGGATGGAGTCGAGGGGGAGGTAAAGCGACAAGTGTGGCATTTACTGCGGTTGCAGGGGAAAGTACCCGGAGAGGGGGTGGTTTGGGTGGGAAGGGTCGAGTTAACCAGGGAGCTATGAAGGGAGCGGTTCAGGAACAGTTTCTTCCCAGCTGTTATCAGGCAACTGAATCATCCCACCACAACCAGAGAGCGGTCCTGAACTACTATCCACCTCGTTGATGACCCCCGGACTATCCTTGATCGGACTTTGCTGGCTTCACCTTGCACTAAACGTTATTCCCTTATCCTGTATCTGTACACTGTGGACGGCTCGATTGTAATCATGTATTGTCTTTCCGCTGACTGGTTAGCTCGCAACAAAAGCTTTTCACTGTACCTGTATCTGGGACATAGGACAATATAACTCACACCCAGGTGGGCAGATTGGAAACACTGAAAGCAAACACTTGTGGTAGAAACAAAGAGCCTCTTACCTTTTTCCCCGGGGGTCCAGGTAATCCAGCCAGACCCACAGGCCCCGCATCGCCCTAGGGGACAGAGCAGAGTACATCAACACAAAGTTACCTGACGCCATAGTGACCACAAGAGCATCCCAGAAAACCTCTACCTGAAGGGATTCGATATTTGTGCAGGAAGGAACCGCAGATGCTGGAGAATCGAGGGTTACACAAAAAGCTGGAGAAACTCAGCGGGTGCAGCAGCATCTAAGGAGCGAAGGAGATAGGCGACGTTTCGGGTCGAGACCCTTCTTCAGACTGGTCAGGGATCAGGGAAACGAGAGATATAGACGGTGATGTGGAGAGATAAAGAACAATGAATGACCTTTATCTCTTTATCATTTTCTCTCCACATCACCGTCTATATCTCTCGTTTCCCTGATCCCTGACCAGTATGAGGAAGGGTCTCGACCCGAAACGTCGCCTATCTCCTTCGCTCCTTAGATGCTGCTGCACCCGCTGAGTTTCTCCAGCTTTTTGTGTAACCCCCAAGGGACTGCACTTGCTGGTTATACAGCGAAGATAGACACAAAGTGCTGGAGTAACTCAGCGGGACAGGCAGCATCTCTGGAGAGAAGGTATGGGTGACGTTTCGGGTCGAGCCCCTTCTCTCCAGAGATGCTGCGGGACCCGCTGAGTTACTCCAGTATTTTGTGTTCATCTTTGGGATATATCTTTGCTGGTCTGGGGGAAGGAGTAGCAGAGTTGGGCTTTCCATGACCACAACTGTAGAAAGTGTTCCTGCTGTGGTTCACCCAACGTTTAATAAATGCATTTGTATTCCCCAGCTTGTTTTCCCAGTTCACGTTCTAGCAACGAGACAGGTAGGTTTACAACCTGATCACAAACGCTCTGCATTCATCTTCCATCGCCAAGAGACAGTTACGTCTGCTCCCGGCACGGTGGCGCAGCGGGTAGAGCTGCTGCCTCATAAGCCCATAACTGTTAGGAGCAGAATTAGGCCATTCAGCCCATCAAGTGGACTCTGTAATTCAATCATGGCTGATCTATCTCTCCCTCCCAACCCCATTCTCCTGCCTTCTCCCCATAACCCCTGACACCCATAATCAATTTAATTTGCACTCACCATGTAGTGTTGCCAACTGTCCCGTATTAGCCGGGACATCCCGTATTTTGGGCTAAATCGGTTTGTCCCGTACGGGACCGCCCTTGTCCCGTATTTGACCGCTACTACTCGGGTCGAGGGGACTGTCGGGTCAGAGCGCCGCATCCGGCCCCGCCTCACCCGTCCCGATGTAGTGCAGCCCATGGAGTGCAGCAGCAGCAGCAGCAGCAGTGCCTCCTCGCCCGTGGCCTCGTCGGTCGGCAGCCCGGCCAGCTGTCCGACCTTCGGACCTTCGCTTACCACCGACACCACTACCACCCCTCCTTCTCACGGCCGATCATCGGTTCATGAGTTGGACGGGACGCCAGACTTTGCGTGCGATAGCGCGCGGCCCCCGGGCCAAAACTCCTCAGCTGCCCCGCCGGCTGGGCTTTGTGTGCAGTCCAGCACCCGGGCCCACTCATCATTCACCCAGAGTCGGTCAACGGATTGCCGTGGGGAATTTGTCCCGTATTTTGACTTTTTGTCCCTTATTTGGGAGCGAGAAATTTGGGGAGGTGAACGTGTGGGAAGGCGGCAACCAGACTCACGACATGCATGCACGCATGGAGGCAACGCTTGCACGCAACACCGCATGCACGGAGACACCATGCAGACAACACACTGGGGGGAAACGGACAGACAGACACGTACACAGGACTGCACAATGACCTCCCCAGACTGAGTTACCTGCTCTCCACGCGATGCTTTCGTGGGGAACAAGCCCGGCTCTCCTTTCGGACCCTGGTGTGGGAATTACAGACGCACCAATGTAACAACAGTCTGGATGAGTGACCCAACCCCCCACAGCCAGCAACAAGCCAACAGAGCTCATCTCATCAAAGATGATAACCGCACTTGCAGAATAGACTCTCAGTGGTGGGAACACAGGGATATTGATGCACGCATTGTGGCATTTCATGGGGTGTTACATTTAGACATGCAGGCCCTTTGGCCCATCAGGTCTGTGCTGACCCCATCTCACAGGACCAGGTCTGCGACCTTCCCTGCCTCAGTGATTCAGGTCCTGGTTGTGAGTTCCAGATTCCTCCCCAACTCTGGGGCACAAAACACTTCCTTCAATCCACTCAAAACCTCTTCCTGCCCCCACTTTCCTCGAAGCCTGTGCCAATAGACAATAGACAATACGTGCAGGAGGAGGCCATTCGGCCCTTCGAGCCAGCTCCGCCATTCAATGCGATCACGGTTGTCCCCAATCAGTACCCCGTTCCTGCCTGCTCCCCATATCCCCTGACTCCGCTATTTTTAAGAGCCCTATCTAGCTCTCTCTTGAAAGTATCCAGAGAACCGGCCTCCACCACCCTATGACGCAGAGAATTCCACAGACTCACAACTCTCTGTGAGAAAAAGTATTTCCTCATCTCCGTTCTAAATGGCTTACCCCTTATTCTTAAACTGTGGCCCCTGGTTCTGGACTCCCCCAACATCGGGAACATGTTTCCTGCCTCTAGCATGTCCAAACCCTTAATAATCTTGTATGTTTCAATAAGATTCCCTCTCATCCTTCTAAACTCCAGAGTATACAAGCCCAGCCGCTCCATTCTCTCAGCATATGACAGTCCTGCCATTCCGGGAATTAACCTTGTAAACCTACGCCGCACTCCCTCAATAGCAAGAATTAGTTTTAATCAGCTGCACTCCATCGATCGCCCGCCACGAGTGACCACTGTCACATTGCCCCTCCACTTAGTGTTGCCAACTGTCCCGTATTAGCCGGGACATCCCGTATTTTGGGCTAAATCGGTTTGTCCCGTATGAGACCGCCCTTGCCCCGTGTTTGACCGCTACTACTCGGGTCGAGGGGACTGTCGGGTCGGAGCGCCGCGTCCGGCCTCGCCTCACCCGTCCCGACGTAGTGCAGCCCATGGAGCACAGCAGCAGCAGCAGCGCCTCGCCCGTGGCCCCGTCGGTCAGTCGGTCGGCAGCCCGGCCAGCTGTCCAACCTTCGGACCTTCGCTTACCACCGACACCACCACCACCCCTCCTTCTCACGGCCGATTATCGGTTCATGAGTTGGACGGGGCGCCGGACTTTGTGCGCGATGTCGCGCGGCCCCCGGGCCAAAACTCCTCAGCTGGCCCCGCCGGCTGGGCTTTGTGTGCAGTCCAGCACCCGGGCCCACTCATCATTCACCCACCCAGACACGGCCCAGTCGCTCAACGGATTGCCGTCGGGAATCTGTCCCTAATGGGCTTGTCCCACTACCGCAACTTTCGTGGTGTTCTCCTATGTCCCAGATACAGGTACATGTTCAACGTGTTGTAATTCCAGCGGTGACCAGAAAGATGCTACGACTCTTTGGGCGACTGTGGAGACGACTCACGACCGTACAGGCGACATGTCGCGGGGTGAAGCCTGTATGGTCGTGAGCAGTCGCCCAAAGAGTCGTACCTTGTTCTGGTTGCCGCTGGATTTTCAACACGTTGGAAATTTTTGGCGACCTGTAACGACCTATGACGGGTGCCGGCAATCGCCCAGAAAGTCGCGTGAGTGGGACAAGACCATCATTTTGACCTTTTGTCCCTGATTTGGGAGTGAGAACATTGGGGGAGCGGCCAGTGTGTCGTGGCCATAGGGCCGTGTTTGATTTACATCGGGCCACAGCCCGTTGCGGCAGGCAATGATTTAACAGTGCGGCAGCTTCAAAGAGTTGAGCACATGTGGAACACGGCAGGTTTTGCAGACGCAGATTGATGGCTGCAGAGATGCACATACCTTGGGGCCTGGTAGTCCGGGCAGGCCTGGGTTGCCATGTGCTCCGGGAATCCCCTGCGGACACAAGAAGAGCACCTCTCCCTGAATCTGATTAACATTTTGTAAAATGATTAGTTTTTTTAAAAAAACGACATTTGGAATTGATAGAATTCTCCAGGATTTATTGTTCTCATGATGCCATGGAAATTGGAATCAGCTTTTCCAACCATTGGAAAATTGAGACCATCCCTCCGGGCTTAGGGAAGGTGCGTTAGGAGTGAGGCAGGCATGGGGGGGGGGGGCTTCACATGGAGAGAAGGAATAGGCGATGTTCCGAGTCGAGACATGACCCACAGGTGCTGAAAGGTTAGTTAGTTGCTGTACATTATCAGACTGCACTGCACTGTAACTGGCACAAAACGTTATTCACTTTATGCTGTATCTCACAGTGCCTCAGTACTTGGAGTCACAGAGTGATACAGTGTGGAAACAGGCCCTTCGGCCCAACTTGCCCACACTGGCCAACAATGTCCCAGCTACACTAGTCCCACCTGCCTGCGCTTGGTCCATATCCCTCCAAACCTGTCCTATCCATGTACCTGTCTAACTGTTTCTTAAACGTTGCGATAGTCCCAGCCTCAACTACCTCCTCTGGCAGCTCGTTCCATACACCCACCACCCTCTGTGTGCAAAAGTCACCCCTCAGGTTCCTATTAAATCTTTTCCCCTTCACCTTGAACCTATGTCCTCTGGTCCTCGATTCCCCTACTCTGGGCAAGAGACTCTGTGCGTCTACCCGATCTATTCCTCTCATGATTTTATACACCTCTATAAGATCCCCCCTCATCCTCCTGCGCTCCATGGAATAGAGACCCAGCCTACTCAACCTCTCCCTGTAGCTCACACACTCTAGTCCCGGAAACATCCTCGTAAATCTTCTCTGAACCCTTTCAAGCTTGACAACATCTTTCCTATAACACGGTGCCCAGAACTGAACACAATATTCTAAATGTGGTCTCACCAACGTCTTATACAACTGCAACATGACCACCCGGCCAACATGTGACAATAAACTGAAGTGAATTTTCCTATCTTTCCGGTTTCCTCCCACACTGCAAGGATGTAGAGGTGTGTAGATTAATTGGCTTGGTGTAAATGTAAATTGTCCCTAGTGTTGTGTGTGTGATAGATGAACGTGCAGGGATCGCTGGTCAGTGTGGACGTGATGGGCTGAAGGGCCTGTTTCTGCTAAAACTGTATCTCCCAACTACAACTGCACTAAACTAAACAGACCATTGGCCAAAATGTGCAAGAAAGAACTGCAGATGCTGGTTTAAATCAAAGACAGACACAAAATGCTGGAGTAACTCAGCGGGACAGGCAGCATCTCTGGAGAGAAGGAATGGCCGATGTTTCGGTTCTTCAGACTGATCTGAGGAAGGGTCTCGATCCGAAACGTGGCCCATTCCTTCTCTCCAGAGATGCTGCCTGCCCCGCTGAGTTACTCCAGCATTCTGTGGCTGTCTTTGATTTAAACCAGCACCTGCAGTTCTTTCTCACACATTTTGGCCACTGGTCTGTTTAGTGGTCTGACCACGGTCTGAGTTACTCCAGCATCCAGTGTAGGCCTTTGGCCAACTCGTGCATGAAATTTGAATGGGGATTTGAGGGGGGGGGGGGGGTTTGTGTGCAGTTTGCAGATGCGGAGGGGTTGCCCTTGGCTTGAGTTGCCGCAGGGCGGTGGGTGTTGGCGAGGTGTGGGGTCACGATGCTGTCGCTGCCCTCGTGCACCTTGTGGTGAAGGTTACGGCTGGCCGGCTGGTGAAAGCTGACATTCTCTGACTGCAGCGGGCAGTGGGCAGCTCGTGAGCACGGCACAAAGCCACTCCTGTTGGCCGCGCGGAACATAAAGTGACTGCGCCTCTTTGTGAGCGGGCGCCCCTCTCCCTCGTGGAGGGAGCGTAAGTGGAGTGCCAGCGCCCGGCAACGCTGGACACTCGCTAACCTTTCAATATGCTAAACACACTGACTGCTACTCTTGCCCTTTCACTGCCGCAACAATCTGCATCTTTGTCCCACTGACATTTAATGGCAGTGCAGCGCTCTCGCAGATTTGGCAGCCGCCGCCACTTAACCCTTTGGGTGCTGGTTGTGTTTTGCAGGTGAGGAGCGGCTGATGAAAGCACATTACAGAGCAAGGGTGTCAAATCCTGCAGCTCTTCCCCCCCCCCCCCCCCCCCGGGCCAGGCATGCTGAGGGTGACAAAGTGAGTGCGGGTGGCTGTGTGTGTGGAGTCTGCACGTTCTCCCTGTGGCTGCGTGGGTTTGCACCCACACCCCAAACACGTGCAGTGTGGGGGTCCCTCTACGCAGGGATTCTCCCCCCTACATCGGGGACCTTGGGTGGAGCGTACCGCATCGAGGTGTTCCCTGCAGCCTGTTTCTCTTGCAGTTCACAGACCCGCCAGCCCCCTGCCACGTTTGCGGGCTGGAAGAGTGTGTGTACCACGTGTACATGGAGTGGTGAGGCTGCAGCCCCTGTTTGAACACCTAAAGGGGCCGCTCCGTCCCTTCTGGCTGCATTTTCCACCCACCGTCCGCATCTTTGAACACCCTGTGCGTAGGGGAGAGGGTCGGCCCGAAGATGTCCTGGTTGGGTTGCTCCTGGGCCTGGCCAAGCTGGCCATCCGCGAGGCACGGCACCAGGGGGAAGAGGGCACGGCCCGTGCCCGCCCCTCTCCCGGGGTTACGTCTGCGCCCGGGTGGGTGTAGAGAGGGAGCACGCGCTGTCCACGGGCACCCTGGGGGATGCTGCCTGCCTGACCCGCTGAGTTACTCCAGCACGCGGTGTCTCTTTTTGCATTTATATAGCAACCTTATTATAAATTTATATAACTTTTCTGAGGAACGTCAGCCAACAGAAACCGATATGGAATGATGGAAAGGGTTAATGAGAGAGGAACCAACAGTTAGTTGGAAGACTAAAGGCAAGTCTCTGAAGAGGAAAGAGAATGGGAGGAAAACCTCGGCAAGTTGGCTGGAGAGAGTACAGAGAAGATTTACGAGGATGTTGCCAGGACTAGAGGGTGTGAGCTACAGGGAGAGGTTGAGTAGGCTGGGTCTCTATTCCATGGAGCGCAGGAGGATGAGGGGAGATCTTATAGAGGTGTACAAAATCATGAGAGGAATAGATCGGGTAGATGCACAGAGTCTCTTGCCCAGAGTAGGGAATCGAGGACCAGAGGACATAGGTTCAAGGTCGGAGAGGAAGGATTTAATAGGAGCCTGAGGGGCAGTTTTTCACTAGTGGGCATATGGAACGAGCTGCCAGAGGAGGTAGTTGAGGCTGGCACCATAACAACATTTAATGGACACTAGGAGAGGTGCATGGATTGAAAAGGTTTCAAGCGATATGGGCCAAATGAGGATAAATGGTTTGAGCTTAGATGGGGCATCTTGGATGAGGAGGGCTGAAGAGGCTGTTTCTGTGCTAAATGACTCCTATGTATTAGTGTAAGATTGGGGGGGGGGGGGGGGGGGGGGGAGAGGGCGATGGGGAACTGGGACAGAAGAGGAGATGAAGTAGATTTTCAAAGTCTACAGAGAGATTTAGGCCATTTGGAAGAGTGGGCTGAAAGATGGCAGATGGAGTTTAATGCTGATAAGTGTGAGGTGCTACATCTTGGCCGGACAAATCAAAATAAGACGTACATGGTAAATGGTAGGGAATTGAGGAATGTGGTGGAACAGAGGGATCTAGGAATAACTGTGCATAGTTCCCTGAAGGTGGAATCGCATGTAGATAGGGTGGCCTTTATAAATCAATCAGAAGTTGGGATGTAATGTTAAAATTGTACAAGGCATTGGTGAGGCCAATTCTGGAGTATGGTGTACAATTTTGATCGCCAAATTACAGGAAAGATGTCAACAAAATAGAGAGAGTACAGAGGAGATTTACTAGAATGTTGCCTGGGTTCCAGCAACTAAGTTACAGAGAAAGGTTGAACAAGTTAGGTCTTTATTCTTTGGAGCGCAGAAGGTTAAGGGGGGACTTGATTGAGGTCTTTAAAATGATGAAAGGGATAGACAGAGTTGACGTGGATAAGCTTTTCCCATTGAGGGTAGGGAAGATTCAAACAAGAGGACATGATTTGAGAATTAAGGGACAGAAGTTTAGGGGTAACATGAGGGGGAACTTCTTTACTCAGAGAGTGGTGGCTGTGTGGAATGATCTTCCAGCAGAAGTGGTGGAGGCAGGATCGATTTTATCATTTAAAAGTAAAGTGGATAGGTATATGGATGGGAAGGGAATGGAGGGGTATGGTCTGAGTGCAGGTAGATGGGACTAGGGGAGAGTAAGTGTTCGGCACGGACTGGAAGGGCCGAGAGGGCCTGTTTCTGTGCTGTAATTGTTATATGGTTATATATGAAGCCTGTGGCAGATCAGCCGTGATCACGGGGGTTGTTGGGTGGGGCAGTCTGGAAGGGCCGAGTGGCCTGGCTCCTGTTCCCCTGCGTGTGGGGCCTGGTGTCGGCACTTACCCGCGGCCCCCGTCTGCCTGGTGACCCTGGAGGACCTGGCGTTCCTGGAAGACCCTGCTCAAACAGAAGAAAATTCAATCAACATCCTGTTAGGTTCACAGTACAACATTAAACTAACGTTAGGAATTACTGGAACGCAACCCATTTGCCGGCAACTGGTGGTCCGCCACCTCCTTTAATCCGGACAAAATTACCAGACTGCGCTTGAAATCCCTCTGGAAGTCCCCCCGGGAAAATGTGTCACGCAGGCCAGCCAATCTGGACCTCACCGTGACTTCTGCGGCCGATCGGCGGGTTGAATTTCCCCCCCTGCGGCCGGGGCTATAGAACTCCGGCCCGGCCAGATCCGGCAGATCCGTTCCATCACCGACTTCCAGTATATCGCCCCCCCCCCTCCCGGCGGCCCAGGCGGAACGTTCCAGAACCGTTGGACTCCCCTCGGAGGCCGCCACCTCTGTCTGTCCGGCAAAACGGATCATCCAGAAAGGCTCTGGAACAAGGGTGCTGGAAAATGGGCGACTATACGGTGCAGGCCCGAAACAGGCCACTCTGCCCATCGCTCCACGCCAGCAGCTCACCCCTCCATCGTTCATAGGATAGCAGCAGAATGAGGCCATTCGACCCATCAAGACTGATGCACCATTCAATGATGGCTGATCTATCTTTCCCTCTTAGAAGGATGAGAGGGAATCTTATAGAAAAATATAACGTTCTTAAAGGATTGGACAGGGTCAACCAGGGGTGTCAGACTCCTGGCCCGCGGGCCACATCCGGCCCACAGAGGGGTCTAATCCAGCCCGCGGGATGATTTGGGGGAAAAAAGTATATTTACGAGTTTATTATGGATCTGTACACTGTACACCGAAGATAGACGCACAAATTCTGGAGTAGCTCAGCCGGACGGGCGGTATGCCAGAGGTGAGAATGAATATTTGACAATTAATTAAACCATTCACTTTATGTGGGTGGCGGAGCCTCGAGCGGCAACCATTGCGTGCGTGCGCGGTGGCCAAGAGCTAAATCTAACTCTCTCTTGAAAACATCCAGTGAATCGGCCTCCACTGCCTTCTGTGGCAGAGAATCCCAGAGATTCACAACTCTCTGGGTGGAAATATTTCTCCTCATCTCAGTCCTAACTGGCCTTCCCCTTATTCTTACACTGTGTGACCCCTGGTTCTGGACTCCCCCAACATCGTGAACATTTTTCTTGCATCTAGAATGTCCAATCCTTTAAGAATTTTTATATATTTCTATAAGATCACCTCTCATCCTTCTAAATTCCAGTGAATACAAGCCCAGCCGCTCCATTCTTTCATCATATGACAGTCCCGCCATCCCGGGAATTAACCTGGTGAACCTACGCTGCACTCCCTCAATAGCAAGAATGTCCTTCCTCAAAATAGGAGACCAAACTATACACAATACTCCAGGTGTGGTCTCACCAGTGCCCTGTACAACAGCAGTAGGACCTCCTTGCTCCGAAACTCAAATCCTCTCGCAATGAAGGCCAACATGCCATTCACTTTCTTCACTGCCTGCTGTACCTGCACGCTTACTATCAGTGACTGTTGAACAAGGACACCCAGGTCTCGTTGCACCTCCCCTTCCCCTTAACCTCCGCAAACTTGGAGATTACATTTAATTCCCTCGTCTAAGTCGTTAATATATATTGTAAATAACCATATAACCATATAACAATTACAGCACGGAAACAGGCCTTCTCGGCCCTTCCAGTCCGTGCCAACCATTTATTTTCCCCTAGTCCCATCTACCTGCACTCAGACCACACCCCTCCATTCCCTTCCCGTCCATATACCTATCCACTTTACTTTTAAATGTTAAAATCGATCCTGCCTCCACCACTTCTGCTGGAAGATCATTCCACACAGCCACCACTCTCTGAGTAAAGACGTTCCCCCTCATGTTACCCCTAAACTTCTGTCCCTTAATTCTCATGTCATGCCCTCTTGTTTGAATCTTCCCTACCCTCAATGGGAAAAGCTTATCCACGTCAACTCTGTCTATCCCTTTCATCATTTTAAAGACCTCAATCAAGTCCCCCCTTAACCTTCTGCGCTCCAAAGAATAAAGACCTAAACAACTGACCCGCTGAGTTACTCCAGCACTCTGTGAAACGTCACCTATCCGTGTTCTCCACAGATGCTGCCTGACCCGCTGAGTTACTCCAGCACTTTGTGTCTTATTTTGTAAACCAGCTCCTGAGGTGAGGATGGAACCCAGGTGAGGGGAGCAGTGACGGAGGCAACGGCTCTACGCTCCGTGCCACTCTCCTGTCTGCGTTCCTAAAAGCCAGAAGCCTTTAGATTACATCACAGGGCGGAAATAGGTGCTCCACAGGTAGTCTGACGGGTGAGCGAACTCGAAGAGAAATGGCAATAGAGGTCCCAGTGCATCATTAGCTCTGCAAATCTACAAAGAGCTTTGTTCATTTCTTTGAGAAATAACTCTCCCTGGTTTGACTGGACATATGTTATTAATTCACAGTATAAGGGTTGTGGGCTTGAGTTATTCGGAGAGGGTGGAGAGGCTGGGACTCTGTCCTGTGGACTGCAGGAGGCTGAGGGGTGACCTGACTGAGGTGTACAAGATGATGAGGGGCACAGATACAGTCAACGCTCACAGTCTTTCCCCCAGGGTAGAGGATTCTAAAACTAGAGGGCGCGGGGTTAAGGTGAGAGGGGGGAGACTGAAGATGGACCTCAGGGGCAACTTTTTCACTCAGATGGTAGTCTGTATCTGGGACGAGCTGCAAGCTGTAGAAGCAGTTACAATTGGAACTAGCCCATTGCCAGTTTGGTGGGCATGGACAAGGTGGGCTGAAGGGCCTGTGTCAATGCTAGGACTCTGGGGTGACTGAGAGTTGCCACATTAGACACAGTGTTGTTGTGGGTGTGTTACTGAACAGACCATAGACAGGGCACTTCCCCACCAACTACAGGCGCATAAGGTCAGAAGTTCTAGGAGCAGAACTGTGCCTGTGACTGCCATGGTTTCTCGAGCCAGTTTTGGTTAATTTAGAGTTCAGTCTAGTTTATTGTCCTGTGTATCGAGGTACAGTGGACAGCTTTTGTTGCGTGCTAACCAGTCAGCGGGAAGACAATACATGATTACAATCGAGCCGTCCACAGTGTACATATACAGGATAAGGGCAGCAAAGTCCGATCAAGGATAGTCCGAGGGTCACCAATGAGGTGGATGGGAGGTCAGGACCGCTCTCTAGTTGGTGAGAGGACGGTTCAGTTGCCTGATAACAGCCGGGAAGAAACTGTCCCTGAATCTGGAGGTGTGCGTTCGTTTTCACACTTCTAAACTTCCACACTTATAACCATATAACAATTACAGCACGGAAACAGGCCCTCTCGCCCCTTCCAGTCCGTGCCGACCATTTATTTTCCCCTAGTCCCATCTACCTGCACTCAGACCATACCCCTCCATTCCCTTCCCGTCCATATACCTATCCGCTTTACTTTTAAATGTTAAAATCGATCCTGCCTCCACCACTTCTGCTGGAAGATCATTCCACACAGCCACCACTCTCTGAGTAAAGAAGTTCCCCTCATGCTACCCCTAAACTTCTGTCCCTTAATTCTCATGTCATGCCCTCTTGTTTGAATCTTCCCTACCCTCAATGGGAAAAGCTTATCCACGTCAACTCTGTCTATCCCTTTCATCATTTTAAAGACCTCAATCAAGTCCCCCCTAAACTTAGTGCTTAGTTTAATTTAGTTTAGTTTAGGTTAGTTCAGTTCAGGGATACTGCATGGAAACGGGCCCTTCGGCCCACCGAGTCCCTGCTGACCGGCGATCACCCAGCACACTAGCACTATCCTACACCCGAGGGACATATTTTTTTACAGAAGCCAATTAAGCTACAAACCCTCACGTCTTTGGAGTGCGGGAGGAACCCGGAGCTGCCGCAGAAAACCCACGCAAGTCACAGGGAGAACGTGCAAACTCCGTACAGACAGCACCCGTAGTCAGGATGGAACCCGGGTCTGTGGCGCTGTGAGGCAGCATCTCTACCCTCTGCACCACCGTGACGCACTTCTGTCTTCTTCCCTTCCACCAACTGGCTGGTTAAGTGGGTCCAACATCCCATCATTGATCTAAAACGTGTTTAAACGCTAAAGAAATGGACCTAAAGCATTAATTATGTTACAGGATAGCAAAATAACTGACATGGGACATTTGCAATAAGAAAAACAGAAGATGTGGGTCACACTCAGCGGGTCAGGCAGCCTCCACGGGGAGAGAAGCAGCTCAGGTGCTGGCCAACCTGCACTTTCTGTTCTCGTCTCGTTGCAAACCAGGTGGCCCCGACCCTGATGTACGGCAGCGATGGTGAGAAACCGGTGTGAGCCCCTACACCGAGCCTTGCAAGGCCATTTCCGTGTGTTGTGTGAGTGTGTGGGCCCCGTGATGTTGCTGCTGCTGCTGCACTAGATTCTCATTGTACCTGTACATCACCGTAAAGATAGCGGAGTCTGGGGATGTGGGGAGAAGGCAGGAACGGGGTACTGATTGGGGATGTTGCCTGGGTACCAGCAACTAAGTTACAGAGAAAGGCTGAACAAGTTAGGTCTTTATTCTTTGGAGTGCAGAAGGTTAAGGGGGGACTTGATTGAGGTCTTTAAAATGATGAAAGGGATAGACAGAGTTGACGTGGATAAGCTTTTCCCATTGAGGGTAGGGAAGATTCAAACAAGAGGGCATGACATGAGAATTAAGGGACAGAAGTTTAGGGGTAACATGAGGGGGAACTTCTTTACTCAGAGAGTGGTGGCTGTGTGGAATGATCTTCCAGCAGAAGTGGTGGAGGCAGGATCGATTTTAACATTTAAAAGTAAAGTGGATAGGTATATGGACGTGAAGGGAATGGAGGGGTATGGTCTGAGTGCAGGTAGATGGGACTAGGGGAAAATAAATGGTCGGCACGGACTGGAAGGGCCGAGAAGGCCTGTTTCCATACTGTAATTGTTATATGGTTATATGGTTATATGGTTATATGTTATGATCAGCCATGATCACATTGAATGGCGGTGCTGGCCGGAAGGGCCGAATGGCCTCCTCCTGCACCTATTGTCTATCGAGCAGATGGCAATAAACTCAAATGGGCTGTAAATTACCTCCTAGTGCAGGAAAGTGGCAAAAGTAGCTGAGGGGACATATGGGAAAGAGAATGTCGTAGGAATACCACAGATCTAGAGAGGGGGGGGATAGGATTGGAAGGGCTGCTCCCCCTGGGACTGGCATACACCCGATGGGCTGAATGGTCAACTTCTGTATTGCGATAAAGGGCAGTCAGTGGAAAGCTGTGATGGGAAAGGTCACGTCTATAAGTTCTAGGAGCAGAATTAGGCCATTCGGCCCATCAAGTCTACTCCGCCATTCAATCATGGCTGATCTATCTCTCCCTCCCAACTCCATTCTAAGGATAAGGGGGAATTCCTTTAGGACCGAGATGAGGAAAACATTCTTTACACAGAGAGTGGTGAGTCTCTGGAATTCTCTGCCACAGAAGGTAGTTCAGGCCAGGTCATTGGCTATATTTAAGAGGGCGTTAGATGTGGCACTTGTGGCTAAAGGGATCAGGGGGTATGGAGAGAAGTCAGGTACGGGATACTGAGTTGGATGACCAGCCATGATCACATTGAATGGCGGTGCAGGCTCGAAGGGCCGAATGGCCTACTCCTGCACCTATTTTTCTATGTTTCTATTCTCCTGCCTTCTCCCCACAACCCCTGACACCCGCACTAATTAAGCATTTCAATCTCTGCCTTAAATATATCCACTGACTTGTGGCCTCCACAGCCGTCTGTGGCAAAGAATTCCACAGATTCACCGCCCTCTGACTGAAGAAATTCCTCCTCATCTCCTTCCTAAAGGAACGTCCTTTAATTCTGAGGCTGTGCCCTCTGGTCCTAGACTCTCCCACCAGTGGAAACATCCTCTCCACATCCACTCTATCCGGGCCTTTCACTATTCGGAAAGTGAATACTAACAAATGAAAAATGTGCAAAGTAAGGTATTACTGGATAAGTGTTTAGTGGAAGGCCTTATTGTGCCATGCCCTGTCTCACACAAGTCCAGCCTGCCTCTTTCAACACCAGAGAGGGGCATCACTGCTTTAAATCTGGCAGACTTGCAGGTGAAGGGCCTGTAAGTTGCGTAAGTGGGACAGGCCCTTAAGGCACAAAGTGCTGGAGGAACTCAGCGGGTCAGGCAGCATCCACGGGCGATGCTTTGGGTCGAGACCCTCCATCCGACTGATGAAGAAGGACCCCCAACCAGAAATGTGGTGCGTCTGTCTGAAGAAGGGTCCCGGCCCGCAACAATGCCCGTGCATTCCCTCCACAGATATTCCCAGTTCCTCCTGCACTTTGTGCTTTTTGCTCAAGGTCCCAGCACCTGCAGTTCCTTGTGTGACCAATAACCATATAACCATATAATAATTACATCACGGAAACAGGCCTTCTCGGCCCTTCCAGACTGATTCCTGGGATGTCAGGGCTGTCTTATGAACAAAGACTGGATAGACTCAGTTTATGCTCTCTAGAATTTAGGAGATTGAGAGGGGATCTTATAGAAACTTACAAAATTCTTAATGGCTAGATGCAGGAAGATTGTTCCCAATGTTGGGGAGGTCCAGGACAATGGGTCACAGCTTAAGGATAAGGGGGAAATCCTTTAGGACCGAGATGAGAAGGACTTTTTTCACACAGAGAGTGGTGGGTCTCTGGAACTCTCTGCCACAGAGGGTAGTTGAGGCCAGTTCATTGGCTATATTTTAGAGGGAGTTAGATGTGGCCCTTGTCGCTAAAGGGTTCAGGGGGTATGGAGAGGAGGCAGGTACAGGATACTGAATTGGATGATCAGCCATGATCATATGGAATGGCGGTGCAGGCTCGAAGGGCCGAATGGCCTACTCCTGCACCTAATTTCTATGTTTCTATGTTTCTATGTTTCCAGTCCGTGCCGACCATTTATTTTCCCCTAGTCCCATCTACCTGCACTCAGACCATACCCCTCCATTCCCTTCCCGTCCATATACTTATCCACTTTACTTTTAAATGTTAAAATCGATCCTGCCTCCACCACATCTGCTGGTAGATCATTCCACACAGCCACCACTCTCTGAGTAAAGAAGTTCCCCCTCATGTTACCCCTAAACTTCTGTCCCTTAATTCTCATGTCATGCCCTCTTGTTTGAATCTACCCTACCCTCAATGGGAAAAGCTTATCCACTCTGTCTATCCCTTTCATCATTTTAAAGACCTCAATCAAGTCCCCCCTTAACCTTCTGCGCTCCAAAGAATAAAGACCTAACTTGTTCAACCTTTCTCTGTAACTTAGTTGCTGGAACCCAGGCAACATTCTAGTAAATCTCCTCTGTACTCTCTCTATTTTGTTGACATCCTTCCTATAATTAGGTGACCAAAATTGTACACCATACTCCAGAATTGGTCTTACCAATGCCTTGTACAATTTTAACATTACTTCCCTACTCCTATATTCAATGCTCTGATTTATAAAGGCCAGCACACCAAAAGCTTTCTTTACCACCCTATCTACATGCGATTCCACCTTCAGGGAACTATGCACAGTTATTCATAGATCCCTCTGTTCCACAGCATTCCTCAATTCCCTACCATTTACCATGTATGTCCTATTTTGATTTGTCCTGCCAAGATGTAGCACCTCACACTTATCAGCATTAAACTCCACCTGCCATCTTTCAGCCCACTTTTCCAAATGGCCCAAATCTCCCTGTACACTTTGAAAATCTACTTCATTATCCACAACACCACCTATCTTACTATCATCTGCATACTTACTTATCCAATTTCCCACCCCATCATCTAGATCATTGATGTACATGACAAACAACAGTAGACCCAACACAGATCCCTGAGGCACCCCACTGGTCACCGGCTTCCAACCTGACAAACAGCCATCCACCATTACTCTCTGGCATCTCCCATTCAGCCACTGTTGAATCCATCTTGCTACTCCGCCATTAACACCCAAAGATTGAACCTTCTTAACCAACCTTCCATGAGGATACTTACGGGAGGTCCTGGCTCTCCTTTGGGCCCAAGCTGATCGTGTTCGAAATAATCCAGGAAGTCCTCGTAATCATAGTGGTAGTTTTCAATCTCAATGTTATCCATGGCTTCGGCTGAGTCCAGAGTCGGGACTCTAGAATGAGCCTCGTGACCCCATTCCCGGTCCAGGTCTTGTGTAGACATCTCCTCCTCCGCTGCGCGGTACAATGTGGCGTTGATCGTGAGTATTTGTTGTGAGATGTGGCCCGCAGCCTGGGAGGGTTCAGCTTCCCCCTGGCTCTCCGATTCTTGGCTAGAACGTGTCAGTTCATGGGCGTTGGACGCGGTCTTGCCGTCAGCTTCGGCACCACCGGGCGGTGATTGGGACTTGCCGATGGCTTGGTGGCTGGTGGTGGGGACAACACCAGGGTCAACCTGGCCGTGCCCGTCCTGGTGGAGTCTCACCGCCTCACCGGAGTGCGCGGCCGGTGGGCTGGCCGTGGTCAACGGTGACAGGGTGGACTCCGCAGTTGCGTACGTGTCCCCGCGCGCCATATCTCGAGGACTCGCCAGCGCCGGCTCCGTTACCGTCTCGCCCCTCGCCGTTGTCCAGGAGCTCGGGGAGGCTCGGTGAGTGGCCGCGGTGGGGAGCAATCGGTACGTGTCGCCGTGCCGGCAATGACTCTTCACGTGGTCACAGTAGCTGGAGGAGGCTCCAGCGTCGGGGTAGAAGTCCAGCTGGCAAATGGTGCCTTGGAAAGAGGATGACTTCCAGCTCATCCTGCCCAGCGTTAGCCTGCTGCCGGGAGGGAAGGCCGGGAGGCGGGCGGGGAGGGACTTGCGCGAGGAGTTGGCGCCGCACGACCAGTAGAGGGAGGCCACGTTGCCGCTGATTCCGATGGCAAACGTGTGCCAACGGCCATCGTGAGGGCTGAACTCAAAATACACAGAGGGCTTCTCCTCCACGTACACAACCAGCTTCCTGGGCAGCAGCTGGACTCCAAACTGCAGTCTGTTTCTGTGTTTGATGGTGAACAGGAAGGCGTTGTTGGGCCGGTCAGAGCGGAGGCTGACCACGAAGGACATGTCACCTCCTGTCATCCCTGGCATCGCCACCTCCGTCGGCACCTCAAGGAGCCCGGCGCCGGACAGGGTAATGCCCGTCTCTGCCACGCTGACCCCCCGAGGGAACGAGACCCCTGCCCATGCTCCTGGAGAAGATGTCAGCAACGCTTTGGTGTCTGTCAGGCCAAGATTCTGCAGAACATCTACACCTAGGGGTGAAACACAACACATCATCAACTCCAGTCTGAAGAAGGGTCTCGACCCGAAACGTCGCCTATCTCCTTCGCTCCATAGATGCTGCTGCACCCGCTGAGTTTCCCCAGCATTTTGTGAACACCAATTCAGTTTGCAACCCAAATGAAACTCGGTATTTAATAAAAAAAACAAAGTCATTTAAAACAAGATCTTCTCAGAGTGAATCACCGGCCACCTCCATCCTCATCTTCTTGAGAAGACCAAGGAAGTTTGGCATGTCTCCAACGAAACTTAGAGTCTCCCAGTGAGGACACAGGCCCTTTGGCCCAACTTGCCCTCAACGACTAACATGTCCCATCTACTCTAGTCCCACGTGCCTGCATTTCACCCATATCTCATGAAACCTGTGCTATCCATGTACCTGTCTAACTGTTTCTTAAACGCTGGGGTAGTCCTAGCCTCAACTACCTCCTCTGGAAGCTTGTTCCATACACCCACCCCCCTAGTGTGAAAACGTTACCCCTCTGGTTCCTATTAAATCTTTCCCCTTCACCTTGAACCTATGTCCTCTGGTCCTCGATTCCCCTACTCTGGGGAAAAAGACTCTGTGTGTCTACCCGATCTATTCCTCTGGTGATTTTGTGTGTAAGGGCTGTATGTTTCACTGCCGTATGATCACTGCATGTATCCAGGTCTATCAATAACAAGCAGAGATCAACCCTTTAACATTCCTGGAATAACCGAGGACAATGTGCAAGGCATTACTGTACCTGGCAGTGAAATATCCGCCTGGCCCGAATCCAGCCCGTTACTCACACACGCAGTGGATGAAGGCTCTCGGTCCGCACTGCTGTGTGAAGCAGCATCCACCACACACACACACACACACACACACACACACACACACGTGTGTGTGTGTGTGTGTGTGCGTGTGTGCGTGTGTGCGTGCGTGTGTGCATCTGTGTGTGTGCGTGCATACGTGTGTGTGCCTGTGTGTGTGTGCGTGTATATATATACATATGATCTATATATATGTGTATGTGTATATATATATTTCTCTATCATTTATTCTATTGTTTCCAGTGTACTATGTTTACATATTGTGTTGTGCTGCTGCAAGGAAGAATGTCATTGTTCTATCTGTGACAATAAAATACGCTTGGGTAGACAAAAATGCTGGAGAAACTCAGCGGTTGAGGCAGCATCTATGGAGCGAAGGAATAGGTGACCTTTTGGTTCGAGACCCTTCTTCAGACTGATGTGGGGGTGGGGGGGGGGGCGGGAAGAGGAAAGGAAGGGGCGGAGACAGTGGGCTGCGGGAGAGATGGGAAGGGGAGGGGAAGGAGGGAGAGAGCAGGGACCGCTAATTGGAGGAGCAGCACCTCATATTCCGCTCGGGTAGTTTACACCCCAGCGGTGTGACATTGACTTCCCCAATTTCAGGTAGTCCCTACTTTCTCCCTCCTTCCCCTCCCCTTCCCAGCTCTCCCACAGCCCACTGTCTCCGCCTCTTCCTTTCCTCTTCCCCCCCCCCCACTGACATCAGTCTGAAGAAGGGTCTCGACCCAAAACATCACCCATTCCTTCGCACCAGAAATGCTGCCTCACCCGCTGAGTTTCTCCAGCATTTTTGTCTACCTTCGATTTTTCCAGCATCTGCAGTTCCTTCTTAAACACAAAATACTCTTGACTATCTGCAAGTGTGGTTCTCCCCGATGACCAGTAGCCATCAAATCTCCCAATCACCAAGGTGTGGAGAGCAGGCCCTTGGGGACGTGGATGGAAACCAGAGAACCCAGGGCACCCTCTCCCCCCCCCCCAATCCTGGCGAGTGATAGGTGGATACAACTGGTTGGCAGATGGGTGTGGTGAGTGACAAAGGCTGGAGGTGACCAGCTGTCTGATACGGAGAGAAGTGAAATATTTAATCAATAATGTTTCATTATGAATGTTTAATGATCAAACTAGAAGCGGGGGCCGCGCGGAGGTCGGGTGATCCCCTGTACAGGGCCGTTCACACCAGCATGCGCCTGCATGCGGCAAGTGCGACCAAACCGGCAGCGAGGGCCGCGCGGAGGTCGGGTGAGTGGCGCAACGCGGCGCAAAGTGAGGCGAACTTGGAGCGAAGTCTTAAAGGTCAGGTCGCCAGGACAGACGGGCACAGAGAGAGGGACACAGAGGCACACACACACACAGAGGGCCACGGAGCCACACACATAGAGGGTCACGGAGGCACGACATCGAGACGGTGCGTAATGCGTCGAGGCGACAGCGAGCCGACAAGCCGTTGCCGCGCGGAATTTTTGAACATAGTCAGTTTTTCGGAGCCCCGCACAATGTCGGGACGAACTCCGCACAATTCCGCACGGCTCCGCCAATCGAAGTGGGACCGGCCCCGCGACGCCGGACAGCTCAAGCGACCACATTAGGTCGCGCTCATCGCATGGAGTTGCATGCTGGTGGGACAGGCCCTTTACTGTGATTGTTGGTCGGCAGGCTCGGTGGGCCGAAGGGCCTGTTTCCACGCTGTATATCGAAACTAAACTAGGAAATGGGATGTCCAGAGGGTTTTTTTTTAAAGTAATTCGAAAAGCAGGTGGGAATGTTTAAATGTGGTTCTTGCTGGCCTGAGGGTCAGCGGCAATAGAGGTTACGTTTGATCTGAGCAAAGTGGAGAGATCTTATTTCTTGCGTCAAATCGTGGAGCTGTGATGGATGGTTTGGGCTCCTGTGTGAGTCAGTGCGAGATTACCGCGGCTGTCTGCGGTGATTCATTACCCAGATGGTGACATGACGGGACTAGACTGCCTTCCCCACTCCTGCTATCTCCCGGGCTTCAGACAGATTCCCCACCACCAGACCCTTCACCAGCGCCTGGTGTGTAATAGCCGCGAGCAGACACCGTTCTGGGGGCTGCTGCCTCGATTAAAACACCAAGCCCACTTCAAAAGCAACTAATTGGCTGTTGAGATGTACAATAGATCCGTCAAATAAACAGCAACTTCCAGTTGCCGCACATGTGGTGGCCAAGGCATAAATATCGTGCTTGTAGGTGTCAAAGTGTTTTACAAGCCCAGCCACACCAGCCGTGACGTGTAGTCAAGGTTGTAATGAGAAGAAAGGCCTGGATAGAGTGGATGTGGAGAGGATGTTTCCACTAGTGGGAGAGTCTACGGGCAGAGGGCACAGCCTCAGAATTAAAGGACGTACTTTATGGGCCCGTCCCGCTTACGCGACTTTTCCGTCAAAGGTCGGCAAAAATTTCCAACGTGTTGAAAATACAGCGGCTCCCAGAACAGAACAAAGTACGACTCTTTGGGTAACGACTCACGACCGTACTGGCTTCACCCCGCGTTTCGTCAGGGTGTCGCCTGCATGCTCGTGAGTCGTCTCCTCAGTCGCCCAAAGAATCGTAGCGTCTTTCTGGGAGCCGCTGGATTTTCAACATGTTGAAAACTTTCAGCAACCTGCAACGACCTGTGACGGGTGCCGGCAGTCACCGAAAAAGTCGCGTAAGTGAGACATCCCATAAGAAAGGAGATGAGGAGGAATTTCTTTAGTCAGAGGGTGGTGAATCTGTGGAATTCATTGCCACAGACGGCTGTGGATCTGTCAGTGGATATATTTACATCGCCATGCCCACTACTCTTTGACATTTCCACCCGGCAGCAATAAAGGCTCTGACTGTCTGCCCTATCTATGCCTCATTCACTTCTCCCCTCAACCTCCAACACTCCAGAGAAAACAATCCCAGATTGTCCGACTTCCCCCTGTAGCTCATCCTCCTCCAATCCAGGCAGCATCCTGGAGAACACTCGCTCCAAAGCTTCCACAATGACAGCGCTCGGCCTGTACTCGCTGGAGTTTAGAAGGATGAGGGGGGGGCTCATTGAAACTTACAGAATAGTGAAAGGCCTGGATAGAGTGGATGTGGAGAGGATGTTTCCACTAGTGGGAGAATCTACGACCAGAGGTCACAGCCTCAGAATTAAAGGACGTTCTTTTAGGAAGGAGATGAGGAGGAATTTCTTTAGCCAGAGGGCGGTGAATCTGTGGAATTCATTGCCACAGACGGCTGTGGAGGCCAGAAGTCAGTGGATATATTTAAGGCAGAGATAGATAGATTGTTGATTAGTGCGGGTGTCAGGGGTTATGGGGAGAAGGCAGGCACAGACGAGTGCAGAATATGGTGTTACAGCATTATAGTCACAGGGAAATTGCAGATTAAAAAAGTGCAAGGTCGGCAATAAGGTAGGTTGGGAGATAGAACAACACCCCAGCTCCTGAGAGGACCGTTCCGTAGTCTGATAACAGCGGGGAAGAAGCTGGTGCTTCTGTACCTTCTGCCCAACGGGAGAGGGAATGACCAGTGTGCGAATGGTCCTTGATTATGTGGGCAGCTTTCTCGAAACAGTGTGAAGTGTCGATGGAGTCGATGGTGGGCGGTGTGGTCTGTGTGATGGACTGGGCTACACCCACAAGAACATAAAACAGTGGTTTTGGCCAGAGCTGTTACCAAACCAATCTGCGATGCATCTGAAGAAGGGTTCTGTCGAAAGACACCACCTATCCACATCCTCCACAGATGCTGCCTGACCCGCTGAGTTACTCCAGCACTCTGTGAAACGTCACCTATCCATGTCCTCCACAGATGCTGCCTGACCCGCTGAGTTACTCCAGCACTCTGTGAAACGTCACCTATCCATGTTCTCCACAGATGCTGCCTGACCCGCTGAGTTACTCCAGCACTCTGTGAAACGTCACCTATCCATGTTCCCCACAGATGCTGCCTGACCCGCTGAGTTACTCCAGCACTCTGCGAAACGTCACCTATCCATGTTCTCCACAGATGCTGCCTGTCCCGCTGAGTTACTCCAGCACTCAGTCTATCTGTGATGCACCTCAATGGGATATTATCTGTGGTGATCGGTAGAAATATTGTCTGTGATATTCACGCCTGTGTTATGAATTGGCAGTGACTGGGTTCCATCCACAACTTACAATCTGTTACAAGATTATTAAGGGTTTGGACACACTAGAGGCAGGAAACATGTTCCCGATGTTGGGGGAGTCCAGAACCAGGGGCCACAGTTTAAGAATAAGGGGTAAGCCATTTAGAACGGAGATGAGGAAACACTTTTTCTCACAGAGAGTGGTGAGTCTGTGGAATTCTCTGCCTCAGAGGGCGGTGGAGGCCGGTTCTCTGGATACTTTCAAGAGACAGCTGGATAGGGCTCTTAAAAATAGCAGAGTCAGGGGATATGGGGAGAAGGCAGGAACGGGGTACTGATTGGGGATGATCAGCCATGATCACATTGAATGGCAGTGCTGGCTCGAAGGGCCGAATGGCCTACTCCTGCACCTGTTGTCTATTGTTTTTATTGTCTACTGTTGTCTATCTGCTTGGCAATGTTTGTTCATCGTCCCCTTGCTTTCCCAATGGCTACAGGTAAACGTTACTTCTAACCCGTGTCGTAAACTCTTCAAATGTTGCCCATTGTTGTTTTAGGCTCATACTGTCTGGCATAGTTTTCCTCTCCTCATCGGCAACACATGCTTCATGCCTCTGTAGCTTGCTTTATTCACATTTAACTCGAGACTGACAGATTCATTTAAAACATGGACCATTTTAATATGGAATCCCATCGTAATGCTGAATAACTGTCTATAAAACTGTCCCAGCAACAGTGGGACACCAGCAATGGCATAGAACTGTGCAGCACGGAAACAGGCCCTTCAGCCCACCTTGTCCCTGCTGACCCAAGTTGGTATACTGGGCTAATCCTATTTGCCTGCATTTGGCCCATATCCCCCTAAACCCAGTCCATCTACACGTCCACACGTCTTTTAAAACCCGTAGTTGTATCTGGTTCAGTTTAGTTTAAATGAGGAAAAACCTTTACACCTAGAGAGTTGAGAATGTGTGGAATTCTCTGACACAGATGGCAGTGGATGTTTTCAAGGGAGAGTTAAGGGCCTGTCCCACTGCGGCGACCTAATCCGCGAGTTCTGGCGAGTTTGCCCTCGACTCATACTCGCAGCATGGTCGACACGAGGTCCTAGGAGGTCTTTGTAACTCTCCTTCATGCTTGAGAGTGGTCCCCGCGTACTCGAGGCCTCAGCTAGGTCGCGGCGTATTTTTCAACATGCTGAAAAATGCCCGCAAGTGAAAAAAGATCGGCATGGAAAAAATCGATACTTTTCTTACTCGTAGGTTTAGTCGAAGTAGGTCGTAGTAAGTCGGCACGTTAGTCGTAGGCAATCAAGGGTAGTCGAAGGTAGTTGTAGATAGTCTTCATCATAGTCGAAGGGAGGTCGAAGGGAGGTCGAAGGAGGTTGTCTTCACTCTTCACTATTCGGTGTCCAATTTTCCCGAAGCTAGTTGTAGCTAGTCTTCAACATAGTCGAAGGAGGTCTTCAACATGACACTTTCTCAAACTCTCCTAAACTCTTCTAAACTCGCCAATTAGGTTGCCCAAGTGGGACACCCCTTCAGATTTAGTTCTTTGAGCTAAAGGAATCAAGGGATATAGGGAAAAAGCAGGAACGGGGTGCTGATTGGGGATGATCAGCCATGATCACATTGAATGGCGGTGCTGGCTCGAAGGGCCGGGGTCAAATGAGATGGAGGAATTGAGTGAAATCCAGGTTAGCCGGGAGGTGGTGTTGGGTAAATTGAATGAATTAAAGGCCGATAAATCCCCAGGACCAGATAGGCTGCATCCCAGAGTACTTAGGGAAGTAGCCCCAGAAATAGTGGATGCATTAGCGATAATCTTTCAAAATTCCTTAGATTCTGGAGTAGTTCCTGAGGATTGGAGGGTAGCTAATGTAACCCCACTTTTTAAAAAAGGAGGGAGAGAGAAAACGGGGAATTACAGACCAGTTAGTCTAACATCGGTAGTGGGGAAACTGCTAGAGTCAGTTATTAAAGATGGGATAGCAGCGCATTTGGAAAGTGGTGAAATCATTGGACAAAGTCAGCATGGATTTACGAAAGGTAAATCATGTCTGACGAATCTTATAGAATTTTTCGAGGATGTAACTAGTAGATTGGATAAGGGAGAACCAGTGGATGTGTTATATCTAGACTTTCAGAAGGCTTTCGACAAGGTCCCACATAAGAGATTCGCATACAAACTTAAAGCACACGGTATTGGGGGTTCAGTATTGATGTGGATAGAGAACTGGCTGGCAAACAGGAAGCAAAGAGTAGGAGTAAACGGGTCATTTTCAGAATGGCAGGCAGTGACGAGTGGGGTACCGCAAGGCTCAGTGCTGGGACCCCAGCTATTTACAATATATATTAATGATCTGGATGAGGGAATTGAATGCAACATCTCCAAGTTTGCGGATGACACGAAGCAGGGGGGCAGTGTTAGCTGTGAGGAGGATGCTAGGAGGCTGCAAGGTGACTTGGATAGGTTAGGTGAGTGGGCAAATGCATGGCAGATGCAGTATAATGTGGATAAATGTGAGGTTATCCACTTTGGCGGCAAAAACAGGAAAGTAGACTATTATCTGAATGGTGGCCGATTAGGAAAAGGGGAGATGCAACGAGACCTGGGTGTCATGGTACACCAGTCATTGAAAGTCGGCATGCAGGTGCAGCAGGCAGTGGTCTTGGTGAGACCACACCTGAAGTATTGCGTACAGTATCGGTCTCCTAATCTGAGGAAAGACATTCTTGCCATAGAGGGGGTACAGCGAAGGTTCACCAGGCTGATTCCTGGGATGTCAGGACTTTAATATGAAGAAAGACTGGATAGACTCGGCTTGTACTCGCTAGAATTTAGAAGAATGAGGGGGGATCTTATAGAAACTTTCCCGATGTTGGGGAAGTCCAGAACAAGGGGTCACAGTTTAAAGATAAGGGGGAAGTCTTTTAGGACCGAGATGAGGAAAACATTTTTCACACAGAGAGCGGTGAATATGTGGAACTCTCTGCCACAGAAGGTAGTTGAGGCCAGTCCATCGGCTATATTTAAGAGGGAGTTAGATGTGGCCCTTGTGGCTAAAGGGATCAGAGGGTATAGAGAGAAGACAGGTACGGGATACTGAGTTGGATGATCAGCCATGATCATATTGATGGCGGTGCAGGCTCGACGGGCCGAATGGCCTACTCCTGCACCTATTTTCTATAGCCAATGAACTGGCTTCCCCCTTATCCTTAAACTGTGACCCCTTGTTCTGGACCTCCCCAACATCGGGAACAATCTTCCTGCATCTAGCCTGTCCAACCCCGTAAGAATTTTGTAAGTTTGCCTCTGCTTTATAACACCACCCAGAGCCCGATCATTGACTGTGTTCGATGTCCAAAAATGCACCACCTTGCCCTTCTGTGCATTAATCTCCTTTAACCATTCCTTAGCCCACAGTACCCTAGATGTGGCCTCACCGATGTCATCGAGTGATACAACGTTGGAACTGCCCAACTTGCCCCATCTACACTAGTCCCATCGGTGGCGCAGCGGTAGAGTTGCTGCCTTACAGCGAAGGCAGCGCTGGAGACCCGGGTTCGATCCTGACTACGGGTGCTGTCTGTGCGGAGTTTGCACGTTCTCCCCGTGACCTGCGTGGGTTTTCTCCGAGAACTTTGGTTTCCTCCCACATTCCAAAAGGCGTGCAGGTTTGTAGGTTAATTGGCTTGGTAAATGTAACAATCGTCCCTAGTGTGTGTAGGATAGCGTTAGTGTGCGGGGATCACTGGTCGTTGCGGACCCTAACCTTGACCCTAACCCGGTGGGCTGAAGGGCCTGTTTCCTAAACTAAACTAAAATGTACCAGCGTTTGGCCCATATCCCCCTAAACCTGTCCTATCCATGTACCTGCCTAACTGTTTCTTAAACATTGCGATCGTACCTGCCTCAACTACCTCCTGCCTTGTACAGTTGTTACTTCCATACTTGAATATATTCCCCTGTAATATTGCAGCCAGAGAAAGCCTCGTCTACACATCTGATTGCCATTACTGCTGCACCGTGAATCAATCCCAACCCCATCATCATGAACGGATGCACTCTGTGTTCATGTGGCTACACACGGAGGCTGATCTCATTCTACATGCAGTCTGTGGCAAACATGTTTGGTAGCAAAGATAGACACAAAATCTGGAGTAACTCAGCGGGACAGGCAGCATCCCTGCCTAGAGAGAAGGGTCTCGACCCGAAACGTCACCCATTCCTTCTCTCCAGGGATGCTGCCTGTCCCGCTGAGTTACTCCAGCATTTTGCATCTATATTTATCATTCCAAGACATGCTATACTATATGCAAACTACAAAGACAGCCTGCGAGATATTTGGGATGATGTATTGGGTCCTCCAATCACACTGACCATTCCCCACAATCCTAGGTTTACAAGAATGATCCCAGGAATGAGCGGGTTCACATACGATGAGCGTTTGTCGGCGCTGGGCCTGTACTCGCTGGAGTTTAGAAGAATGAGGGGGGACCTCATTGAAAGGTACAGAATAGTCAAAGGCCTGGATAGAGTGGATGTGGAGAGGATGTTTCCACTAGTGGGAGAGTCTAGGACCAGAGGGGGGGTTACACAAAATGCTGGAGAAACTCAGCGGGTGCAGCAGCATCTAAGGAGCGAAGGAGATAGGCGACGTTTCGAGTCGAGACCCTTCTTCCTGCACCCTTTTTGGAAGAAGGGTCTCGACCCGAAACGTCGCCTATCCCAAACAAGAGGGCATGACATGAGAATTAAGGGACAGAAGTTTAGGGGTAACATGAGGGGGAACTTCTTTACTCAGAGAGTGGTGGCTGTGTGGAATGATCTTCCAGCAGAAGTGGTGGAGGCAGGATCGATTTTAACATTTAAAAGTAAAGTGGATAGGTATATGGACGGGAAGGGAATGGAGGGGTGTGGTCTGAGTGCAGGTAGATGGGACTAGGGGAAAATGAATGTTCGGCACGGACTGGAAGGGCCGAGAGGGCTTGTTTCCGTGCTGTAATTGTTATATGGTTATATGGTTATAAGAGAAACTTCTTTAGTCACAGGGTGGTTAATCTGTGGAACTCACTGCCACAGAGGCAGTCAGTGGATATTTTTAAGGCAGAGACGGGCACGTTCTTAATTAGAACGGGTGTCAAAGGTTATGGGGAGACGGCAGGAGAATGGGATTAGGAGGCAGAGATGAGCCATGATTGAATGGCAGAGTAGACTCGATGGGCCGAATGGCCTAATTCTACTCCTACAATTTGTTAATGTGTTCCAGAAGGCAAATACTGCTTGATTTTCCCCAGCAATCCTTACCCTTCTAAGTTAGACAAAGTTGCTGGAGAAACTCAGCGGGTGCGGCAGCATCTATGGAGCGAAGGAAATAGGCAACGTTTCGGCCCGCTGAGTTTCTCCAGCAATTCTGTCTACCTTCGATTCTCCAGCATCTGAGTTCCTTCTTGAACAACCCTTCTAAGTTAACCAGGCCTAACCTTTTCCCCTGTAAATCGCAGCACAAGCGGCTGACTTCCTCTCCAGCATTCCCGTATGTTGGCCCATCTTGCTGTAATTCTGATAGTTTCCCTTGCTCCAACTGCTGTAATTGGTAACATTATGTGCAATTTCTTTTGATCTGAAACTATTTTTAATGTTCTGTTTACCCACCATGATGTAGCCCTGTTCCTGGTTTCTGTACCTTCTTCATTGATTAAGACATGATTATCTGCAGCAATCCCTTCAAGGCCAACCATTGTGTCTTCTTGTGTAGTTTAGTTCAGAGACACAGTGGGGAAACAGGCCCTTCGGCCCACCGGGTCCGCGCCGACCAGCGATCCCCGCACATTAACACTATCCCCACATATTAACACTAGGGACAATTTTAACCGAGTCTATGCAGTCTTTGTTCAGGACTGTCTTATGAACAAAGACTGCATAGACTCGGTTTATACTCTCTAGAATCTAGGAGATTGAGAGGGGATCTTATCGAAACTTACAAAATTCTTAAGGGGTTGGACAGGCTTGATGCAGGAAGATTGTTCCCGATGTTGGGGAGGTCCAGGACAAGGGGTCACAGCTTAAGGATAAGGGGGAAATCCTTTAGGACCGAGATGAGAAGGACTTTTTTCACACAGAGAGTGGTGGGTCTCTGGAACTCTCTGCCACAGAGGGTAGTTGAGGCCAGTTCATTGGCTATATTTAAGAGGGAGTTAGATGTGGCCCTTGTGGCTAAGGGGATCAGAGGGTATGGAGAGAAGGCAGATACGGGATACTGAGTTGGATGATCAGCCATGATCATATTGAATGGCGGTGCAGGCTCGAAGGGCCGAATGGCCTACTCCTGCACCTATTTTCTATGTTTCTATTTTTACATTGACCAAGCCAATTAACCGACAAACCTGCACGTCTTTGGAGTGTGGGAGGAAAACGGAGCACCCCGAGAAAACCCACGCAGTCACAGGCAGAACGTGCAAACTCCACACAGACAGCATCAGAGGACGGGATCAACCCCTGGTCCCTGGAGCTGTGAAGCCGCAGTCCGCCCACTGCGCCAATGTACTTCCCAATCTTCTGGGGACTGGAAATTCCCAAAGGGCTCTGCTCACGTACAAAGTGGGAGAGTCGCGGCAGAGCAAGTTCCCCCGCATGGATGCACCAGTTAGAAAGCATTTGACCGGGATGCATCACAGCATGGTTTGGGAACAGCTCCATCCAAGGCCGCAAGACATTGCAGAGTTGTGGATGCAGCTGTGGGCAAGAGGTACAGAAGTGTGAAAACACACACCTTCAGATTCAGGGGCAGTTTCTTCCCAGCTGTTATCAGGCAATTGAACCATCCTACCATATAAGCATATAACAATTACAGCACGGAAACAGGCCTTCTCGGCCCTTCCAGTCCGTGCCGACCATTTATTTTCCCCTAGTCCCATCTACCTGCATTCAGACCGTACCCCTCCATTCCCTTCCCGTCCATATACCTATCCACTTTACTTTTAAACGTTACAATCGATCCTGCCTCCACCACTTCTGCTGGAAGATCATTCCACACAGCCACCACTCTCTGAGTAAAGAAGTTCCCCCTCATGTTACCCCTAAACTTCTGTCCCTTAATTCTCATGTCATGCCCTCTTATTTGAATCTTCCCTACCCTCAATGGGAAAAGCTTATCCACGGCAACTCTGTCTATCCCTTTCATCATTTTAAAGACCTCAATCAAGTCCCCCCTTAACCTTCTGCGCTCCAAAGAATAAAGACCTAACTTGTTCAACCTTTCTCTGTAACTTAGTTGCTGGAACCCAGGCAACATTCTAGTAAATCTCCTCTGTACTCTCTCTATTTTGTTGACATCCTTCCTATAATTAGGCGACCAAAATTGTACACCATACTACCACAACTAGAGAGCGGTCCTGAACTACTATCTACCTCATTGGAGACCCTCGAACAATCTCTGATTTGACTTTGCTGGCTTTACTTTGCACTAAATGGTATTCAGGTTATTTCCGTTATCATGTGCTGTAATATGGCCCGATGGCTGGCTGTGAACGGCTCGATTGTAATCATGTGTTGTCTTTCCACTGAAGTTTTTCACTGTACCTCGGTACACGGGACAATAAGCTGAACTAAATGCAACTCAATATCAGTGTGAGTTGTTGCGCAGGGGAAGCAGGTTGGTCCCCGGACTCTGACATCTATTTCCCAGGTCCGTCCAGGGGTTTCTTGTGTGGGCAGATGGGGCCCAGATTAACATCTCATCCACAAGCGAGCTGTGCACTCCTGCTTGCTGTTCCCAGCGCTCCCACCTCCAGCCGAGACCCATTACAGGGGAGCGTATGGCCCCACTCTGCCCCCTCAGTGGAGGAGCCATCCTGGATGCCAACAGGCATCTGCCTGTTCCTCGTTACTGAAATCAACCTGTTTCTCCAAACTGTTCCTGATGGAAAATAAACCTGGGTCCCATTAGCATTTCTCCAACCAATTGGACACATTACCTTGTCAAACACAATACAAGAGATCTGGCTTTAAAATCACAGTCATACGGCACCTCCTATCGCCTCCATCTACACCTCACGCTGCCTCGGCAAGGCCGGCAGCATCATCAAGGACCAGTCTCACCCCACTCACTCCCTCTTCTCCCCTCTCCCATCGGGCAAGAGGTACAGAAGTGTGAAAACGCACACCTCCAGATTCAGGGACAGTTTCTTCCCGGCTGTTATCAGGCAACTGAACCGTCCTCTCACCAACTAGAGAGCGGTCCTGACCTCCCATCTACCTCATTGGTGACCCTCGGACTATCCTTGATCGGACTTTGCTGGCTTTACCTTGCACTAAACGTTATTCCCTTATCCTGTATCTGTACACTGTGGACGGCTCGATTGTAATCATGTATTGTCTTCCCGCTGACTGGTTAGCTCGCAACAAAAGCTGTTCACTGTACCTCGATACACGGGACAATAAACTAGACTGAACTCGTACCTGCCTGCCATCTCCAATTACGGGGAATGTTACTGAATGAAGCTTTTAAACTATTCCCTGCAAACTAGAAATGCTGGTTGTTGAGTAAATATATATGTGGGGTGGGGTGGTATGAATTAGAGATCGATTATCTTGAGGATAAAAAGATTACAAAAAGATGTATGATTAAATTACATATTTCATGTCGCTTCTAAGCAGTTCAAACCGTCCACTGCAAGGGCCAGGAAACGAGCGGGCAAGATCATCTCTGACCCCTCTCACCCTGGCCACAAACTCTTTGAATCACTTCCCTCTGGAAGGCGACTCCGGACTGTCAAAGCTGCCACCGCCAGACATAAAAACTGATTTTTTTTCCACGAGTAGTAGCTCTACTCAACAACCAAAAATCTGTAGCCTCCTTTTGCTCTGGTATTTTATTTAATTCACATGTTTAATCAACAATGTTTTATTATTAATGTTCATGTTTTATGTGTCATTCTTAATGGTCGCTGTATGTCATGTTGCCACTTGTGGGCAGAGCACCAAGGCAAATTCCTTGTATGTGAATACTTGGCCAATAAACTCATTCATTCATTCCAAGTAGAATCATTTGAAGAATAAACTTTTGCAATGTGTGAAAGCTAACTGCTAAAAACTGGCAGGGGCACGGAGCTGGGCGATCTCCTGTGGATTGGTAGAAAATGTCAGTGTGGCAGCCTATCCCACCCCTCGTATCTGCGCTGCCAGTGAAAGAGCCGGCTCGCTTCATCCCGACTTTCCTCATTCACCCCGCGGTCCTGAGGATCGTGACTCTTCATATACAGCTGTACAATAAACTGGACTAAATGCAACTCAATATCAGTGTGAGTTGTTGCGCAGGAGAAGCAGGTTGGTCCCCGGACTCTGACATCTATTTCCCAGGTCCGTCCAAGATCACAGGCGCGGCGATGGGCTTCTGGCCTGATCACCTTCAGCCAGAGAGTTTCATACCCACACCACCTCGAGAGGAAAATCACTTCAAACCCTACTGCCAATTGCTCGACATCAATGGCGTTCGACCTTGGCAAATATGGGCAAATACATTCTCCTTCAAGCCCTCAAAAATGTATATATTACCAATAAATCTTAGAAACATAGAAACATAGAAAAATAGATGCAGGAGTAGGCCATTCGGCCCTTCAAGCCTGCACCACCATTCAATGTGATCATGGCTGATCATCCAACTCAGTATCCCGTACCTGCCTTCTCTCCATACCCTCTGATCCCTTTAGCCACATCTAACGCCCTCTTAAATATAGCCAATGAACTGGCCTCAACTACCTTCTGTGGCAGAGAATTCCAGAGACTCACCACTCTCTGTGTTAAGAATGTATTCCTCATCTCGGTCCTAAAGGAATTCCCCCTTATCCTTAGACTGTGACCCCTTGTTCTGGACTCCCCCAACATCGGGAACAATCTTCCAGCATCTAGCTTGTCCAACCCCTTGAGAATTTTGCAAGTTTCTATAAGATCCCCCCTCAATCTTCTAAATTCCAGCGAGTACAAGCCGAATCTATGCAGTCTTTCCTCATATGAAAGTCCTGACATCCCAGGAATCAGTCTGGTGAACCTTCTCTGTACCCCCTCAACAGCTTCTCTCAACAGGTTCTGCTTCAAGGAAACAATCTCAGTTATCTAGTTTTCCCAGTTCGTTCCTTATTCCCAATCCTGTCAACAGTCTCTTCGAGCGGTTTTGCTCCCAGCCCAATGCAACAGCATCTTTCCTGCAATCCCATCACTGTGGGTCAAGTCAAGGTGGGTTCCAGGGCCTGTTTCTGTACTGTGTGAATCTGAGCACCAGTACATATAACTCAACGTGCTCTGGCTTATATCAATGACAGGTTGAGCACCACCTTCACGCCTCTCCTGCAGTATCTTTTCACATATTGGTCTGTCCCACCACCGGCAACACGCTTTCACCGTTGCCTGGTCCAACTGCTGCCTTGGTGTCAGAGACCCAGGATCCATCCTGACCTTGGGTGCTGTCTGTGTGGAGTTTGCACTCCCCCCTGTGACTGCGTGGCTTTCCTCCCACATCTCAACCATGTGCGGGCTTGTAGGTAAATCAGTCTCTTTTAAATTAATTACAGCCCCTTGTGTTTGGGAAGTCGATGAGCAAGTGGGATAATGTAGAACTAATGTGAATGAGTGCAAGGGGTTACGGGGCGAAGGCAGGAGAACGGGGTTAGGAGGGAGAGATAGATCAGCCATGATTGAAGGGCTAGGCAGGCTTGATGGGCCGAATGGCCTAAGCCTGCTCCTATCACTTATGAAGTCTGGTGGACAACACTTCCCAGAGCACTGCCATTCACTGTGTAGGTCCTGGCCCTTGTTAGACATCCAAAAATGCAACACCTCACACTTCTCTGTATTAAATTCCATTAACCATTCCTCCGCCCACCTGGCCAATCGATCCAGATCCTGCTGCAATCGTTCACAACCATCTTCACTATCTGCAAAACCACTCACTTTTGTACCGTCTGCAAACTGATCAAGATCCTGCTGTAATTTGTGATGACCATCTTTGCTATCTACCACACCACATACTTTACTGCATCTGCAAACTTCTTCACCGTGACTTCTATATTCTCATCCAATTCATTTCTATAACGGACGTCTAGAGCATTCATTCTCAACGTTGTCCCAAGCTCTGAATCGTTCCTGAATTCATTTAACTGAAAGAAAGAACATGAAAGGAATCCCACACAGCAGACATGAAGTACAGCAGCAAACACCACAAGATTCAGCTCGTTGACAAATCTCGACACGTTTCATCAAACCTCTACAGATGTACAGTAGAGACCACACTGACTGCTTGCATCATGGCCCTGTTCAGCAACAGCCAGGAGATTACAGAAACTGGGGGACACTGGGGTCCATCCCAGTACTGAACCTCCCCACCATCGAAGGTCCATCCCAGTAGTGACCTCCCCACCATTGAAGGGATCTACAGGAGTCGCTGCCTCAAAAAGGCAGCCAGCATCATCAGAGACCCACACCACCCTGGCCACGCTCTCATCTCGCTGCTACCATCGGGAAGAAGGTCCAGGAGCCTGAAAACCGTGACCTCCAGGTTCAGGAACAGCTTCTTCCCAACAACCATCAGGCTGTTGAACACCGCACAACACTGACCTCAGCAACTGTGATCTTCTACGGACTGTGTCTGTGGCTGCACTGCTGACTTTTGCGTGAGGTTTTGTACGATGATGGTACTCTAATTTTACTGATTGTTAATGAATTGCACCACTGGTTATATTCTATGTACCTGTGGTCATGGAGTCATTCAGAGTGGAAACAGGCCCTTCGGCCCAACTTGCCCATGCTGACCAACATGTCCCATCTATACTAGTCCCACCTGCCCGTGATTGGCCCGTATCCCTCTTATCCATGTATCCGTCAGTCCCCAGCACTCCAGGGAATCTTTCCCTGTGCCTATGTCATCCTTGGAACATTCTAACAACTAGACATCCAAGCCATGAGTGTTGATCTGACGGCTGTGTAACAGTGATCGGAAACAGGAGCGGGGAGGCAGATGTGTGGAGAGGGAGCACACGCACATCTGCGTCCCACACCTGCAACAACTACAATCCAGATGTTACAGCCCACAGCCCTTTCAGGCAGCAGAGCATTGCTGCCTGCGGTGCCTTTGAGAGTTGTGCAATGAGAGGGGAGAGCTCTTAGACCTAGATTAAGTGTTAGTTTATTCTTGTCATGTGTACAAATGGGGCAAGCAGAGGGGAAGATACTGAGTGCAGAATGTAGTTCTCAGCATTGTAGCGCACCAGGTACTGTCTTCCTGGCCCTTGCAGTCAACACTTCGTTGATGGGGGAAGGAGGGAAGTTTGCAGCCAACAAACTTCTCGGCTGCGCTGCAGGCTCCGGATGTCGTGCACGGTGGCTGAGCCAAACCAGACCATGATGGAGACCGTGATGGAGGGCGGCCATGTTGGCGACCATGTTGGCGACCATGATGGAGCGCGCCCATGATGGAGACCATGATGGATGGCGACCATGATGGATAGCGACCATGTTGGCGACCATGTTGGCGACCTTGATGGAGTCCATGATGGATAGCGAACATGTTGGCGACCATGTTGGCGACCATGATGAATAGCGACCATAATGGCGACCATGATGGCGACCATGATGGCGACCATGTTGGGGACCATGATGGACATGTTTTCACCTTATCTCAGTACACGTGACAATAATACCACAATACCCGTGTACAGGATTCTGCCGTGCACGTAGCTACATGTTCACCACACATCAAAACATACTTCACACTTTTACTTGCAGCCCTTTGGGGAGGTGTGTGAGATGTTGTAGAAAATCAACTTGTATTTTACACGTTTAAGAAGGAACTGCAAATGCTGGAAAATCGAAGGTAGACAAAAGTGCTGGAGGAACTCAGCGGGTGTGGCAGCATCAATGGAGCGAAGGAAATAGGTGACGTTTCGGATCCACTGAGTTTCTCGAGCACTTTTGTCTCCCTTGTATTTTACATTCCTTCTTAATCAGAAGGCATAATTACAGGGTGCACAGTTTGAAGGCAATTGGAAGGAGGATGAGAGGGCTGCAGAGGGCAGCTT
Source organism: Raja brachyura (assembly GCA_963514005.1). The sequence goes on from OY740790.1 coordinate 76,725,256, forward strand.
CTCTCCTGTGTAGAGGGTGTCTGTGCCTTGGCACTTGCAGAGCCGCTGGCAACAGAACCCCTCAGGGCAACAACACACAGCTGGGTCAGACCTGGTGGGCCAGAGCAGGTAGAGCCGCTTTGGCCAGATCTGACTTTGGGCTGTGTGTGTGTGTGTGTGTGTGTGTGTGTGTGTGTGTGTGTGTGTGTGTGTGTGTGTGTGTGTGTGTGTGTGTGTGTGTGTGTGTGTGTGTGTGTGTGTGTGTGTGTGTGTGTGTGTGTGTGTGTGTGTGTGTGTGTGTGTGTGTGTGTGTGTGTGTGTGTGTGTGTGTGTGTGTGTGTGTGGTTTCGATGTTCTCACTATGACCGCGTGGGTTTTCTCCGGGTGCTCCGGTTTCCTCCCACGTCCCAAAGACGTGTAGGTTTGTTGGTTAATTGGCCCTCTGTAAATTGCCTCTCGTGTATAGGGAGTGAGACTCCACACACAGACAGCACCGGAGGTCAGGATCGAACCCGGGTCTCCAGTGCTGTGAGCAGCAGCACTACCAGCTGCGTCGTTGTGCCGTCCATTTGTTCTCTCTCCACGGATGCTGCCTAACCTGACGAGTATTTCCAGCATCTTATGCGTTCATGCTGGATTCTGCAAGGTTTCGATGCTCATGTGCATCATGCATTCAGCTGCAGTGAGACGTGAGCAAGTACAGAGAGCCTTGGGTATTGCTCAAGAACGAACTGCAGATGCTGGAATAATCGAAGGTAGACAAAAATGCCCTGTGGCTCAGCACTTTAACTCCCCCCCCCATTCCCAATCCGACCTTTCTGTCCTGAGCCTCCTGCATGGCCAGAGTGAGTCCCACCGTAAATTGCAGGAGCAGCACCTCATATTTTGCTTGGGTAGTTTACACCACATGAACATTGATTGCTCCAGTTTCAGGTAGTCCTTGCTTTCTCCCTCCTTCCCCTCCCCTTCCAGGCTCTCCCACAGCCCACTGTCTCCACCTCTTCCTTTCTTCTTCCCGACCCCCCCCCCACCCCCACATCAGTCTGAAGAAGGACCTCGACCCGAAAACGTCGCCCTTTCCTACCCTCCATAGATGCTGCCTCACCCGCTGAGTTTCTCCAGCATATAAGAAAGCGAATGGTATGTTAGCTTTCATAGCAAAAAGATTTGAGTATAGGAGCAGGGATGTTCTACTTCAGTTGTATAGGGTCTTGGTGAGACCACACCTGGAGTATTGTGTACAGTTCTGGTCTCCAAATCTGAGGAAGGACATTATTGCCATAGAGGGAGTGCAGAGAAGGTTCACCAGACTGATTCCTGGGATGTCAGGACTGTCTTATGAACAAAGACTGCATAGACTTGGTTTATACTCTCTAGAATTTAGGAGATTGAGAGGGGATCTTATAGAAACTTACAAAATTCTTAAGGGGTTGGACAGGCTAGATGCAGGAAGATTGTTCCCGATGTTGGGGAAGTCCAGGACAAGGGGTCACAGCTTAAGGATAAGGGGAAATCCTTTAGGACCGAGATGAGAAGGACTTTTTTCCACACAGAGAGTGGTGGGTCTCTGGAACTCTCTGCCACAGAGGGTAGTTGAGGCCAGTTCATTGGCTATATTTAAGAGGGAGTTAGATGTGGCCCTTGTGGCTAAAGGGATCAGAGGGTATGGAGAGAAGGCAGGTACAGGATACTGAGTTGGATGATCAGCCATGATCATATTGAATGGCGGTGCAGGCTCGAAGGGCCGAATGGCCTACTCCTGCACCTAATTTCTATGTTTCTGTCTACCTTGGATATTGCACGCAGTGTGCACCGACTGTGTGTGTGTGTGTGTGTGTGTGTGTGTGAGTGTGTGTGTGTGTGTGTGTGTGTGTGTGTGAGTGTGTGTGTGTGTGTGTGTGTGTGTGTGTGTGTGTGTGTGTGTGTGTGTGTGTGTGTGTGTGTGTGTGTGTGTGTGTGTGTGTGTGTGTGTGTGTGTATGATAATGAAACCTGCCAGGAGATGCCAGCGATGAACACAAGACCTTACCTCGTGAGTGGGCAGGTACAACTCCCGGAGCCATGCATATCGTGACCAGGAAGAGGAGGAGTTTCCTAAAGAGAAACACACAAAATGAGATGTTTAGGAAGGAACTGCAGATGGTGGAAAAATCGAAAGCATACAAAAGATGCTGGAGAAACTCAGCGGCTGAGGCAGCATCTGTGGAGAAAAGGAGTAGGCGAAGCTTCGGGTCGTGACCCTTCTTCAGACTGATGTGGGGGTGGAGGGGGGGTGCCCCCGCACACACCCCCACCAAAGTCTGAAGAAGGGTCTCGACCCGAAGCGTTTTTATCCACAGATGCTGTCTACACAGATGTTGCCCTCTTTTCCCTGATCCCTGACCAGTCTGAAGAAGGGTCTCGACCCGTAACGTCGCCTATCTCCTTCGCTCCTTAGATGCTGCTGCACCCGCTGAGTTTCTCCAGCCTTTTGTGTAACCCCTGCTGACTACACAAAATGAGTTGATCGTAACTGCTGAAGCGTCTGAGTCACACAACTCAAAAACAGGCCCTTCAGCCCATTAGATAGACACAAAAAGAGGAGTAACTCAGCGGGTCAGGCAGCATCTGTGGAGAACATGGATAGGTGACGTTTCACAGAGTGCTGGAGTAACTCAGCGGGTCAGGCAGCATCTGTGGAGAACATGGATAGGTGACGTTTCACAGAGTGCTGGAGTAACTCAGCGGGTCAGGCAGCATCTGTGGAGAACATGGATAGGTGACGTTACAGGTCGGGACCCTTCTTCAGCCCATTATGTCCCGGCACAGCATACACTTATTGAATACTAATCGTATTTAGAGCTATACATCATGGAAACAGACCTTGGCCCCATTAGTCCATGCCAACCAAGATGGCCCATCTACACTCCAGACTTAAGCCATGCAGCACCAAAACAGGCCCTTCTGCCCTCCGAGTCCCCGCTGACCAGAGATCACACCACACATTTTACAACTTACTATTTTACCGAAGCCAATTAACCTACAGACCTGCACATCTTTGGAATGTGGGAAGAAACGGGAGCACCTGGAGAAACCGTGGAGAAGGTGCAAACTCCGTACAGACAGCGCCCGTAGTCAGGTCCGTGGCGCTGTGAGGCAGCAGCTCTACCCTCCGTAGAGAAGTGCGTGTCAGTGTGAGGGAGCCGCAAGATCGCGATCAGAGGCTGGCGAGACTGCCTCCAGGTTGCAGCTGGTTTAATGATCTCCACACACTGCCCCGTCTACACGTTCCCTGAGGACCACCCCCCCCCCCCACCCCCCAAAATCAGATGTTTTTACAATCGTTCCAATTGCTCGGTAATCCATCAAAATTGGACACACGAGTCACATCGATTACGGGATAGTTGAGTGAGCTCTGGGACAGCTGTTTCATTCACAACGTAACACATGTATACTCACTGTGGCCTGAGCCACACGCACTCAGACCCAGTGCATTCCTCCTAGACATGTCACTAAATGTGCCCTCCCCACCTCACACACACGGCAAAATGCCATTCCGCTATGTCCTTGTCCCTGGATAGAAATGTCAAAGACCAGAATGCAGAACCCTGAGGTGACAGAGGGAGTAGAGGCAGCTGAAGGAAGACCTTCAAGAAGGAACTGCAGATGCTGGAAAAATCAAAGGTAGACAAAAATGCTGGAGACACTGTCTTGGACATCTCCACCCTGGGGAAAAGGTTCTGACTGTCTGCCCTCTCTACGCCTCTCATTATTTGAAGGTCTTTGGTAGACAAGAATGCTGGAGAAACTCAGCGGGTGAGGCAGCGTCTATGGAGCGAAGGAATAGGTGATGTTTCGGGTCGAGACCCTTCTTCAGACTGATGTGGGGGTGAGAGGGGGTCTCCGCCTCTTCCTTTCTTCTTCCCGCCACTCCCCCCCACCCCCCACGCATCGGTGGTGGGGGCCTGGAACGTGGATCAGTTTAGAGATACAGCGCAGAAACAGGCCCTTCGGCCCACCGAGTCCATGCCGACCACACTAACACTATCCTACACACACTAGGGACAGTTTACATTTATACCAAAGCCAATTAACCTACAAACCTGCACGTCTTTGGAGTGTGGGAGGAAACCGGAGCACCCGGAGAAAACCCACGCAGGTCACGAGGAGAACGTGCAAACTCCGTACAGACAGCGCCCATAGTCAGGATGGAACCCGGGTCTGTGGCGCTGTGAGACAGCAGCTCTACCCGCTGCACCATCGTGAAGCCCGGGTGGTGGTGGAAGCAGAGACGATAGTGGTGCGTATGATGCATTCACACAAACACATGAACAATCAGGGAATGGAGACATGTGCATCACTTCCAGCAGGGGAGACATTTAACTTGGCCAAGATATGGCAGCTGAAGGACCTGCTTCTGCCCTGTTCCAAGTTCTGAATCATTTGGCTTTTCAACTCAAGATTGATAGAGATAACCTTTCTTTAATGTCTTTTAAATGTAGTTATAGTACCTCGCTGCTACCATGGGGAAGAAGGTACAGGAGCCTGAAAACTGTGACCTCCAGGTTCAAGAACAGCTTCTTCCCAACAACCACCAGGCTGTTGAACACTGCACAACACTGACCTCAGCAACTTCTATGGACAGTGTCTGTGGTTGCACTGTGGGCTTTGGTTTTGCATTCATATAGTTACCTAGTTTTACAGTTATTAACCGAGCAGCGTCAAAATGCAATTGTAGTACCCCCTTCTGCAGAACATCTTTTGCTCAAACTGGCTTTTCAGTACAAGGGACAAAATGATGGACCTCACTGTCAGACCACTTGAAATGTATCCCCACATATGTCACATTCAAAAGAAACACAAAATGGTGGCTAATTCAACAACAATCTTGTTCTCATATTTAGTGTTTACACTGTGCTCTCTCTCTGTCTTTTTCTCTGTTCCATTTTTTAATCTCATTTCCATTTTCCTATTTTTAATAATGTTAATCTGTATTACCATTTTTAACCAAACGCCCAACTAGGGACACGTGTTGCGAATTAGCTTTGGCTGAAGACACTATGATGCATACATCAGATGACTGTTTCAAGTGTATCTATGTTTTTGTATCTGTCCCTATTTAAATAAACCTTAATCAATCAATAGACATTAGGTGCAGGAGTAGAGGCCATTCGGCCCTTCAAGCCAGCACCGCCATTCAATGTGATCATGGCTGATCATCCCCAATCAGTACCCCGTTCCTGCCTTCTCCCCATATCCCCTGACTCCGCTATCTTTAAGAGCCCGATCTAGCTCTCTCTTGAAAGCATCCAGAGAACCGGCCTCCACCGCCCTCTGAGGCAGAGAATTCCACAGACTCACAACTCTCCAAACTAACCCTTAATCATCTTATATGTTTCAATAAGATCCCCTCTCAACCTTCTAAATTCCAGATTGTACAAGCCCAGCCGCTCCATTCTCTCAGCATATGACAGTCGCGCCATCCCGGGAATTAACCTGTTGAACCTACGCTGCACTCCCTCAATAGCAAGTATCTGGGCCAGGTAAGCTGCACCAAATAAGAATTTCTTTATGTTTATTTTTGAAGATACAATGTGGAAACAAGCCCTTTGGCCCACCGAGTCCACATTGACATTCGATCACCTGCACACTAGTTCTATTTTATCCCAATTCACCTACAAACCTGCACGTCTTTGGAGTGTGGGAGAAAACCGGAGCACCCGGAGAAAACCCATGCTGTCACAGGGAGAACGTGCAAACTCCATACAGACAGCAAGCACCCGTAGTCGGGATTGAACCTAGGTCTCTGGCTGTGAGGCAGCAGCTCTACCCGCTGCACCACCGTACCGCCCTTATACATTCACTGTTCCGTTGTCAGTACATGTGACATTAAACCCTCTCTATATAAATATTTTCATTTATTCTATCTGTTCTTTTCAAAATTATTCTGAATTCTCCTGTGATTTAGACTTTAAACAGTGCTGAAACTGTCCCTTCGGCCCACCAAGTGCTCGCTGGCCAGCGATCACCCTGTACACGAGCACTATCCCACACATCAGGGACAATGTACAAGGCTACTGCAACCAATTAACATACAAACCTGCACGACTTTGGAGTGCGGGAGGAAACCGGAGCACCCGGAGAAAACGCACACAGTAATAGGGAGAACGTACAAACAAACTCCGTACAGACAGCACCCGTAGTCAGGGTGGAACGAGGGTCTCTGGCGCTGTGAGGCAGCAGCTCTACCCGCTGCGCCACCATGCCACCTCTTTTTCTCAGTGTTCACATCTTGCGTTCAGAGAGTGTGACAATGCAGTTTGCCGGCTGATCCACTGTTGAATCCGCCCCCTACTACAATCACACCTGTGAAACGTCACCTATCCATGTTCTCCACAGATGCTGCCTGACCCGCTGAGTTACTCCAGCACTCTGTGAAACGTCACCTATCCATGTTCTCCACAGATGCTGCCTGACCCGTTGAGTTACTCCAGCACTCTGTGTCTTTTCTCCCGGCGCTCCGACACTTGCCCGGTGGACTGTACGGCTCGCGCTCCACACCTGCGCCGGGCCTGGCTTGCGGGCAGCAACGTTCTGGGTCGCTGGCTGTGACCTGTGGCAGTGAAATCCTTCAGCACTGTGCTGGTAATCGCAGCCGACACCTCCCTCCTCCCACACCTGTAGCCCCGAGGCGGCCAGCTAATTACCGCCAAGATAATTAGTCCCCTCAAAGCTGTGGACATTGCCCCGGGACAGGGCTCTGCTGTTAGTTTGCTTTCACTGCCAGTGGAGTTGCCGCATGTAAAGGTGTTTGTTCCCACGTCCCGCACAGTACACAGCGTGGAGGGTCCCCACTGCCCCACTCACGGCTCAATCCACAAAACCCTCCGGAGAGGACACATCCACAGTTGAGGAAGGGGCCGGTGGTGGAGGAAGGGGCCTGTGATGGAGGGGGGCCTGTAGTGGAGGAAGGGGCCTGTGATGGAGGGGGGCCTGTAGTGGAGGAAGGGGCCTGTGATGGAGGGGGTCCTGTAGTGGAGGAAGGGGCCTGTGGTGGAGGGGGGCCTGTAGTGGAGGAAGGGGCCTGTGATGGAGGGGGGCCTGTAGTGGAGGAAGGGGCCTGTGATGGAGGGGGTCCTGTAGTGGAGGAAGGGGCCTGTGGTGGAGGGGGGCCTGTAGTGGAGGAAGGGGCCTGTGATGGAGGAAGGGGCCTGTGATGGAGGGGGGCCTGTAGTGGAGGAAGGGGCCTGTGGTGGAGGGGGGCCTGTAGTGGAGGAAGGGGCCTGTGATGGAGGGGGGCCTGTAGTGGAGGAAGGGGCCTGTGGTGGAGGGGGGCCTGTAGTGGAGGAAGGGGCCTGTGATGGAGGAAGGGGCCTGTGGTGGAGGAAGGGGCCTGTGATGGAGGAAGGGGCCTGTGGTGGATGAAGGGGCCTGTGATGGAGGAAGGGGGCCTGTGATGGAGGAAGGGGCCTGTGGTGGAGAAAGGGGCCTGTGGTGGAGGAAGGGGCCTGTGATGGAGGAAGGGGCCTGTGATGGAGGAAGGGGCCTGTGATGGAGGAAGGGGCCTGTGGTGGAGGAAGGGGCCTGTAGTGGAGGAAGGGGCCTGTGGTGGAGGAAGGGGCCTGTGGTGGAGGAAGGGGCCTGTAGTGGAGGAAGGGGCCTGTGATGCAGGAAGGGGCCTGTGGTGGAGGAAGGGGCCTGTGATGGAGGAAGGGGCCTGTGATGGAGGAAGGGGCCTGTGATGGAGGAAGGGGCCTGTGGTGGAGGAAGGGGCCTGTGGTGGAGGAAGGGGCCTGTAGTGGAGGAAGGGGCCTGTAGTGGAGGAAGGGGCCTGTAGTGGAGGAAGGGGCCTGTGGTGGAAGAAGGGGCCTGTAGTGGAGGAAGGGGCCTGTGGTGGAGGAAGGGGCCTGTGGTGGAGGAAGGGGCCTGTGGTGGAGGAAGGGGCCTGTGGTGGAGGAAGGGGCCTGTGGTGGAGGAAGGGGCCTGTAGTGGATGAAGGGGCCTGTGATGGAGGAAGGCGGCCTGTGGTGGAGGAAGGGGCCTGTAGTGGAGGAAGGGGCCTGTGGTGGAGGAAGGGGCCTGTGGTGGAGGAAGGGGCCTATGATGGAGGAAGGGGCCACGTGTGTGCCAGAGGCTGGACACGCCGCTGAGAACAAAGAGGGTCCCCAGCGTGGGGGGGGGGGGGGGGGGGGCGCTGAGAACAAAGGGGGAACATTGGGGACTCACTGGAATAATTTGTAACCTTGTCAGCACCACATATGTGGCAACTCTTTACACTCCTTGTGTCTGCAAAACAAGAATTCCACTGTGACAATAAGCATCATGCATTCATCAGATACACACAGATGTGCTGGAGTAACTCAGCGGGTCAGGCAGCATCTGTGGAGAACATGGATAGGTGACGTTTCACAGAGTGCTGGAGTAACTCAGCGGGTCAGGCAGCATCTGTGGGAGAACATGGATCGGTGACGTTTCACACAGTGCTGGAGTAACTCAGCGGGTCAGGCAGCATCTGTGGGAGAACATGGATCGGTGACGTTTCACACAGTGCTGGAGTAACTCAGCGGGTCAGGCAGCATCTGTGGAGAACATGGATAGGTGACGTTTCACAGAGTGCTGGAGTAACTCAGCAGCAATAGGTGACGTTTCGGGTCGAGACACTACTTCAGACAGAGTTTGGGGAAAGGGAAACTAGAGGCGTGAAAAGGTGAAGAACAAACAGAGCCAGCACTAAAGGCCATGGAGCCCACAATGATCCATTGTTGGCTGTGGAAGAGGTGATAACGAGGGGATCCAAACAGTGAAACTAGCAGGGGTGTGGGAGGAAACCAGGACACCGGGGTGGGGGAACCCTGGCAGTCACAGGGAGAATGAGCAAACTCCACACAGACAGCAGCTTTGAACTGAACCTGCATTGCTGAACCTCTTCATAAGTGATAGGAATAGAATTAGGCCATTCGGCCCATCAAGTCTACTCCGTATGGCTGATCTACCTCTCCCTCCTAGCCCCATTCTCCTGCCTTCTCCCCGTAACCCTTGACACCCGTACTAATCATTGAATACGTTTACATTCAATATTCACATACAAGGAATTTGCCTTGGTGCTCCGCCTGCAATTGACAACATGACATACAGTGACAGTTAGGAATGACACATAAAACATTAAACATTAATAATAGTTTAAAAATCTATCTATCTCTGCCGTAAAAATATCCACTGACGGCCTCCACCACCGTCTGTGGCAAAGAATCCCACAGATTCACCACCCTCTGACTAAAGAAATTTCTCGCCATCTCCTTCCTTTAATTCTGCGCTGTGCCCTCTGGTCCTAGACTCTCCCACTAGTGGAAACATCCTCTTCACATCCACACTATCCAGGCCTTTCACTATTCTGTAAGTTTCAATGAGGTCCCCCCTCATCCTTCTAAACTCCAGCGAGTACAGGCCCAGCGCATCGTATGTTGGCCAGGAAAGAGTTAAAGGTTAAAAAACGACATAATTGACACCCGTGCATGATGTTCCTCTTGAAGCAGCAGCGTGCCCCATTAGCTGACGAACAACTACCAGTGAGGAAGCCTGTCTTCAAAGAGGCATTTCAAACGCTGCTTTAATTAAACCTTGCGCCCTGGAGATTGTTCCGGAACTCTTGCATCCGCTCACATCGTTTGTTTTACCTTTGGTCTGTAAATGTCAATGTTTACAAGGACTCTCCCTCTCTGTGTACTCCCTGGCCTGACAGCTGGGGTGTGATTACCCGCGAGAGAGAGTCCGTGAACAACACTGTCCACATCTGCATCCACCTTGCACCCATCACTTGGACAGTGTCTTCCCAGCTGTTATCAGGCAACTGAAGCATCCTACCACAAGCAGACACATGTCCTGAACACCTATCAGACTATCCTTGACTTCCGTTTGCCCTGTGAGCTATATCTAACTCTCTCTTGAAAACATCTAGTGAATGAGGTAGATGGGAGGTCAGGACCGCTCTCTAGTTGGTGAGAGGACGGGAATCTGGAGGTGTGCGTTCGTTTTCACACTTCTGTACCTCTTGCCCGATGGGAGACAACTTCACACATTCAGAATCAGCACTTTGATTAATTATCTTCCGATATTAATGTCCCCATCGTTCTACGTTTGGTGCCCAGCTCGATTCTCATCTACAACAGACTACATCCCAGCAGGACTGGAGCAGGAGCTTCTGTTTGAGCCAACACCATGGAGGTAGTTGAGGCAGGGACTAACGCAACGTTGCCTCGGCAAGGCCAGCAGCATCATCACGGACCAGTCTCACCCCGGTCACTCCCTCTTCTCCCCTCTCCCATCGGGCAAGAGGTACAGAAGTGTGAAAACGAACGCACACCTCCAGATTCAGGGACAGTTTCTTCCCAGCTGTTATCAGGCAACTGAACCGTCCTCTCACCAACTAGAGAGCGGTCCTGACCTCCCATCTACCTCATTGGTGATCCTCGGACTATCCTTGATCGGACTTTGCTGACTTTACATTGCACTAAACGTTATTCCATTATCATGTATCTATAAACTGTGGACAGCTCGATTGTAATCATATATTGTCTTTATTCTTTGGAGCGCAGAAGGTTAAGGGGGGACTTGATTGAGGTCTTTAAAATGATGAAAGGGATAGACAGAGTTGACGTGGTTAAGCTTTTCCCATTGAGGGTAGGGAAGATTCAAAGAAGAGGGCATGACATGAGAATTAAGGGACAGAAGTTTAGGGGTAACATGAGGGGGAACTTCTTTACTCAGAGAGTGGTGGCTGTGTGGAATGATCTTCCAGCAGAAGTGGTGGAGGCAGGATCGATTTTAACATTTAAAAGTAAAGTGGATAGGTATATGGACGGGAAGGGAATGGAGGGGTACGGTCTGAGTGCAGGTAGATGGGACTAGGGGAAAATAAATGGTCGGCACGGACTGGAAGGGCCGAGAAGGCCTGTTTCCGTGCTGTAATTGTTATATGGTTATATTGTTATATGTTATGCCTTTCCGCTGACTGGTTAGCACGCAACAAATGCTTTTCACTGTACCTCGATACACGTGACAATAAACTGAACAGACAAACTGATAGCAAGGTTTTACTGCCTGTTTCACTGCCAGTCACCTCTCCTGGGATTGTAGAGTGATACAGCATGGAACCAGGCCCTTCAGCCCAATTTGCCCATGCTGACCAAGATATCTCAAACACACTAGGCCCACCTGCCCATGTTTGGTCCACATCCCTCTAAACCTTTCCTAGCCATGAACCTGTACAAATGTTGTGCAGGGCCCGTGAAACCGTGAGTATTGTGTGCAGTTTTGGTCCCCTAATTTGAGGAAGGACATTCTTGCTATTGAGGGAGTGCAGCGCAGGTTTACAAGGTTAATTCCCGGGATGGCGGGACTGTCATATGCTGAGAGAATGGAACAGCTGGGCTTGTACACTCTGGAGTTTCAAAGGATGAGAGGGGATCTTATTGAAATATATAAGATTGTTAAGGGTTTGGACACGCTAGAGGCAGGAAACATGTTCCCGATGTTGGGGGAGTCCAGAACCAGGGGCCACAGTTTAAGAATAAGGGGTAAGCCATTTAGAACGGAGATGAGGAAACACTTTTTCTCACAGAGAGTTGTGAGTCTGTGGAATTCTCTGCCTCAGAGGGTGGTGGAGGCCGGTTCTCCGGATAGTTTCAAGAGAGAGCTAGATAGGGCTCTTAAAGATAGCGGAGTCAGGGGATATAGGGAGAAGGCAGGAGTGGGGTACTGATTGGGGATGATCAGCCATGATCACATTGAATGGCGGCGCTGGCTCGAAGGGCCGAACGGCCTACTCCTGCACCCATTGTCTATTGTCTATTGCCCCCAGCAACTGGATCCTGGACTTGCTCATCAACAAAACACAACCAGTACCAACAGGCAGCAATACCTTCCTCCTCGATAGCCATCATCACAGGAGCACCTCAAGGCTGCGTGCTCCGCTCCCTGCTCTACACACTCTGAAAATGGACACAAAAGGCTGGGGTAACTCATTAGGTCAGGCAGTATCTCTGGAGAGAAGGAATAGGCGACGTTTTGGGTCGAGACCCTTCTTCACACTGAGAGTCAGGGAAAGAGAAATAAGACGCATAGAAGGTACATAGAACAAATGAATCAAAGATGGGCAAAAAACAATGATGATCAAGCAAAGGTGGAGCCCACAATGCTCCATTGTTGGCTGTGGGGTAGATGATAACGAGTTACACAGACAGTGAAACTCAACAGGACCATCTATCTGCCCACTATATCCGTGCCGACCAGCGATCCCCACACACTCACACTATCCCACACACACTCGGGAGAATTTACATTTACACCAAGCCAATTAACCTGCAAACCTGCACGTCTTTGGAGTGTGGGAAGAAACCAGAGCACCCGGAGAAAACCCTGACCACCCATCTACCTCATTGAAGACCCTCGGACTAACTTTAAACGGACTTTGCCGGCTTCACCTTGCACTAAACGTTATTCCCTTATCATGTATCTGTACACTGTGAATAGCTCGATTGTAATCACGTATTGTCTTTCCGCTGACTGGTTAGCTCGCAACAAAAGCTTTTCACTGTACCTCGGTACACGGGACAATAAACTGAGGGTTACACAAAAAGCTGGAGAAACTCAGCGGGTGCAGCAGCATCTAAGGAGCGAAGGAGATAGGCGACGTTTCGGGTCGAGACCCTTCTTCAGACAGGTCAGGGATCAGGGAAACGAGAGATATAAACAGTGATGTGGAGAGATAAGGAACAATGAGTGAAAGATATGCAAAAAAGTATTGGTGATAAAGGAAGCAGGCCATTGTAAGCTGTTTGTGGTGTGAAAATGAGAAGCTAGTGCGACTGGGGGGGGGGGGGGGGGAGATGGAGAAGGAATGTCAGGGCCAGAGGGCTGAGGGAGAGGTGGGGGGGAGGCAGTCTGGGTTAACAGAATTGAGAAAATTCAATGTTTAAGCCCAGAGGATGCAGACTCCCCAAGCGGAATATGAGGTGCTGTTCCTCCAACTTGCGGTGTTGATCACTCTGGCCGTGGAGGAGGCCCAGGACCGAGAGGTCGGATACGCAGTGGGAGGGGGAGTTGAAGTGCTGAGCCACCGGGAGGTCGGGTTGGTTATTGCGGACCGAGCGGAGGTGTTCGGCGAAACAATCGCCCAGCCTCCGCTTGGTCTCACCGATGTAGATCAGCTGACATCGGGAGCAACGAATGCAGTAGATGAGGTTGGAGGAGGTGCAGGTGAACCTCTGTCGGACAATAAACTGAGTTGTCCCGTTGATATAGACACTCCTTGAGGTAAAGGACCATGCTCCAGCAGGTCACATTCACAAATGCCCAGTCTGTGATGATCACCCTCACATTCCTGGCCTTGGTTTAACAGGTAAAGGCCAGGTCTGGGCCTACACCCACCACACAGATCACTCCTCTGGGTATTAAAGCCCCTCCAGTAGCAACTGTCCATGGCACCACCATGCAACTGGTCAAGATATCCGCCACCCACACATTTTCCCGTCATTGCATCAACAATGGATAGAAACATAGACATAGAAACACAGAAAAATAGGTGCAGGAGTAGGCCATTCGGCCCTTCGAGCCTGCACCGCCATTCAATATGATCATGGCTGATCATCCAACTCAGTATCCTGTACCTGCCTTCTCTCCATACCCCCTGATCCCCTTAGCCACAAGGGCCACATCTAACTCCCTCTTAAATATAGTCAATGAACTGGCCTCAACTACCTTCTGTGGCAGAGAATTCCAGAGACTCACCACTCTCTGTGTAAAGAATGTTTTCCTCATCTCGGTCCTAAAGGAATTCCCCCTTATCCTTAGACTGTGACCCCTTGTTCTGGACTCCCCCAACATCGGGAACAATCTTCCAGCATCTAGCTTGTCCAACCCCTTAAGAATTTTGTAAGTCTCTATAAGATCCCCCCTCAATCTTCTAAATTCCAGCAAGTACAAGCCGAGTCTATCCAGTCTTTTCCCATATGAAAGTCCTGACATCCCAGGAATCAGTCTGGTGAACCTTCTCTGAACCCCCGCTATGGCAAGGTTTGGAGAGATACAGAACAGTGGGGTAGCACAGCGGTAGAGATGCTGCCTTGCAGTGCTTACAGCGTCAGAGGCCCGGGTTCGATCCTGACCGCGGGCGCTGTCTGTATGGAGTTTGCACGTTTCCCGTGTGACCTGCGTGGGTTTCCCCCTGGGTGCTCCGGTTTCCTCCCACACTCCAAAGACGAGCAGGTTGATAGGTTTATTGGCTTCAGTAAATAAAGATTGCAAATTGTCCCCAGTGTGTGTGGGATAGTATTGTTAGTGTGTGGGGATCGATCGCTGGTTGGCATGGACTCGGAGACGTGTCTCTAATGACGTGTCTTCACGACGTGTCTCTAATGGGCCTGTCCCACTTGGCGACCTGATACATCAGTCAACGATGCCGACAGTTGCCGAAAAATCGGCAAGTGCGACAGGCCCTTAATTTAAACTATAGACGCGGCATCTTGGTTGGCATGGACAGGTCGGGCCGAAGGGTCTGTTTCCGTGCTCTCCGACTCAATAACCGGTGCTTGGGTTTTAGACAGGAGACAAGGACTCCATCCCTGCACTCCATGTGCTTGTTAATGAACTGGTGAATCTGCCTTCACTCTACACTGAGCAGTCAGACACCATGGACAAAAATGCTGGAGAAACTCAGCGGGTGAGGCAGCATCTAGAGTTTAGAAGGATGAGAGGGGATCTCATTGAAACATATAAGATTATTAAGGGCTTGGACACGCTAGAGGCAGGAAACATGTTCCCGATGTCGGGGGAGACCAGAACCAGGGGCCACACACAGTTTACGAATAAGGAGTAAGCCATTTAGAACGGAGACGAGGAAACACTTTTTCACACAGAGAGTGGTGAGTCTGTGGAATTCTCTGCCTCGGAGGGCAGTGGAGGCCGGTTCTCTGGATGCTTTCAAGGGAGAGCTGGATAGGGCTCTTAAAGATAGCGGAGTCAGGGGATATGGGGAGAAGGCAGGAACGGGGTACTGATTGGGGATGATCAGCCAGGATCACATTGAATGGCGGTGCTGGCTCAAAGGGCCGAATGGCCTACTCCTGCACCAATTGTCTATTATAACCATATAACAATTACAGCATGGAAACAGGCCCTCTCGGCCCTTCCAGTCCGTGCCGACCATTTATTTTCCCCTAGTCCCATCTACCTGCACTCAGACCATACCCCTCCATTCCCTTCCCGTCCATATACCTACCCACTTTACTTTTAAATGTTAAAATCTATCCTGCCTCCACCACTTCTGCTGGAAGCTCATTCCACACAGCCACCACTCTGAGTAAAGAAGTTCCCCCTCATGTTACCCCTAAACTTCTGTCCCTTCATTCTCATGTCATGCCCTCGTTTGAATCTTCCCTACCCTCAATGGGAAAAGCTTATCCACGTCAACTCTGTCTATCCCGAATAGTGATAGGTCTGGATAGAGTGAATGTAGAGAGCATGTTTCCACTAGCAGGAGAGTCTAGGACTAGAGGTCACAGCCTCAGAATTAAAGGACTTTCCTTTAGCCAGAGGGCGGTGAATCTGTGGAATTCTTTGCCACATACGGCTGTGGAGGCCACAAGTCAGTGGATATATTTAAGGCAGAGACAGATAGATGCTTGATCAGTACGGGTGTCAGGGGTTATGGGGAGAAGGCAGGAGAATGGGGTTAGGAGGGAGAGATAGATCAGCCATGATCTATCTTTTAGATTTTCTATGGATTGAAGGAAATAGGCAACGTTGCCTACTTTGATTTTCCAGCATTAGCAGTTCCTTCTTAAACAACAGACACCATGAGATGGTGAACACTCTGACGCACATTTACAGCCTGCTCATGTGAGCAATCAAATATGATTAGCGGAAGCGAAAAGCAATGCAAATATTTGTCTCTATCCAACTTCCTCAAACACATGGTTGACAGGGCAGAGTAACATCACTGACACACACTGGGGCATTAAGCATCAACCCAGCGGCTGGCCAAGTGGGACATGCATTACACATTTGATAAAAAGGTAGACAAAAAATGCTGGGGAAACTCAGGGGGCGAGGAAATAAGTGACCCTTGAGGGTCTTGAGCCGAAACGTTGCCTATTTCCTTCGCTCCATAGAAGCTGCCTCACCCGCTGAGTTTCTCCAGCATTTTTTGTCTACCTTCGGTTTTCCAGCATCTGCGGTTCCTTCTTCAACATCTGTTATAAAACATGCCTTGGCAACTTAATCTAATTTCTAGTAAGTTCTAGGAGCAGAATTCAGCCACTTGGCCCATCTGGCTGATCTATCTCTCCCTCCTAACCCCATTCTCCTGCCTTCCCCCCATAACCCCTGACATCCGCACTGATCAACAATCTATCTATCTCTGCCTTAAATATATCCACTGACTTGTGGCCTCCACAGCCGTCTGTGGCAAAGAATTCCACAGATTCACCACCCTCTGGCTAAAGAAATTCCTCCTCATCTCCTTCCTAAAGGAACATCCTTTAATTCTGAGGCTGCGCCCTCTGGTCCTAGACTCTCCCACTGGTGGAAACATCCTCTCTACATCCACTCTATCCAGACCTATCACTATTCGGTAAGTTTCAATGAGGTCCCCCCTCATCCTTCTAAAGAAAGGTCTTTGCATCTTCCCCCCTCTAGGTATCAGAAGCTGAAGCCTCTCCCCCTCCCACCCTTCATTCTGATACACGGTTACATCAGGCACCACCACTTTACGCTTATCATTGCCACGTGTACCGAGGTAGTCTAAGGATAAGGGTCACAGTCTAAGGATAAGGGTGAATTCCTTTAGGACCGAAATGAGGAAAACATTCTTTACACAGAGAGTGGTGAGTCTGTGGAATTCTCTGCCACAGAAGGTAGTTGAGGCCAGTTCATTGGCTATATTTAAGAGGGAGTTAGATGCGGCCCTTGTGGCTAAAGGGATCAGGGGGAATGGAGAGAAGGCAGGTACGGGATACTGAGTTGGATGATCAGCCATGATCACATTGAATGGCGGTGCAGGCTCGAAGGGTCGAATGGCCTACTCCCGCACCTATTTTCTATGTTTCTATGTTTCTATGTAGAGTGAAAGGCTTTCTGTTGCACGATATCCATTCAGATCAGATAATGCTAAACATAAATACAATTAAACACCAGTACACCAGGTGGAGCAAAGGGGAAGATACAGAGTGTAGAATATAGTTCTCAGCATTGTAGCGCACCAGTCCCACAAAGTCCAATGTCCGCAATGGGGTAGAGGTGAATCGGACAGTACCCTAGCTTATGGAAGGGCCGTTCAGAAGCCTGATAACAGAGGGGAAGAAGCTGTTCCTTCTCAATTCAGTTGAGTTTAGTTTATTGTTGGTAGTGGGATCCCATTGAAGCTCCGCTCTTGCTCCTCCCCCCCCCCCCACCCCTTTGTCCTCACCTTCCACCCCATCAGCCATCACATACAGCACATAATCCTCCAACACCTTCGCCACCTCCAACGCGATCCCACTACTGGCCACATCTTCCCATGCCCACCCCTTTCTGCTTTCCGCAGAGACCGTTCCCTCCGCAACTCCCTGGTCAACTCGTCCCTTCCCAGACGTTGGACACGGTAGAGGCAGGAAACAAGTTCCCGATGTTGGGGGAGTCCAGAAGCAGGGGCCACAGTTTAAGAATAAGGAGTAGGCCATTTAGAACGGACACGAGGAAACACTTTTCCTCACAGAGAGTGGTGAGTCTGTGGAATTCTCTGCCTCAGAGGGCGGTGGAGGCCGGTTCTCTGGATGCTTTCAAGAGAGAGCTAGATAGGGCTCTTAAAGATAGCGGAGTCAGGGGATATGGGGAGAAGGCAGGAACGGGGTACTGATTGTGGACGATCAGCCATGATCACATTGAATGGCGGTGCTGGCTCGAAGGGCCGAATGGCCTACTCCTGCACCTATTGTCTATTGTCACCCAAACCACCCCCTCCCCAGGTACTTTCCCCTGCAACCGCAGGAGATGCAACACCTGTCCCTTTACCTCCCCCCTCGACTCCATCCAAGGACCCCGACAGTTTTTCCAGGTGAGGCAAAGGTTCACCTGCACCTCCTCCAACCTCATCTACTGTATCCGCTGTTCCAGGTGTGGACTCCTGTACATCGGTGACACCAAGCGCAGGCTCGGCGATCGTTTCGCTGAACACCTCTGCTCAGTCCGCCTTCACCTGCCTGATCTCCCGGTGGCTCAGCACTTCAACTCCCCCTCCCATTCCCAATCTGACCTTTCTGTCCTGGGCCTCCTCCATTGTCAGAGTGAGGCCCAGCACAAATTGGAGGAGCAGCACCTCATATTTTGCTTGGGTAGTTTACACCCCAGCGGTATGAACATTAACTTCTCTAACTTCAAGTAGCCCTTGCTTTCCCTCTCTCTCCATCCCCTCCCCCTTCCCAGTTCTCCCACCAGTCTGACTGTCTGCGACTACATTGTATCTCTGTACCGCCCCCTCTCCTGACATCAGTCCGAAGAAGGGTCTTGACCCGAAACGTCACCCATTCCTTCTCTCCACAGATGCTGCCCGTCCCGCTGAGTTACTCCAGCATTTGGTTTCTATCTCATGTACCAGTCCAATTGTTTTTTGAATGTTATTATAGTCCCAGCCTCAACCACCTCCTCCAGCAGCTCATTCCATACGCCCACCATCCTTTGCGTGAAAAAGTCGCCTCTCAGTCTCAGGATCGCAGTCATACAGCATGGAAACAGGCCCTTTGGCCCAACTAGCCGAACATGCCCATCTACCACCTGCACGCGTTTGGCCCATATCCCTCTAAACCTGTCCTAGCCATGTACCTGTCCAAATGTTTCTCAAACGTTGGGACAGTCCCAGCCTCAACTACCCCCTCCGGCAGCTCGTTCCATACACCCACCACCCTCGGGTTCCTATTAGAAACATAGAAACATAGAAATTAGGTGCAGGAGAAGGCCATTCGGCCCTTCGAGCCTGCACCGCCATTCAATATGATCATGGCTGATCATCCAACTCAGTATCCCGTACCTACCTTCTCTCCATACCCTCTGATCCCCTTAGCCACAAGGGCCACATCTAACGCCCTCTTAAATATAGCCAATGAACTAGCCTCAACTACCCTCTGTGGCAGAGAGTTCCAGAGACCCACCACTATGTGTGAAAAAAGTCCTTCTCATCTCGGTCCTAAAGGATTTCCCCCTTATCCTTAAGCTGTGACCCCTTGTCCTGGACCTCCCCAACATCGGGAACAATCTTCCTGCATCTAGCCTGTCCAACCCCTTAAGAATTTTGTAAGTTTCTATAAGATCCCCTCTCAATCTCCTAAATTCTAGAGAGTATAAACCGAGTCTATGCAGTCTTTCTTCATAAGACAGTCCTGACATCCCAGGAATCAGTCTGGTGAACCTTCGCTGCACTCCCTCTATGGCAATAATGTCCTTCCTCAGATTTGGAGACCAGAACTGTACGCAATACTCCAGGTGTGGCCTCACCAAGACCCTATACAACTGAAGTAGAACCTCCCTGCTCCTATACTCAAATCCTTTTGCTATGAAAGCTAACATACCATTCGCTTTCTTCACTGCCTGCTGTACCTGCATGCCTACTTTCAATGACTGGTGTACCATGACACCCAGGTCGCGCTGCATCTCCCCTTTTCCTAATCGGCCACCATTTAGATAATAGTCTGCTTTCCTATTTTTGCCACCAAAGTGGATAACCTCACATTTATCCACATTATACTGCATCTGCCAAACATTTGGCCACTCACCCAGCCTATCCAAGTCACCGTGCAGTCTCCTAGCATCCTCCTCACAGCTAACACTGCCCCCCAGCTTAGTGTCATCCGCAAACTTGGAGATATTGCCTTCAATTCCCTCATCTATGTATATTGTAAATAGCTGGGGTCCCAGCACTGAGCCTTGCGGTACCCCCACCCCCCTTCATCCCCATCCCCCTTAAATCTCCCCACCCCCTTCCTCCTTCACTGCAAACCTATGTTCTGCTATCTATTCCTCTCATGATTTTATGCACCTCTATAAGATCTCCCCTCATCCTCCTGCGCCCCATGGAATAGAGACCCAGCCTACTCAACCTCTCCCTGCAGCTCACAGCCTCTAGTCCTGGCAACATCCCCTCTCACCTTGACCTGCTTGTCGACTGCCCTACTCTGGGGTAAAAGACTGTGAGCATTGGGACCGCTCTGGTGTTGAGGAGGTGTTATCTTGTCAAGCCCCGGAGAGCTCTCTGTGTTCGCTGGGATTACACGCCTGCCATTGATTACATCTGAGCGCAAAGAATTCCCCGCGGGCTTTGCTTTTCCGTACAGGGATAATGTCAGAATGCGTTGGGCCAACTCACACACACACACACACACATGTTCAGCAGTTGAGAGACAGAGAGAGCAGCGGGGCAGATGCTGGAGAAACTCAGCGGGCGAGGCAGCATCTGTGGAGAGAAGGAATAGGCGACGTTTCGGGTCGAGACCCTTGGCTCCACAGATGCTGCCTCACCCGCTGAGTTTCTCCAGCATCTGCACTTCCTTCTTGTGCAAACTGTTGATGTCCATCCACTGCTGTTGAGGGTGACTGCGAGAGCGAGCAGTGGGCAGATGGACAAGCGAGCTGTTCTTGACAAACAGCGAGGAGAGGAGACCGCTTGTGAAGAGCGGGGGCAGATTGCAATGGAGCCCGGCAGAGAGCACCTCCCCTCAACACGGCCACAATCTCCAGCAAACTGCTCCTGCCGCCGGACAAGCCCACACACGCACTACCCAGCACTGGACACGACCATCCTCCCGACAGCGGCGGGGTCGGGACCCGCTGAGTTACTCCAGCACTCTGTCACTAACTACTGTGACTAACCAACTGTGACATGAGAATGAAGGGACAGAGGTTTAGGGGTAACATGAGGGGGAACTTCTGAGGTAGGAAACACGTTCCCGATGTTGGGGGAGTCCAGAACCAGGGCCGCAGTTTAAGAATAAGGGGTAAGCCATCTAGAACGGAGGAAACACTTTTTCCACAGAGAGTTGTGAGTCTGTGGAATTCTCTGCCTCAGAGGGTGGTGGAGGCCGGTTCTCTGGATACTTTCAAGAGAGAGCTAGATAGGGCTCTTAAAGATAGCGGAGTCAGGGGATATGGGGAGAAGGCAGGAACGGGGTACTGATTGGGTATGATCAGCCATGATCACATTGAATGGCGGTGCTGGTTCGAAGGGCCGAATGGCCTACTCCTGCACCTATTGTCTATGGTCTATCCCACTGAATGTGCGCTATCAGAGGGCCGTTAGTCACAGAGTGATACAGCATGGATACAGGCCCTTCGGCCCAACTTGCCCACACCGGCCAACATGCCCCAGCTACACTTGTCCCACCTGCCCGCGTTTGGTCCATATCCCTCCAAACCTGTCCGATCCTTGTACCTGTCCAGCTGTTTCATAAACGTTGGGATCGTAAACACGGGGTCATGATTGGTTAGTCCGGAATGCATTGTGAAAGTTTAAAGAGAAAAGATTCGGGATTTAAAGTGTTAAAGATCGCTGGCCGAGTGGAGTCGGAAGTGTTCGTTTCACCAGCTAATTACAAGCGCTCTGGTGTAAACAGCAGCCTGGCTGGGACACAGACAAACGCCACCCCGACCCCCACACTCCCCCCTTGTCTGTCACCCCCTCCGGACCCTGCACCCCTCACTGTCACCCCCTCCCCCTCACTGTCACCCCCTCCCCCTCACTGTCACCCCCTCCCCCTCACTGTCACCCCCTCCCCCTCACTGTCACCCCCTCCCCTCCCC